>CABEEJ010000569.1:75808-205861 GCA_901482245.1 Timema douglasi
GGGGGGGGGGGGGGGAAGACGGAGATCTAGTATTCGAGAACAGATTTCTATGAAAGAAAAGTAGGCATGTACACGCAATAAACGTAATTATTAAAATCAAAATGTGCCGCCCCCTAAAGGTGCCGTGCCTAGTGGGTCTATAGTGTAAATCCGCTGCTGCTTGCAGTACAACCAGGAGCATCAGTCCACTTTCTCAATTTGATGAAGCTGATCGTGTCATTGACACCTTGCCTTTAAATGTGTGTGCTTTTTAGTGTTCTATTTAAACAATAATTTCTACTCCAGTATCACCAAGGTAGGTGTGCTGGCTATACCTCCTAATTTCAACCATGATTTAGCTTAGTGCTCTATTCAATTAACTATATATGCCAGAAATTAATTATTCATCTTGTATTTTTATAAACTAATACTTCTTTGATTTTACCAATTATCACAAACCAAAATATCAAATCATATTTTCTTACTGGAACCTTGTATCGCAACCACTGTATCATCAAGGGAAAGGAAATGCATATATTTGACACACACACATATTTTAAAAACTTAAAATTGTCTGAAAAGAAAATCTTTATTAGAAATAATTAAAAATCCCTATTTTGCTACATGGTTTAAGATAAAGTCAAAGAACATTGTCTAAAAAGTGTAATTCTAGCACTAAACTTGTTTGTACAGTTATGAGTTAATATATAATTTAATCATTCTTTTGCTAATATACATATTAAGAGTATACTTGAAGCGTTATACTATGTATGCAATATTTTTACAATTAGGGCACACCATTCACCTATTTTTATCGCTAAAAAAAAATTTGCAAATGCTAAAGATGACATAACTTGTACAGATTATATTTGGAAAAAGGTGGATAGAAACATATAAAAGGAACAAACACAATATGGCTTTTATAGTGAAATGAAGAACACAGTTCTCTCTTTACATTGCCACCATTTAACAAAAAATGTAATGGATGTTTTCCTCTTTGTCTGATGGCAGCAATGTAAATTGTGAACTGTGTTATTTTCATTTTAATAACCATATTTTCTTTGTTCCTTTTATATCAACCTTTGCTGTACCTTCTTCCTAATATGATACAATTACCTCACAAAGCAAAAAGAGGCTTGCCTTACAGATAAATTATTCACATTTAACACTGCTGTTGTTGAACCAAGAGATAGTTTTCCCTTAAAGAAACGTCTTCTGTTACCAACCAATCTCCTTCTAACAGAACTCTTCAAGAAAAAGTTTTAAACTTTCAATACATTACTAAGTTCTTCTATCTGTTCCTATCTGTCTTGCTTTTACCTTATCCTATGTGGAAAAAACAAAACAAGGCAAACCACATACCTTGAATGTGTAAAGATTTTCCTTTACAATAGAATTTACTAACGTATAAATTAGCAACAATATTTGAAAATTAAGATTCACAATTATAACTATTTGGACTATCTTAACAATAAAGTAGTCATGACAAAGAAATTAAATTTTAGTATGCTATGTTTGAAATATCATTTATTACCATTGTGTGAAATAAAATAAATACAAATTCAAAGATACCATATTTTCAATGTATTGTTATTAGTGGAAACATTTTCATCTAATCTACAACATAAACATTTATGTCGTATACGCTAAGCTCAGCCCTATGATGATTAAATTGTAATAGAAATAATATCCTTCCCGTGGTGATATTTTGTGGCATCATTCGGCTGGTTCAAATGTGTAGTGTACCACACCTGGACGATAATACTGTTTCGGCACCTAGAATCATTTCATGTCATTTAAAGATAAAATAAAACTTTAAATACTGGAGGTGTATTATGTATAATAGACTTGTCAAAATTATTGCTGAGAAGTGTGTAAACCAACAATTAAATATATTAAATTGTATATAATTTGAGTTGGATGAGACCGAGACTAGCTCGGATTATACTGAATAACAGAACAGGTTAGTTAAAAAAACATTTAGGAAAAAAAAGTCACTTCACAGTAAACAAAACAAACATAATTTACTGAAAATCAATGACACGATGACAGTACAATAGGAAAAACTGGTAAAATAAGGCAAAAATATTTCTTGCAGTCAAGGTTAGTGTTAAATGATTTTTTTTAAATTACAGCTTCTCACTGCTTGTTTAGATTATATGCATATATAATTAATCTAATGGGGTAGAGATGGATTTAGAAAAAATCCATACTCAGACCAGATTGGAATTCAAACCCTGATATTCCCATCTTCAGCAGGCCAGTCCACACAACTATTGGCCAGCTTGGATTTAACACACACTAACTATTGAGAAAAATGTATTATTATTATTAGTATTATTATTGACCATCTTTTTAGAATTTTACTTAAGGAAAATATGTTGCATTTTAATGAAATACTGAGTTTAATTCTAAAATGTAATTTAATGATAATAAAAGAAACTTACATTAATGGGGAGTAGGAAGTTTAAAAAAAAATTATACACACACACACAGCTATGCTTAGATTTTGGAAATTTTAACCTAAATGAAGTGAATACAAATATCACAAATGAATGAAAGACACAACTTTGCTGTCTTTTAATATTTGCTATTTAGATACACAAGCTATTGAAAATATTCTTATGCGAGAATTTAATAAGCACATTGTAGTGTAACTATAGTAGGATTCTAGTAGTAAAAAAAACTGTACTTAACAGGTACAAAAGTTATTAAAACAATGATAATATATTCATACGTCAAGTCATGTGAACTGCAATCTCGCTTTGATTAATTATGTCAATACCTTTTAAATAACACTAATAGAGTATAGTGTTATTAATGTTGACCGCAATAAAATATGTTTGTATTTTCTAAACTGTTCTTTCAATGAAAATTGGACTATATATACACCCAGTATATGTTATGTAAGCCTGACATACTGTAGTTGTGTTGGGCATTTCAATTTTTAGGGGTTTGGTAATTATTTTTTACAGTAAGCAACACTGTTCTCATGTCAATCCATAGTTGTTATATTACATGTAATTGTAAAAATTAGAATAATAATAAAGTAAAAGATTATACTAAGGAGCTGGAATAAAAAGACATTGAAAGAAAGATACACCAGAAATATTTAGGTCTAAAAGTTCACATTTAAAATGGACACGTCAAGCAAGCACTTTTTCAGCAGAGAAATGTAATACTATGTTGGATCTACATTCTTCTGATATAGTACACACAAGGTCTACACCAGACCCACAGCCTACTGGTTAAAATGGCTGCGCTTATTGCCAGAGCTTGAGTCCTTCAACACAGAGATCACTACGTGCAGTCTCAAGTGACAACAATTCTATCAAGCAGGCATTTAAAAAACAACAGTTTACTCTAAAGATGGCTTTATTAGAAACAAAACAAAAATTGCTTCTAGTATCGATAAACTGGTTTTCACAAAGCTAGGTTCAGGTAGCAGCCCCTTGCCATAAACCAACATTCGTAAATGAGCCTACTCAAAGAAACAATGGCTCCTCCTCCAAATTGATTGTTTACAAATTGTCTAGCTGTAGATAATCTTCAAATACATCATTGTTGACTATTCTGGTTTGGTCATTGAAAGGTGGTAAGGAAGGTGATTGTTGATATATCATGAACCATTGTGTTCAGACTGCCACCCCTTCACAACAAACAGTGGGTTGTTTCACTTGAAAGTGATGTTATCACTGAGAACTGCAACTATCACTCTCCCGTGCCTAAGGACTCAACCTGGATCAGCCTTGCACAAAACATATTGAAATACTTTTTTTGTAATAACATATTGTATTAGTAATACATCTGGTGTTTTAAGTTGGATAAATATAAACAGTATTGCTTTTGCTATAAACATAAAATAATAATAACACTATTTTTAAGCTATGAATATGTTTGGCTGAGAGTAAACAGATTAAAGAATTATGTCATCTTGAAATCAATAAAATATAGAATGGTGAGGTGTATGACCCTGAAATACAAATAAATGGTCAACTAAGATGAAACATGAGTAATGTGAATACTCCAAAACTATGTATAGGTACTATGAAATAATGTTAAAACTTAATAAAAGCCAAGGAGATGTGTTTTACTCTATTAATGTCTTACTGATACAATTATTTGCATATCTCCAAAGCTAAGCAATGTTTGTGTATATATTATATAAAAACTATTGAGTATTTTCACCAAAAAAATTATTTTTTAGATAAATATTAATATTTTTATTGTGGTCATGTTTTTGTAGTTTAGAAACCACAAGCTTCAACCAAAGAAAATTTATTATTTTCTATGCTAATGCAAAACTGTGAAAATATCTTTGTTAATGTATGCCAATTAAATTTACTTTGTGAATTAAAATAGTTTTTATTTAGTTTGGTATAACTTTTCTTAAGTTTTAAATTAGAAGTTCCCAAAGAGTGTCCCACAGCAGTTTTTATATTTTGTACTTAAATATAAGTTTAAAATGGGAAGTGCAGAGGTTTGAACCTGCAATATTAAGATTGTTATATACCTACTAACTTTAAAATCACTAAAGGTTCTACACACACATATCACAGATTATAAGCGTCAGAGTTTTAAAGATTCAAATAAAATAAACACAATAATTTTCAACCCAAATATGTGTGTGGTGTGTAGTTGTTTAAATAAAATTGTCGAAATATACAAGCATGTTCTGCTCCTCCCCTCTCCTTCACCCTATGGGCAATGATTTGTGTGAGGCTTAAAATAGCATGGTGCCCTTCCTGAGCTTCCGAGCAGTAAGACTCACTCTCTTGTACGAGCGAGCAACGGGTGGAGAGCCTTATCCCAGCAATTGCCAGACTAGGAACATGGGAATCATCGTTGGAGAATGTGTGTGTATGTATGCGCGCATGCGTGGAGTAAATACTCGATGGTTGTCACTTAAAAGTTTTGCAAATAAAACAAAACCCTAATTTTAACATAATCAGCATGTAAGCCTATTTAAGGTTAAGGCATCAACCCTCAAGTGGCCTATAACTAAAAGGTGGTTAATGGACTTGGCAAGGATGACAAACATAACAGGCATTTAGTGGGCGACACACACCACGTCCTGCCAAATATGTTTGTTTTTAGAAGTGCCCTTTAACCCTAATACTTTGGGAACCCTTGTTTTAAAATGTTCTAGCTATGATCTTGATATAAGCTTAATGACACTCAAGGAAAGCAGTCAACAAACGCATCAACTTATGATTTAGTAACTGGATTTCCTAAAATTATGCTAATAAATTGCCGCCAGCATTTTAAAAACTACCTTAAAGGTGTTCTTTTAATTCAAATGTATACCTGATTGAATTTAATAATACATAGATCATAATGAACAATAACAAAGGCACTTTGTTTTAAGTAATGGTCAACTATAATGTACTATAAAATCTCCCCTTCATCTGCTGCAAAGAAGCTGTGACTGTAATTCAGGACTTTACATTCCTTTACTTTTGTCTTTTCTAAGATTTGCTTTTGTGCAGTAGAGGATGAGTTTTGTAAGAAAGAATTTTACAAAATTCAAAATATCGTGTTTGTCCAGTGTGTTACTTAAGGACAAACATTGATTAAAATGTTGAAATTCATGAATAATTTATTCAAATTGATTCTTCAAACAAAAATAACAGTATTATAGGAATATTTTACTGTGGTTATATATTTTTTACTCTTTTTCTTTATTTTTGTATAGAACTTCAAACTTCGAAATTCAGAGGTGGTGAAATTTAGCGAGGTGATGAAAGGGACTTTTAATAACTATTTGGTCTAATTTGTTTTTAATATTACCATATTTAAATTTGTCGTCTATCAAGTTTTATATGCTTTCTACTACTAAAATTGTTTTTTGTTGGTTGTCTTAAAAATAACAAAATATTTATATAAGCAGGAGAAATCGTCCCTCAATTTGAGAATGGCCCATATATATATAATTAACACTACACAATCAATTTCCAGAAGTTTTAATACATACCACAGGCCTGAACATCTTCTTATCTTCCATGAAGAAGTAAATAGCAAAAAACCCACCCACAACACCGAGAAAACATGTCCACATATATAGTAGGGAAAAGCGAGGCTTGAAACTGACATTGTACCGATCCTCTCCATACATGTCGGCGTGGACATGGATCTAGAACCATCAAAACAATAATTTCACTAGACTCAATTCAAAAGCGTTAATGCTAGGCCCTATCCTGAAAACCAGCGAGACATAAATTCAATAAAAAAGGTTAAAGGTAAGCCAATATTTTGTTGGCGTTTGACCATTTAGGGTGTAGGCTCATGCACAGATATTATATATAATTTTAATAATCTCTTTAGGTTTTATTTTAAACAGGATATATTTATAAGGTAGCATTTAAAGGAAGTATACTTGCATTTGTGTGGAGGAAAACCTCCGATCGCCCTGCCACCAGTAAACAAGACAAGAAACTTTTCTATCCGGGTGTGGATTGGGTCTGAAAGTTATTACCTCAAAAGGGTTATATACACATATTCTAATTTTTTTTAAGGCTGTGAAAGCCAAAGTTTAGAGGAAATGTAGCCACATTGGTGTAGAGATAAAGTGGGGAATCGTTTGGGGGTAAAAACAGCTCAGTGCACCTGACCAGGATTCAAACCCTGGTTTTCCTGTCAAAGGTAATTCAATCTAAGTGACACTAGATTGCTCAACCACCACCAAAGCTGTTGATAATTTGTTGTGTGTAGTTTTATGTCGAGCAACTTACAGGCTCATTGAAGTTCCTCTTATATTCCGGGAAATCCCATGGATAATAGGGATCTTTGTCGTCACCAGAGATAGCTGGTAGTTTTGGGTAATCTCCATAACCTAAACCATCATCTGGGTAAGGCTCATATTCAGCCGGTAAGAGTCCATATTTCTTAGCAGCCGCGTCTCTCTCTTTCTGGGTGACTGGGTATGGGCCAGGTTTATAGTCTTTATTCCAATCTGGTAAACAATGAACGTTTTGTTTTATTCAGATTTTTTTAATTTGCTATCTAATCTTATACAATATTCAACTAATTTTAACAAAATCAAAACAAAAAAGTAATTCAAAGAGTATACTGAATTGAAGATACAAGGCAGATTCACTTTTGCCAGAAACCAAATATTATATTGTGTTATAATAGTTAATAACAGTTGAATATATATAATAATTTTTTCAGAATTTGTAGTGACTTGCAGCCTTTAGTAGACCCTATAGGTTAGTCAATAGGAGCCTAGTTTTAAATAATTTAATTTTGTACCTTTACTAGAAGTAGTTTTCCTTTATATTTAGTTTTTTAATCTAGATTGATTAACTTTATTCATTTTGGAATGAGGTCATTACAAGCTAGTAGTTTATTTAGTTTATATTTTTGCTTATTTATTCTGATAGATTAAATAGCAAAGCTATTATTTTTGTTAATTATTGCTATAGTCATAGCTGTATCTAGATATCATGTTCTTTAAATTTAAAAACAACATCTAGACACGGGAATCTAACCCTGGACCTTTGGCTTAGTACGCTAATCCTCTGACCAATGAGCTATAGCGTCATTATTCACTCATATTTTAAGGCGGAGTCTATGTTGGACATGCAAAAATTATCGGCTACAAGTGTGTGATCAATTAAGAATCGCAAGTTATCAGATAAAGTAGCCACCTTGAACTCGGTAGTTGGCTTTAGGCTGCCAATTGTGCAATTATAGCTGTACGAGTCCACATATAAAGCCGGATTAAATAGCAAATCAATTATTTTAGTTAGTTACGATGACAGCCATATTTATATATAATGTTCTTTAAATTGAAAAACGACACCTTGACACGGGAATTAAACTCAGGACCGTTGGCTTAGTATGACAACGCTCTCTATAGCTTAGGTGAGTGGTGTCCGAATATTTCTAGAACGGCCGAAAGATATCCATCACTTTTGTGAGTGGATTTTTTTTATTTAATGTTGGGTTGTTTTTTTTTTTGTTCAAATTGATTCGTCTTTTAGTATTTGGAATAATGCACGGGTAATATCGATTTTTTTTTTATTGAAACAAAGAAATGTTTTAAAATTGGATGGTCAAGGCGTACTTAACCCCCTGAAACTTGTTAAAACCTTTTATAATTTATGAAGGTTAAAAGGGTCTATCAGTGGGTTTTATCTACTTGATATTTAAATGCGGGAATAAACATTTATGTAATAACATACATATTTTTTTATTTACTTACGATTCCTCACTACTTGATACACTGGGCAATAACCAAATTTAGTTATTTTGGAGATATGTAAAACTTTTACAATTGAAGCCATTATGGCTAAATTCATAGACAAGGTTTATATAGTCTCAGATCACATTACTCTCTCGACCAAGAAAGAACATACCAGTGGTAAGCTTGAATAAATATCCACATGCTACTAGTGTCGCACAGTGACCTCTATATTATATTGGATAGACATAAACATAAGAATTGCCACGCATGACGCTCGAGTTAATCGTCTGCTTCATTGTGGGGATAAAGATTTAACTGTTTCTTTCAATGTTATTATGCAAAAACATGTGTCTACTGGATAAAAGAGTTATTATTTGAAAATAATGAAACATTTCCATTAAAGGATATATAATTCAGTTTTACAGGCAATACTGTTCAAATACGAATATATCTTTTAGTATATATAAATATGTAGTTATCATCCATGTTGTTTACAGTCTGCGAAGACTACACTTATAACACTTATATTTAAAGTTGGCTATTAGCTTGTATATTGGTTTTAGAAACCATATTATATTGAAAGTTCGATAAATTTAATCACTATGGTATATTAAAACGTGATTTCATCTGTTTGAAAAGCAAACTTTGTGTAGTTGCCATACGTTCAAACGATCACTTAAGTAATAGGCTTGTAGAAAATCTTGTATTCATTTTTTTTTTAAAGTTTGCTCAAATCTTGTATATTGCTTTCAGAAACCATATGATGTTGAAAGTTGGATAACTATGAAACAAGTTAGCTAAAAACTGTGTTACATTTGTTTGAATGGCACACTTTTTATAGAAGTTTTACGTTCAAACAATAATTTAGGTTATAGGCCTGTAGGAAGTACGGTATCTAATAAACCCTGATTTTTGAGTAGTAATCCCAAGCTGTAAGGCTTTATTTCGTACCAGAATAATATAATATATTAGTGTTTTGGTAGTATAAACGACCATTTAGAACGGAAATGGAAATTCCTTTCCGGAAGGTTTTTATCCTATCTAAAGACTACTGAGGGTAGGATTCTGGTACGAGATATAGTCTTCCAAACAAATTTCTTCAAATTCATCGTATATATTAGCCTACATCAACTTATTTAAAGAAAAAATTCTCCAGTTTCAAACTTTGTTATGCTCTTCAAAGCTTTTAATAACACATTTATTTCATTTAACTAATCACACATTTTTGTATCTCATATATATTAAATTAAATTAATGAACAATGCCAAAATGCCAAACTGCCTCTATGGGTGTAAGAGAGAAAGTGATACCCGAAAGTATTTTCTCTCTTACACAATGGTGTTCAGATGACAGCTCTAAAATTTCACCCACATATGTCCATCCAGTTATTTGATATAGGTAAAGGGTGTCGCACGACAATTTAATGATTAAAGTAGTTTTTTGTGACAATTTTTGTTCTACAGACTACTGGCTTTCTCAGCGTTAACTGTGCACAACAATATTGCACTTTTTATGAAAACAAAAGTAGGATTAGATTGTTTATTAATACAATTGATGGAAGTGAAATGGTTATGATACTAAGGCTTAAAAAAACATCCTCAGCAAAAATAATATTATTATAAACCAAAGTCTGAATATTCTTTTGTTCCAAGCGTTCTTTGAAGTCAAAACAAAAAATGTTACTATCTTTGCAGAATAGGAAACCTGCATTTAAAATTTTGTAAAAAAGTTTGTCACTAGCTGTCACAATGGTCTGGCACGAGCCAACTAGCACCTTGAGCCCTTAATGGTTTTTCAAAATCTAACTAAAAAAACCCATTAATACAGTAGCCAAACGTTCCATTTGCAATAAATCTGAGTCTTTTATTTTAGCACCGTGTCTTACTATCCTTTTGGGTTATACGCTCTAGGCTAGTTTTATATTCATGTCTAATATACAATAGCTAGTAGTGTATAGCACATAGTGTTCACAAAGTTGAAATCCATTATTTACGATACATAGTGAATAATTTACAATGCATACAGTTGATTTAGCTCTAACTTCTTATACGTTATGGATATAATGTAGTACAGAAAGTCATTGGATTTTATTCATATTAACCAATAAAAATGCGAGGAAACGATATAGCCAATTAAACACCCGTGTACAATTAGAGAAAAATAACTATCTAGAAGTAATCTTCATAGATCATGTTTGAAATGCCTCGTGGTTGCCATCTGTTTTTATTCACGAATTTTATTTGTTTTAGCGTCGATGACTATAATTGTCCAAATTATTTAAAATAAAGAAGAAATATTACATTTTTCACTCCGTCATTGAGAAGTAGATCTACTATAATATTCATGATGATGATAATAAAAGACGAACAAAACAAAAGTTGAATTTAATTCAATTTAATAGTACAGACAAAGCTTAAATAAAGTTAAATTAATGTTTCAAAATATATAGTTCAAAAAAATCCTTTATTGAAGAATCTTTAGAGATATTATCTAGTAGTGAAAAAGAGGTGAGGCCATATTATATTAATAAAAAACAATTACCGATATCCTATCACTAAATTTTTTACAGGGAATTGGCAATTTCTTTCATAGAAGTAATTTAATATTTGAATCTTACATCTTCCTAAGCTCCTTTTTTCCTCAACCTTTCCTTCTATGATGTCTTGCAGAAGATAGTTTTTTCCCTAAAGATGTGCTTGATCCAGTTTGCTTTGTACCAAAGAATCACATCCAAAATAGTTCTCTTCTCACTCACTCTGCTGAGGATTTAATTAAGTTTTCATTTATTTGCGTACTTTATAATAATTATGACTCTGGCCTAGTGACTTTTTTTATACTCTACCAATACTACAATATATTTAAAATTGGCTATTAGCTTGTATATTGGGTTCAGAAAACATATTGTCTTGAAAGTTCGATAGTTATAATGAAACAAGTTATTTAAAAACTTTATTACATTGTTCCGAGGGACAAATTTTGTGTATCACAGATTGATGTATCTTATGGCCGTGTCTGAATAGTTTGTCCCCTACTCACTTATGCACTTTACTGCACGTTTTAATATAACATGTATCTGGTGCCCCTAAGCACATAGGGTGAATTATAATTTTCGGACAGGAAAGTACATCTAGAGCCATCTGGTGGCTAGTTCTGAAACATGTGTTTCCATGGTAACGATATTGAATTTTGATAGTATTTGTCAATGGCGTCATTCAACAATGGTGACTTTTTTTTTAAGACGTAAATTCATATTTATTATTAATCTTCCTTAATTCTATGAACCTTAGGGTTTGTTCTACTGTCCCTGTAAATAATAAAATCAATTATATGCTATTGATATTACTTTACAATAATCATAATAAAAAATAGAATTATAATATGCTTAAAAGTTGACAAAAGTAAAATAAAGTTAAACTATATATATTGTTTTAACCTCTTTATGGGTTATTATTAAAAAAGTATTTGGAAAACGTGCGCTAAAAATGGTCAATCCTATCACATTTATATAAACTTTACAATTTTTGGGAAGCTCACAAACTAGGGCTAGCTTACATTAATATACAGTTGTTTTAAAGTATGTAAAAGTATTGCCAGATAAATACTATGCCCATAGGAATTCCAAAATAAATTACTTAAGTTACATATTCATATCTTGTTTTGAAACATTTTGCCAAAATGATTGTTGAATAAACAAAGAAATTACAGCTACGCACCAAAAGGAGCACGATGTACGCGGGGATACCAGTGATCAAATATTTTTGCATATGTAGAGAAATTGTTAAATATATATATATTGGCCTAGTTAATTTACTTATATATGTAAAGTATTATTTTCAAACAAATTTTTGTGAAATTTGTTTAACTCTTAAATAAATTTCCTTTTGAGAGAGATTTTTCACACTAGAAAGAGAAATTTAATTGTTTAACATCATATATATAAACAAATAACAATCCATACTAGTTTTATTTAACATTATGTGAATGTTTTATTCCATTTTCACAAAATATATAATACTTTCATTCAATGTAAAAAGCTAGTTTAACTAAATTGCGCGATAAAGGGCAAGCCATACGTGCCCCTTAGTAAAGTGCGCAATAAGGGGTGCAATTGTACACTTTAAGAGAATTCAGACACCATCAAAAATCAATTCCGGCCTTTAAGCCGACGCCTTTTCAACTTTAAAGTGCACATGGCTTCCAAGGGTCCTTAGATGGACTATTCAGACACGTCCCATATATTTAATCAAATTAGAGAACGATGTCAAAATTTCACATTGCCTTGTATGTGTGTAAGAGAGAAAGAGATACCCGAATACCTCCTTCTCTCTTAGCTGACAGTTTGAAAATATCAGCCACGAAATGTTCATCCAGTTATAATAGAGATATCATTGCTTTGACCTTAGAATGGAGGGCTTATTTTAATTTATTCAGAATCAGCGCTGCATTGGGGAAAATCATTTTTTTATATAATGGAATCGGTTAAAACCCCATTTCATTTTCCAAAAACTTACGTTTTCCCATTATATAAGGAAACTTATTGGAGAATGGTAACAAATAATTCCCTAGCTTTACTTTTTGTTTGTCATTTTGTCACATTCCTAATAAGAATCTAGATGTAACACGTAAACAGTGTTGGTTATACTATTAAGTGTGATTTTATATAGTATGGTCGTTATGACCCCATAGTTTCGCTCTTGTTTTCTTGCTTGTAGGATACAGTGAAAACAACAAAATGGCCTCGTTGTCGTCATTGACTGTTTCTAAATATTTATGGCAAAATGAAAACTAATCTATTGTTTCATACAATTTTTCTAAATTGATAATCGATACCAGTGTTATTAAATCTGGGCTTGAGAACATTGGATTTAAATTTGAAACTAAACATTTTAATAATATGCCTAAATAAATATTAGTGCATAGTATATGAAACAAATTATATATTACTTGAAATCAATTCATTAAATGTATCATACTTTCTGTTGTTTCGTATTCTCCCGTCCTTAGTCTGTTTCAAAGTCACAACAACCTAAACAGTGGACAGAGCCCTCTCGTAGACATTTAATATACTACTATATGGATTAGATTCACTTAATGAAACTTACAGAGTCATCTATGTCAATTTATGTACTATCTGAATGAATGTATGTTATATATAATACCTCCTGGTAACTCCTACTCTCCTAATACTTCAAACAATGTTGTCCTAATTTAGAGACAAAACACACTAAATAACAGACAGAGCCCTCTATGAGACATTTAATATACTACTATATGGATTATATTCACCTAATGTAGCTTACAGAGCCATCTATGTGTCAATTTAAGTACTATCTGGATGATGTATGTTCCTTATATAACCTCCTGATAACCCCTAGTCTCCTAATACTTCAAACAGTTTTGTCCTATTTCAGAGACAAAACACACTAAATAACAGACAGAGCCCTCTATGAGACAATGGATATACTACTAAGTGAATAATATTCACTAAATATAACTGACAGAGACATCTAGGAGACAGTATATGTACTAGATGGTTAAAATATATATTGGTAACTTGGTATTTCTAACCTTTCTAACACTTCAGACGATTTTCTCAATATCTGGGAGAGAAATGACGACTCTTTTAATTCTTTCTTTACACAATTTTTTTTAATTTTGCACATAATTAAAGTTTGTGAAAAATTTAACTTAAAGACTTGCCACACATATATGGAATTTTATTTTAAGAACACTTACTCGTATTTTAAATTATAACTGTTTTTTAACTTCTATCATTGAAATTAGAATCTAAAACACTTTGTACAATGTTGTAATGTTTGGAATGCATAAACTTAAGATTATTTACATTTTATTTATTCACCTATATAATAATAATTAAGACACTATAATCATCCTTTCTGTAGTGTTATTTTAAAAAGTTAATATATTATATAATAATTTTACTTACAATTTTCTAAACTAAGATGGAAATTGTTTCTGTGACTTAGGTGAAGAACAAGGGCAAAGCAGAAATGACAAGCAGAAGAAGCAAGTATTTAAAAATGAACCATTTCGTGTTAAAATTGTTAGTAATAGAAGTGGGTTAAAAAAACTCTACACTATTTGAACCGATTAGAGCCCATTCAAAAATGAAATTTTAATATAATATATTGCCATCGATCACACGATATTCCACTCATTTTATAAATAGCTATACTTTTTATGAACAGTGTAGCAGGTCATATCTACTTAGAGGAAGACATTTCACACCTCCAGGCCTCTCCAGTTAGCTACGCCACTGGTCATACATTTGATATCTGGTGTATCTTGAAGATATTACTGTATCGGTAGTATCCGTGAACAATGTCATTTGAATATCATTTTTGTAATTGCAGGTTAGAGTGTTTGTATAGGATACTAGCCTCTACTTCAGGCCCGTACTCAGATATTTATTTTAAGGGGAAAGGGGATCAAAGTTAGTTCATCTTTAGGTAATTCAACATATAGCAAAGAATATCTTTTACATTAAATTCATCTTCAATGTTTTCTTACGTACCTACTTACTTAAACAATGGTACTAGGAACTCGAAAGTTCATTACCACACTTATAAAAGTATGTTAAAAATCCCTATCTAGAGCTAGTTCTATCCAGTCCACCTCATTACACCCTATACCTATCTAGAACTAGTTCTATCCAGTCCATCTCATTACATCCTATCCTTATTTTGAGCTAGTTCTATCCAGTCCACCTCATTACACCCTATACCTATCTAGAACTAGTTCTATCCAGTCCATCTCATTACACCCTATCCTTATTTTGAGCTAGTTCTATCCAGTCCACCTCATTACACCCTATCCTTATCTTGAGCTAGTTCTATCCAGTCCACCTCATTACACCCTATCCTTATTTTGAACTAGTTCTATCCAGTCCACCTCAATACAACCTATCCCTATCTTGAGATAGTTATAAAGCTAAAAACAACATAAGTGAGGTTAATAAGTGCTATGAATAATAATGTATAAGACTCCAATTGGTTACTGGTCCAGGCATTTAGGAGAAATATACGGTATTAATAATAGCTTTGTGGGGAGTGTGTGGGTGTTAGGATTTGAACCTCAACCGCCCCGTCATTGGCAAACAAATTTGAGTCCAACACTTAGTCCATGCGCCCCTTTTTATTTCAATAGATTTGACTAACATACACACAGAATACCTATAAATAGTTTGTGGTTAAAACTGCGAGCATTTACAGCATTAAAGATGTATATATATATATATAGTTGTTACAAATTATCTTAACCTAGGACAGTACGCCAAAACTACACAGCCCTAGCGCCTAGTTATTTAAAATATATTTTTATAAAACCAATAATGTCTGAGCTATAGCCAAATATATATATATGTATATATACTTTTTAATTCAGGTCTTTGAAAATGAATTTGATTCTTATGCTCTTTGTTGAACAAGGATGTTTCTCTTTTCTAAATTTTTCTGTAACAATGTCCCTAGTTCCTAAGTCCATAGAGTAAGTAAGTAACAATGCATGTTATTTCATTTATTACCTTTTGAGTAATGTTTCAATAACAATGTATATACCTATTATTTTGTTTTAAAAATCTTAACGAGTTTTTAGAAAATGTCTATTATAAGTTAAAGGCGAGATAAAGTCTGTGCGGTGCGCCGTAGGCTACCATTTATTTTTGTAATAATAGAAATAAACTTATCTGACCGTTTTAAATACATTAGAACTGATGCCATTGTTAGTATTAGTACGAAACTCGATCTTTTCGACAACTATACACTTAGACAAATGGTGTCAATGACCCCTACACATTTAGTTTTGTATATCTTAAGGGGTTCTTGCTACAGATTCGGTTGGTCGTCGTTCTTTTATATTATTTTTCAACTATCAAAAATACTAGTTGAAATCTTCCCTGAGCATTGATTGGCTATATCTTGATAGTGCGCTCCCAATAAGATATGTTTTGTAAACACTAAGTTGTGGCGATTACTAGATTATTATATCATTATTATTTTATATCTATTATATATTGTTTACTCTACATTTTTTCCCTGCTATGCTGTCATTCAATCAGTCTCATTTTATCTGGCTGAAAACAGTATCGATTGGAAAGTCAATATGATTAGAAGTAAAAATTGATAGTTTAGTTTTATGGATGTCTAAAAATACGAACTCATGAGTAGTGTATATGTGATCCAAGATTTGTACAAATTGTGTGTTTGTGGTGTTTTTATAAATAAGGGATAAATAAGTGAACACTTTGTTGGGAATAGTATTTGGGAGAGCCGTTATCAGCTTATTTATTAAGGTTTAATATAATTTCGTGTTTCTAAGACAAACTCATTGATTTTTTTTTCTATTTAAATCAACACAGAACACTCGATTAATTTATAAATAGTGTTTTGACTCTGATTGTAGGAAAATCAGAATAAACAATAATCCAGTGATAATGATAAATACTATTGTTTATTTATGTTAAGAAGACGACATGATTTTTAATTCGTTCGTGTCACATAAACAAGTTGAGAAAATGTTTATATCTTGCGTTTCAAACGGGATGCTTCCAAGATTATAGTTTTCAACGTCATGTTTGTATTTTGTGTCAACAATTTTTACAATAAATCTAAAGCATAATAGTTCACAAATCGCAACTATATTCTGTGTAAACAAATGGTCTACACCAACATATCTCATTTATATAACAATAAATTGTCTCATGTATAAAGTAAAATATTTTAGTATCTTTTTCTTGACCAAAGCTAAAATTACTACCAAAAATATAAGAAACATATGAATGATATAGAATATATGTGATATTTTGTGAAATACAAACGTCTATACTATACATATTGACACTGCAACTAATTAATACCTGGCATTTCTTAAAATTAAAAAAACAGACTTCATTAATATTATAAACTATCCACTGATTCAACTGTGGCACATTGCGCGTCTAATGGTATCAAGAAATAGTACTGGCGACCAGTTTGATGAAGGAAACCTTAAGACACGATCGTCTCAATTCGAAGAGTTGGTTTCCATTCTATTGTCTGTAGGTTTCTTATTAGTGTCTGCTGCTTTGGTATTCACAATGTTCGCCTTAGCTTGTTATTGCAAATCAGGGAAAAGGAGATTAAAACGAGTGCAAGTGGGATTAGTCGACATAAACCAAGCATATGACTCTTGCTGGGAGGAACAACCCTGAACCGCCTTACATTCGATAATGTTCTAAACTCTCATCGAGTTGAGAAAAACATAGGATACTTACGTATGAGCCCATATGGGGTAGCTCAACCTCTTCGTGAAACACTGACCCCATAGGGGGTAATTTGTGATCAATCTCCTCGTGAAACATTGACCCCGTAGGAGGTAGTTTGTGATCAATCTCCTCGTGAAACATTGACCCCATAGGGGGTAGTTTGTGATCAATCTCCTCGTGAAACACTGACCCCGTAGGAGGTAGTTTGTGATCAATCTCCTCTTGAAAAATGGGCCCCATAGGGGGTAGCTTGTGATCAATCTCCTCGTGAAATATTGACCCCATAGGGGTAGCTTGTGATCAATCTCCTCGTGAAACACTGACCCCATAGGGGTAGTTTGTGATCAATCTCCTCGTGAAACATTGACCCCATAGGGGTAGTTTGTGATCAATCTCCTCGTGAAACACTGACCCCATAGGGGGTAGTTTGTGATCAATCTCCTCGTGAAACACTGACCCCATAGGGGTAGTTTGTGATCAATCTCCTCGTGAAACACTGACCCCATAGGGGTTAGCTTGTGATCAATCTCCTCCTGAAACATTGAACCCATAGAGGTAGCTTGTGATCAATCTCCTCGTGAAACATTGACCCCATAGGGGGTAGCTTGTGATCAATCTCCTCGTGAAACATTGACCCCATAGGGGTAGTTTGTGATCAATCTCCTCGTGAAACACTGACCCCATAGGGGGTAGCTTGTGATCAATCTCCTCGTGAAACATTGACCCCATAGGGGGTAGCTTGTGATCAATCTCCTCGTGAAACATTGACCCCATAGGGGTAGCTTGTGATCAATTTCCTCGTGAAACATTGACCCCATAGGGGTAGCTTGTGATCAATCTCCTCGTGAAACATTGACCCCATAGGGGTAGCTTGTGATCAATCTCCTCGTGAAACATTGACCCCATAGGGGGTAGCTTGTGATCAATCTCCTCGTGAAATATTGACCCCATAGGGGTAGCTTGTGATCAATCTCCTCGTGAAACACTGACCCCATAGGGGTAGCTTGTGATCAATCTCCTCGTGAAACATTGACCCCATAGGGGGTAGCTTGTGATCAATCTCCTCGTGAAATATTGACCCCATAGGGGTAGCTTGTGATCAATCTCCTCGTGAAACACTGACCCCATAGGGGTAGCTTGTGATCAATCTCCTCGTGAAACATTGACCCCATAGGGGGTAGCTTGTGATCAATCTCCTCGTGAAATATTGACCCCATAGGGGTAGCTTGTGATCAATCTCCTCGTGAAACACTGACCCCATAGGGGTAGCTTGTGATCAATCTCCTCGTGAAACATTGACCCCATAGGGGGTAGCTTGTGATCAATCTCCTCGTGAAATATTGACCCCATAGGGGTAGCTTGTGATCAATCTCCTCGTGAAACACTGACCCCATAGGGGTAGTTTGTGATCAATCTCCTCGTGAAACATTGACCCCATAGGGGGTAGCTTGTGATCAATCTCCTCGTGAAACATTGACCCCATAGGGGGTAGCTTGTGATCAATCTCCTCGTGAAACATTGACCCCATAGGGGTAGTTTGTGATCAATCTCCTCGTGAAACACTGACCCCATAGGGGGTAGCTTGTGATCAATCTCCTCGTGAAACATTGACCCCATAGGGGGTAGCTTGTGATCAATCTCCTCGTGAAACATTGACCCCATAGGGGTAGCTTGTGATCAATCTCCTCGTGAAACATTGACCCCATAGGGGTAGCTTGTGATCAATCTCCTCGTGAAACATTGACCCCATAGGGGGTAGCTTGTGATCAATCTCCTCGTGAAATATTGACCCCATAGGGGTAGCTTGTGATCAATCTCCTCGTGAAACACTGACCCCATAGGGGTAGCTTGTGATCAATCTCCTCGTGAAACATTGACCCCATAGGGGGTAGCTTGTGATCAACATCTTCGTGAAACACTGACCCCATAGGGGGTAGCTTGTAGTCAATCTCCTTGTGAAATATTGACCCCATAGGGGGTAACTTGTGATCAATCTCCTCGTGAAACACTGACCCCATAGGGGGTAGCTTGTGATCAATCTCCTCCTGAAACATTGAACCCATAGAGGTAGCTTGTGATCAATCTCCTCGTGAAACATTGACCCCATAGGGGGTAGTTTGTGATCAATCTCCTCGTGAAACACTGACCCCATAGGGGTAGTTTGTGATCAATCTCCTCCTGAAACATTGAAACCATAGGGGTAGCTTGTGATCAATCTCCTCGTGAATCATTGACCCCATAGGGGGTAGCTTGTGATCAATCTCCTCGTGAAACACTGACCCCATAGGAGGTAGCTTGTGATCAATCTCCTCGTGGAACACTGACCCCATAGGGGGTAGCTTGTGATCAATCTCCTCGTGAAATATTGACCCCATAGGGGTAAGCCTGTGATCAATCTCCTCGTGAAACACTGACCCCATAGGGGTAGTTTGTGATCAATCTCCTCGTGAAACACTGACCCCATAGGGGTAGTTTGTGATCAATCTCCTCGTGAAACATTGACCCCATAGGGGGTAGCTTGTGATCAATCTCCTCGTTAAACATTGACCCCATAGGGGGTAGTTTGTGATCAATCTCCTCGTGAAACACTGACCCCATAAGGGATAGTTTGTGATAAATCTCCTCCTGAAACATTGACCCCATAAGGGGTAGTTTGTGATAAATCTCCTCGGGAAAGCACAATGAGTAGTTCCTGCCGACCTAAGGACACTGAACTACTGGTACCTCTCTTCAGAGTGTCTAAGGCGCAGCCAGGACTGGAATCATCGCGGACAGTCAATGTCCAGGTTAGATTAGTGTTTCAGCAGTTGTGTTAGAGACAGGGATTCAAATCCCTGGATGCTAGTAACACAATACACTCTTCATGTGATGCTATATCAAGTGGAGTAAGAATGATGTGGAGTGGCACTAATAACTCCACTTACGTTAAGCACTTGTATTTCTATAAAACAGAAAATATCTCAAATATTTCACTAATATACAGGATGTTGCGGAAATAATTAACGACCCATGCTGAGGAACGTAATGGACAATGTTTTGAGGTTTGGCTGACGTCCGGGGAGTTCACCTGCGTGACATAATCTTCAAATAGTGAAAAAGTATAGTATGCAGTTAGCTTTTATTAGTTACTAGGAACCCCCCCCTACATTATTATTTTCAACACACATATTGAAATCATCATAGACTCTACCATAAAGTATGAGTGACTATCGACATTTTTATGAGGAATAAATTAAATTTTCAAAATAAAATATAGCCTATGTTACCCGCTGATAGTTTGCTTTATATTGGTGAAAGAATTTTTAAAATCGGTCCAGTAGTTTTTGAGTTTATCCATTACAAACAAAAAACAAACAAAAATCAAGTATTTCCTCTTTATAATATTATTGTAGATTTAATAGCTATTGAATATTTACTTTTAATTAAAATGTTGATTTTCAAAGTTACTAATCGTCTAATTGGTTTATCTCCACCTTGTATATATGTTATGGAACTGTATCAAGATTGTACACACAATCCACATAAATATGTTTTATTAAATAGATTTATAGTTTGAAACGTTGTGTATCTTAAAACTATCCATAAGATGTATTTTCCATCAATTCAATGGTGCGGTTAATGCACAATTACAGATTACAATATTAATGTATGGTTATATAAATAAATACCACGTTTAACCAACAATAATTTAAATATAGTTTTCATAGTATGTACTTACCTATAGTTTGTTTTATTTAGATATCTAATAAATAAATATTTGAAAACTATTTGTGAAAAACTAAATTGGATATGTTCATACAATCTCAAATACAAATTGATAATGACATAGTACTATTACAAAAAATGGTTGAATCTTATTCCCAAACGCATTGAGTCTTGGAGATATTTTCAATTTGTCAAACTGTATCGCCAGCTACACAGATTAAAAATTTGAATGATCGCATATTGGCTGTTATCGTAACATTATATAGAGGGTTTCTTACACACCTATTTTCAATCGGGTGTAGGCTCTGTGGCCTGGATTTGCTATTGTAATGGAAATAATTTAAGTACATTTTGTACTAAAATTCTTTTTTTATTACTACAAAATACAAATATATTCCTTCTTTAAACAAAATTATAGTAAAAGTGTTTTTTTTACAAGTTGTGAAACAATTCTTTAAATTGGAGTGAATTTGCTCGCATTTAATTTAATTTATCAAAATGTCCATCTGTAAGCCTAATAATTGTATAATTGTTCTTTATTACCAAAAATGTCACCGCGAGCTACCGGTGGCTTGCGATTGACGCTTTGGTGACCTCTGACCCACCCACCATTTTTATTATAACTTCACATGAGCTCATGACCATATTACATTACTGATATTTTCACACGGCTAAAATATTATGAGTAAAAGCTAGATAT
The DNA here is from genome assembly GCA_901482245.1 of Timema douglasi. Lineage (NCBI taxonomy): Eukaryota > Metazoa > Arthropoda > Insecta > Phasmatodea > Timematidae > Timema > Timema douglasi. Next base: position 97,643 of record CABEEJ010000569.1, read on the forward strand.
GAAACTATAATTATAATTTAGAACGCTATAAACGCTCTAAAGGAGATTGTTCTGGTTTTTTTTTCCTTTTTAGCACCGTATCTTACTACCCATTCTATTATACGTTATGTACTAATTATGCTAATGGTTTTAGGGACTAGTAAGGTTATATTAAAGGGAAGTGTACCCATATATGCGCGGAGAGAGAGTGTAAAACCATTTTGAAAAAAACACTCTCAGTAGGCCTACACCTGTCCGCGATTCGAACCCCGATCTTCCCGTCCTCGCAAGTCCAGTTCAACATGAATCAAGCGCGTTAGCTATCTACGCCACCGAGGTGGTGTAAAATATACTGTAGCTTATAAAAATTGATTATTGAATATAAGAAACATTTGTAATGTTTTCATCGCGTTTCACTACCAGTTAGGGTTACACTCATTAATATTAATTACGTTTAATGGGGTTAGACTCAGTAAGTTATAATTTTAAAAGAAATGTATTTGCATTTGCATGGAGGGAGAGTGGGAAATCATTTATTCGCTGTAAGAACACCTGACTGTAATTTTAACCACGAAACCTTCATGAGTGTGCTTTTGAGTGGAAAAAGTTCTTGAAACACTTTTTTTTCATTTTAATTAATTATTAGAGGTAGATAACGTGCACTTTCTGAACCAGCTGATTATATCAGCAAACGAGAATTTCTATGAGTGAGATCGAAAGGCTCTACCAATGTTGCCTGTAAAGGTATTTTCACATACCTTCCAGGGTTCTTTTACATGCCACAGTCGACATGGGACTTCCCCTAAGAAGGAAGTTGTGCTACAGACTTTTATAGCTCAAAAAAAAAAAATCATCGACCTCGGCTGAGTTTGAACCCAAATACATTGGGTCTTGAGGCGATAACCTTACTCTAAGACCACCGTGGCCATCGATATATTTTTTTTTTCTAATTTAATAATACAAAAAAATAATTCAGTAAATATAAACACATGTACAGTACCTTCAGCTAGCCTTGAGAGGTAGCAGTCTTTTGTTCTGAGCTTTAATACAGAATATGATAACTTTTTTAAGATTGTCTCGTGGTGTTTATTGATTTTGCTTGTGATCATTGCTTTTCTGAGTAACCTCACACTATTCATCGTATGCGAAAGTACGCCCATACATCGAAGTATCAAGGTTAATCTATTTCAAAACTTGACCCTGACTGAATTAAAAAAAAAAAAAATTAAATATACAACTACAGAATGATACAGGCAATATTTTAAAGCAAGGAAAGGAGAGAAGAAAAAAAATAGTTTATACTTAGAGAGTAGTATTGTTTATTACTTCTAGTACTTTATAAACAACGATGACGGTAGGCTCATCATTGTTTGAACTTGTTGTTACATTATAAATCCATTTAGTTAAAAACACATTTAAAATACATTAATCAACATAGCATTTGTAAATTCCCCTGCACCATTTATTTATGTATACTTGAAAACAACTACAGTAAAGAAAAAGGTACATTTTTATATTTAAAAAAAGCTAAATCATTTATTAAAAATATTCACTATGAATGCTTTAAAGCGATCACTGCTACTGGTAGGGATATAGAAAGGCACAACAATGGATGGCAACAATCGTTAAACCAATGATTTCTGCATTTAGAGTCAGGTTTAGATAGTAAATAACTTTTTTTGACAGTTACGAAAACTACATATATAATTTTCATACATTCATTCAACAAGTCATGTTATCTGGAGCTGTCACTATTCACAAATAACATCAAATGAGATTATAACAATCATAAAGTAAAATGTTATCAATGTTGATAGCAAACAAATATGTTTGTGTTTTCTAAAAAAAAAATATCCTACCAGAATACAACTATACATATTTTCGTTGTGTTAGTTCTAATATATAGATATAATAGTTTTTATTAGTTTACTTAAGAATGCTATAAATCAATTTTTTTCTTTGAAACTAAAACAAAACACCCACCTCTCCAGTCCCACTCTTGAAATAAAGTTAAAATTGACTGAGCAGAGTGACTTAATGAAGAGACAGGTATGTTATTTGTTTTAAGTCCACACACAACTATAACGTTAAAAAACCCTAGTATTAATACATTAATACACAAATGTACAGAGAAAAATGTATATACATTCAAATTCCATACCAGTGATTTCGCCCTTCACAAACATTTTTTTAAAGAGATTATTATAAACAGTTTCATTTGTTTAAATAGTAGGTATCCAGAAATACATATTTAGAACTACAATAAATTTTAGAGTGAATTTCATATGTAGAGTTATCTTCCCTAGAACGTTATAAATAATTTAAAAAAATAATTATATATATGATTTAGATTTATCGGTCAAATAATATTGTTATAAAAGTATAAAAATCAAATAGACCAAGACATTTAGACCTTCAACCCTCCCACAATATTATACATAAACTTCAGATTTTGATATTATTTTTAAATATATATTCTAAGGACAATATACTATACTTTTAGTTCCAAAATAGTTTCAGCTATTTATCACAGACTTTATTAAAAATAAATTTCAGAATATATATAAAAGAATGAATGCTTAGATGTTCTAGTAATTTGACGTACTATTCTCTAGTTTATAATGTGGAAACATATGGGTACAAAGCATTGAACCATACGCTACGGAAGGCTAATATCCATGCATACTCATTAAACTACTGTATGTTCATATACTTTAGTATATACACTAGTGCACGTCCTCAGATTGCTTACAGAGGAGCGTTTACACAATCATGTCAAGCCACCTCGAATAAAACTATTAGCTTAATAAGATATACACTTCCTACTTCGACTATCAAAACACAAACAATGGACGTGTTTATTAATGCATGAAACTATCTTCAGTAAATTTAAAATGAAAAACTTATATTTTAAAATAAAAATTTGGCATTATACAAAAGAACGATATATTTTGGTAGGAAAAGTTTTCCGATTCAAAAATTTCATTTTTTATTTGTTCACTGCTTAATTTTTTTTTCATTTATCTGCCATAAACTATTTTAATTTTAATTTTCACTAATTGATGACCAATTGACAGATTCATTGAGTTGACAATAATGTTAATAGAAAATTAAAATTAGGCCCTAACTTTTATCTAAAAAATATTCTAATTTTTTAGAAAATTTTAAAACTCATAGTGTTGAAGGTTTCACTCCACCGTTAGGTAATATTAATATATTATTATCATGGATTTGAAATATGTACAGATTTATGAAAATACTACCACATTTATGGAAGCAAATAAAACACTTTCTCTTAATAATTTTTTATTACATATTTTCTCGTATGTTATTATTATAGTTAGCGTCAAGTATTTTCCGGTATTTCAAATTTCTTACCAATTCAATGTTTTTTCTTCTATATAGAATCGAAAGGTTTTTTTTAACACTATTTCATTTTACCAGTTGTATCGAAGGAACGTATGAAATGCTTTAAAACTACATAATTATTTATTTTAGGCCCATCATGTGCAGCACATACACTAAATAGCAAGGGTGAAGTTATGTATTTGATGGAAACATTTTGAATAGATCTGTTGAAAACCGGTAACGGGATTCGTAAATAAATCAGTCTTTGGTTTCACTCTTGCTATAGAACAAATCAAACCAATACAAACAGTTGCAACACAAACGTTAAGTAATGTTCGCCACTTCTCCGTTATGAAACATAACGACTAAATTATTAATTTTCAATGCAATGCTATCTGTTTGGCACATAGAATTAGTAAATGATTATTGCAATAGTTTCAACATTAAGATAGCAAGCAATTAGTTAAGATCGACACAGCAATCTTGTCTTTGAATCTAACATTGCCTTGTTTCCCGTTCTATGCAAAATTTACTTTATAAGTTTCGCACCTGAAATTCCAGTTCAATAATTGCTTTTAGGATTTATTCATTGTAAATCTTGTCTCTTGCAGGAGAAAAACAAATATCATATTAGTGTACCAAAGCTATGAATTTAGTATCTAAACGTTTCTGGGATTAGTTTTTACTCAGAAAATATGTTGTAGCACAGATAATCTTTGTCCGGCAATGTCAAATTCAAATTATTTTAAATGTGTTCTTTTATATTTACTTGAAGCTAGCTTCACTGTCAGCATCTCCATACCATCCTTGTTTCTCGTAGATTTCCTTCATCGTTGTGGTGGTTGTCCTGGAGAACAATATCTCCCTATCACCTTCTGATAGCACAGTAGTCGTGGGATGATGTTGGCTCACACTACTCAGGGCAGTTGATGTTCGGCTGCGTCCAGACCTTGGAGAGTGATCAGGACTACTCATATCTCCGGAGGAGGCACCCAGTGCTCTGTAAACTCAGAGGCCGATCGAGCCAATGAAGGTTGACTCAGAGATCTGACCAAACTTCCTGTTTCCATTCTCCTAACGTTATAATCTTCATCTTCTGATGTGTTCCCATGACCGCCCATAAGGAGCTCATCGTCATCATAAAAACGTCGGGGAACGCCCCCAGAACCCGAACGGTAGTAGGAACTCGGGCCACTAGCGTCGCTCAGAGTATCTGCTCTGTCGGGTCTTGCAAAGTCTACCATCACTTCTGTCATGGAACGGACGTCCATATCGGAGCGCCGGCTTGAGATCGAAGTTCGACGAGACCTCATAGGATCAAACCCTGAAGGACCACCATTGATTCCTGGCATATCTGCTACCAGGGTACGAACTGAAGACCCACCATCAGAGTCATATTCGTACAGAGTTGGAAGAGAGCTTCGCCGGCTTCTAGTATCCCAGTCGGACTTACGGCGATAGCGGTTAGAAGAGTCACCCCCTCTCTTGTCATAAGAAGGTCTTTCCGGTGGAGCCAGCACGCGGATTATTACGTCCCATTTCTTGGGTTCAAACAATTGTTCGTAGCGTTGGTCTTTGCGTATGAGCTCGAAATCTTCTCGCACCGTAGCTTCTGTCAAAAGAGTACGCAAGGTCGATTCGGTAGTGATTATTTGTCGCCATTTTTCTCTATCTTCTATAGTAAGAAAAGCCTCCTCCCTGAATATTTCCCCTGTGTTTTCAAGAGGCTGAGCTTCCTCAATTGGAGGGGGATTCAATACTCTGATGAGTACGTCCCAGTTGGGCACTGGAGGATCTTGAGGAGGAATTTCCAAAGTACTCATGTAGCTACGCTCAAAATCAATACGAGCCTGATGACGTTCAGCGATTGGAGTCGTCGGATAGCCAGAAGCGGAGGATGCCTCGGAGTAGCTTTCCCAGTCAGGTCCAGCTTCGTTTCCTTGAAGAGCATCTTGTGTTGGTGGGGCCGGGTAGTTTCTTATCACCACATCCCATTTCGGGTTCACAACGGGTTGTGGACGTGTGTGGTACTCTGTCACTTGTCTTCTATGACGTTCAATATCTTCAATGGTGCGTTTTTCTGTGATGGTGCGTAGGAAAACATCATCTACAACATGAGTGGTCATTTCAGGCCGTCGAGAAACCACAACTGGAGGCTCCAATACATCCACGGTCCCTGTATGGGTGTTCACCGAGCTGGTGTAGTGAGTGAAGGGGACAATGGGAGGAGGAGGGGGAGGGGGAGGGCCCACTGACGTGGCTGCATACCGCTTGTGCGAATTATCAACCATCTCAGTGACGGATCTGGTATCCGTCATCTCTGTGTTCAATGTGTTCAGACTGGCTAAAGATTTAGCCGAAGTGATGGACATGCGCCTCTGAGGGGCGTCAATAAAGTCTTCAGCCTGAGACCAGTTGTCGTTGTCTGGGATTGATCTCTGAGACAAAGTGTCAACTGTGGAAGGTTCTCGTGTCTGTATCTGTTCATGCTGGCGGCGCAGTATCCGCGAGTATACAGGAGGAGTCTGAGAGTATCTAGCTGGAGGTGGAGGTGGATGAAGCTCTGGGACATAAGAGAAGGTGGTCATCGCTGGAGGGGGCTTAGGACTCTCAACCGGGCGAATATGTTCTTCCCCATGTTCCAAAATAGTCGTTAGATTGCGTGCTTGAATGCTCATTGTACTCTCCACGTCTGAAATAGAAGGCGTTGGAGTTGGAGTTGGCGGGGCAGCTCGTTTTACCCGGACGGAAACGTCAAACTTGGGTTCTGGCGGCGTCACAGCGACAGCCACTGGCGGACGAGGAATCATGGACGCTGCAGCAGTCGATGCCAACATGTTAACCTCGTTGTGGTGACCATAGTTTTCAGAATAGAAGGTTGACATACCTTCTTGATGTTGCGCATACCCCTTGTTATCGTATGATCCAGCGGAACTGACTGTGCTTGGTCTTCTAAGACTGCGCGTGTCGACGTCCTCCACCTCGGAGTGAGCGGAGCTAGGCGACTCCGAAGGATAATCACTGGGTAGCGTGTCAGAATGCTCTCCCCCGCTGACGATGAGCGCAGCTTCTGAGCCCGAGGTACTTCCAGCTGCGGCGGCTAGCGCGTGAGCTCGCGGTATCTTCAGACCTTCAAACATGGAAATATTTCCCAGACTGGACCCCGAGAGTTTGGTTATTTCCGAGCCTGTGCCGGTGGAGAAGGGGTGTCTCCTGACCACTTGCACGTTGCGTTTCTTGAGACAAATGTAAGAACATCCCAGACCGAGCAGTAGGAGGGAGAGGAACAATATGGCGCAGATGATCAGCAGGATCTGGTAACCTTGAAGAGGAGGCTCGATCACTGACGGGGCGATGGGGGCAGTTTGGCTGAAACAAGGACAATCATTATTAATTAGTCATTTGAAACCACTATTGTCATTACTAGCAGTGCGTGCTACACACACATTTGAAACTCTGACAAGTAACAGAAAACTGTTTGACAATTACTCAATAAAGTAAAAGTAGACTAAAACGATATCTTTAAATAAGTACTGGCCATTGGTGCAAAACACAAACACCGTATTCAACCTCCAGACTCTCACCTTATCAACATCTACCAAATGACAGTGCTAGACGATCATCCACATTACAATCCGGGCTCTGTACCAAACTATCCTGCCCCGATATACATAGAGCGTTTATTGTAAAATTTTACTATTAAAACATGATTACATTAATACCTTCCTCTAAAAATTTATTTTCAAGCTATGTCTATTAAATTTCAACTTTATTTGAGATAGTGAGAAACATCAATGTACAAAATTGTATCGCCGGATAAAGGAAAGAATTTTCAATGAACCACATCCCACTTTAAATGTCAAATTTCTCTGTTAGTAATAATAATAATAATAATAATAATTAATAACAGTAATAAACCGCCTAAATATGAGCTCCATTTTATAAACCTCTTTAGTCTTTGTGTCTCCCACGGGGTACATTATTTAAAACATAAAACCATGTTTGTAGCTTAGGAATATTTTGTAACTATTTGTGAAATTAGTTTTCATTGTAGGGTGAATTTTATTGCCTATTAAAATGAACATAATAAACGTCAAAGCCAATTAATTAGTAAATCTATGTAAAACAAATTGTATCTTAATTAAAAGTGGTTTTAGTGACTAGTGACTGACAAAATATTAGAAAATATGTTTTATTACTTATCATTATATTAATTATTTGCAAATAAAAATGATTACTTTTCTATTGATTCATATTAAAAAAATAATGGATGGATATTATACGATATGTAATATTTTTACAGGTAGAATGCTACTTTGGAAATAGCCATTTTAGGTGTTATAATAGTCGAGCAGAAATTCATACACGTCGGGAATCCAGCGGTTTTTCTTATAACGTTCCTGGATGGAGCTGTCGTTGAGTAGGATAACAAATAGGAGAGGAGGAAGATCCAAATGCCAGTACAATTTGTATTGTGACCCCCTATTTAATTACATAACTCCATTCATAAAGATCCATTCTAGGTCTTAATAATCAACCAAAATATGTTATTTTATTATTGAACACTGTGTCTTACTACCCGTTAGGGTTATACGCTTATGTAATAATTACGCTAGTGAGTTAGGAATTGGGAAGGTTGAATTTAGAGGAAGTGAACCCACATTCGCGTGAAGAGAGACTGGAAAACCATTTAAGGAAAACCCACCCAAGTTCACATGAGCGAGATTCCAACCTCGATCTCCCCTTCCTTGGCAGCTTAGCTCAACACGAATCTAACGCGTTAGCCAACTACCCCACCGAGGCGGGGCAGAAAATGTTTATTGGACTTTTCAGTGTGGAAAATTTAAACTTTTCAAACATGTTTGCAACTATATATATTATGTATAGGCTCATAGAAAATAGTTTTTTTTGTTCATTCTAAGGTGCATCAAGGTTTTTTACTCTCAAAGGTCAACTTAACTGCAACACCTGATTGGCAATCTTTAAAATACCTAGACAGCCTCCTTAAGTTGCTGGTGCCCAGCATGTGTTTGATCCCTCTCGGTTTGTAGCTAACGTGAATTTTCAAACAATGTGATTATATCAGCACACAACTTACAAACTAACTTAATTCTCGAGAAAACACAACATCCAAGGAAGTAAATCCTTGACTGTGACAGGAGAAACCTCAACTATTCTAACAAAGACAATGAATGGGCAGACGTGTTACCCACCCACCTAAGAGCGGTACTCACATTCCTGCCGGCAGAGCTGCGGGTGGAGGCGCGATTGGTGGCGGGTAGCGGCACACGATGGTGATCACCTCGTCACCGTCCATCTCCAGACCAGGGTGGAAACGCACCACGATGTTGTTGGTGAACACCCGCTGGGGTTCCTGCGTCAAACACATCAGCCATCTCTCGTATCACGATATTAACACGATGGTAGGGATTGCTAACTAAGGCCGGGGTATTTTGACTTTTAATAGAAAACTTACTATCGGAAAAAATATAATAATAATAATAATAATAATAATAATAATAATAATAATAATAAAAGGAAGTCTGTGTGTGTGTTTGCTTGTTTGTTTGTGTGCGATGCCCAGCCAAATCTACAGCGCGCAGAGATCTGAAATTTTGAACATAGGTGGACGGATTTTTAAATTTTTAATTGGGATATTTTTAAAGAATGTTAAAGAAAATATTGTTAATCTGGTTTATAATTACGTTTCATAGATAACTGTGATAAAAAATATGCCGTATCCTCCTCGGAAAGAAAAATGTGTTTGAAATCGACCGTAATTCTAAACCATTTTTATGAGGGGAGGTAGGGAGGGACTTATATAATTATTATACCACAGTGGGTCATGGGCAACGCCGTGCGGGATTGCTAGTAATTCAATAATTCTCTAGTAGAAATATATTATAGTTTAATTTTCTTCATATAGTAATCTCAACATGTCTTGATTACCTGTCAAGGGTGTCAGAGAATTTATCAACTTTTTTAATTAAAAAAATATATAACAATATTGAAAAATTATTAGTTTAAAATTTTAAAAAGCAATTTCAACGATCCTAATTTTTTTATATTAAAATTTAGAATGCAGAATAGTTCACTTTGATATGTTTTCCAGTTAGAACATGGTCGAGTATCTAATATCCTGGTTAATCGACAATGAGGTGGCCCCTTAGAGGAGACATTACTTGTAATTAAACTTACTGATCAAAGCACTAAAAATATACTTCATAATAATATGTTATCGACAATCTAAATGTGTTATTTTACTTAATGTATTTGAAGTAGGTCTATCCAGATAGGTGACATCCATAAAAATTTAATTACAAACAAACTTTCATCGGCCGATGCATTGAATAAGGAATCAATCTCGTCTTGTCTGGTTTGAATGTTATGGAGAGATTGGGGTTTAAGCCATGGCTGGGTGCATTGAGGTAGCTCTTCCTAAAGGTTTCCTCTCCTCTTCGCCTGCAAATGCGGGTACATTTGCTCCATTGTTGTCTTATAATGGTGGCCGTTTGATCTATATTCTACTTACCTCGTCCCTATAGTATTAGGGTGAAAATGTGAATATCCCGGACGGAATATCAATGGTGTGTATGAGGGGTGATTTCAATTTAATTATCTTGGCAAACTGATTAGGGGAGTGATATATTCGCAATACAGCAACATATTAAAAGAGTTCTCTGGTAATTGTACTGTTTCCTCGTTCTCTTTATTACCTGAACTGCTATGAGCTCATGATATCAAAATGGCACCCACCGATGCCAACCTAAGCTCGTGCCGTTTAAAATGTTGCCTTTTACTAGTCCAACCAGTTCCTATCATCGTCACTCATGGTCAGGACATCGGCAGCTGTAAGGCGGGCAATCTACCAGCCAGGAATAACCGAGTAAAGGCAGAGCGTGAGGTATGAGAGTTGTTCGACGAGCATGACGACATGTTTAAAAGCGGCCTGCATCCTCCTGGTGCAATAATGAGGCGAGGCATTGACCTGGTTTCGCCCACACCGTCCTTGGTTTTGAATACACCCACAACATCCCTCGGTCTGGTTTTACCCATAATATCTCTCGTTCTGGTTCCACCCACAACATCCCTCGTTCTGGTTCCACCCCCAACATCCCTCATACTGGTTTCACCCCCAACATCCTTCGTTCTGGTTCCACCCCCAACATCCCTCATACTGGTTTCACCCCCAACATCCTTCGTTCTGGTTTCACCCCCAACATCCCTCGTACTGGTTCCACCCACAACATCCCTCGTACTGGTTCCACCCCCAACATCTCTCGTACTGGTTTCACCCCCAACATCCTTCGTTCTGGTTCCACCCACAACATCCCTCGTACTGGTTCCACCAACAACATCCCTCGTACTGGTTTCACCCCCAACATCCCTCGTACTGGTTTCACCCCCAACATCCCTCGTCCTGGTTTCACCCCCAACATCCCTCGTACTGGTTTCACCCACAACTTTTTTTTTGTAAAAAAAAATACAATTTTTTAATAGTATAAGAAATATTAAAGTAAATATTTATTTCTCGAATAATCCGATAAATAAATATTTACTTTAATTATTCCAATAAGCTACCATTAAAAAAAATTAATATAGTGTTTCAGTGAAAAGCTAGTAATTGCCCCATTTTTCATTCTTATTAGTCTTACTATCATAGTACTTGTTATTGACCCAACGTCAAAGAGAACCAGAATATTAGTGAACTAGAAATGTTCCCCACCTGTTTGGTCCCACATCCTTTCAGAGGAAGCTCTAGCTTGTAGCTGAGGGCCCCCTTGCCCACCACCTGACAAGCGCTGTTGCGGTTAAAGTCGGCGTACGCGATGCCGAAGAACTTCTCGTTGAACTTGAGGTCGACCTGCATTGATCCGGCACCGCAGTTGAGGTACGCCTTGGTCCTGTTCAGGAAGATGACAGGGGAGAGGTCATCAAGCTTGGTAACCTTCCCGTCCAGGGTGGCGGAATCGGGCAGACCATCGCCGATGTACTCTATGTCGTTGGCTTGACTGGCGTAATTGGACTGCGCCAGGATAAGGGAGGGGTGCGACAAGAGCGCGCAGCATAGTAGCGGAAGGAGAAGACGTACACGACGCCCCATCTGAAACAAGGGACAACACACTCGTTCAAGGGTTGGTTCTTAGTGAGTTCCAATACTGACTATCAGTTACTTTTACTGGAAAACAGAAATAATAAGGGGGGTGAGGGTGCATTTTAATAAACTGTATGGGCAACTTTTGAGTCAAATACATGATATTTAATATTAAAAAAAAAAATTGCACTTGATCAATAGATTAAGCCCCACCACTACCATCATCCCTCAAATGGTAAAATGAGATAATAATGTAAAATCCCTCAATGAACGTGAGGAAACCTACCAAAAACCAAATAAATAAGTTCATATATATAACAACATTATAATAATTATAACATGGTTACCTTGATCGACTATACGATTGCACAACATATAAAATGAAAATATATACCATTACATAAAAAACATAATTAATGTACATTTGAGCACTTAGCTATTAAATACTTCCCCCTTTTTCGACAGTTAAAATAAAAACTCACTCTTCCTGGATATATTATTACCCAATATCACGTTGATACACTCCAATGTTTGTAAGAAGAGGTTTTAGAAAAATACAGACATATTATTTTGTCGACAATATTTATGACATTTTACTAAATTAGTAGTGTTTATTTTATTAATATATTAACTCGCCCCATGATGTCGTGGTCAGTGCACCTGGCTAAGAACCTAGGGGGTCCTGGGTTAGATTCCCGGCTGGTACCTCGGGTATTTTTCCCCGAAAGGGGAATTATCCCTACGGTCACCAGGATTTGCTTGGTTAAGCTAAGTTAGGTTGCAAGTGTTTCCACCTCCTTAAACTCCCCATCACCATCACATCGGGACATGGAAAGAGCCTCCACGAAGAGGATGTACGATTCGTACATTCGGGCGTCCCCTGACCAACATTACTTTAGTGCTGGCTAATCTTTACATCACTGCGCTATGAATGGTGTACCCCAGACGTGTAATATTATATTATTAATAATATATTGATAATATTTATAAGAAGTGACAGTTACAGATCCCATGACCTAACGTAATAATACGGGAAAGAATATCTAGTAACTAACTCTTCTAGCTGCCCTAAGAAGATCGAACTGTAGTATATTTTATTTATTCCATGCGTCACAATGACTCATTGGGCTGGGCAGGCTTGAAGCTTGAATATTACAATAACGATGGTTTTTGAAACATTTTAAATTTTACTAGTGATGAGGGCTTAGCAAATTAAAAATATCACACCTAAAGCCTATGTAAATAGTTATCACTTGTCATTTTAACAAGCACAAAAACCTCACGGAACGATCGAATACTTTGATAAGTGTTTAAGAAGGCTCGTTGATACTTGAGGTGGAAGGCACCGGTATATTTTATGTAGAGGACGTTGACCGATGGTTTCAAAAACTAACTATCACACAAAGCAAGATTTGCATTTTATTCGTAGAGTTTAGCGAGTAAACATCTTAGGAACCATTCGTGAGGTGCTTCGAACACGGCCTTCGTGAGTGTGTTGTTTGTTGAACGGTGGTTTCCGCCTTCTTGACAGATTCTTCGTGTCCGCTGACCTCTCTTTTCCTTTTTATTTTTCTCTCTCAGCCCACTAGATATGGTGTACACGCCATTTCACACAAACTGGAAATTAGAGTTGATAGTTTTGTGGCTGCGTAAGAGATTTGAATTATTCTCGTTGCACTTATCGGGCTGGTTTTGAAAATTTGGTAAATACAATAAATACAAAATGTAAGATGCCTTCAATATGACTTGAGATGACGTCTTCTTATGGGTGCCTGACCCTATTGCCCGGAGTTGCAGAAAACTACCGGGAGAGTATGTAGACCTATATTAAGGGACGGGCAGTTCAATTCTTCGGTTAAACCGGTTCTTCCTTTATTAACTGGAACAGTTATCGTTTCTTATAAAGTAGGTGATCGTTTATTTGGTTTTTCTTTATTTAAAATTAAATACGTACAGTACAATTATTAATGTAACTGTCATTAAAATCTATAGATAGGTACATATAATTTGGCGAACCCATTTCCTGTAGTTGAAATTACGTGAAAACGACAGAACAGATTTCGACAAACAAACACTCAATGAAGAGGTTAGGAAATGAGTATGTTGGGAAAAAAAGTAGAGTCCAATGGAAACTAGATTTTCTTAGGAAAATTTCCAACTTTTTTGCTGTATGCACAGTGTTGTTATCCGTACAATCAATTTTTATTGATATCTCCATTCAAACCCTGATTTGTGAATGATTGTATGTCAATTTATTAAAGACAAAACCCACTCTCTCATAACCGTATTTGACCAACCCCTTGGACCGGAAACTTGACATTTTAGTTGGCAGGAAGGTAGCGGGATCGCCCCATACAACCAGAAAAATCTAAATTTGGGAAATCTCAAAATGAGGCTCTTGGAAATAGGGTGGTCTATTGTTAGAAACAAACTTTTAGATGAGCTAAAAAAAAACAAATTTTGGCAGAAAAGTAGCCAGTTAACTACAGAAAACCAAATAAAATTTAAATTTATAAGAAAAGAAACTGGAGGGGATAGGGGTCCAAATTTCAAAAAATAATAGTAAACAACTACTTTCCAGTGTGGTAGAAAACTGATCTCTTATGATTAGTACAGAGTATGGAACTCATTATTATGTAACCTCCTCCACTTATAAATTTTTGGACCAAATATGGTTTTGAGAACCTTGTTTTCCAACAACCTTAGTTTGTTTTTGTAATGTTTCACAACCATAGAGAAAAACCGGTAAAACTATTGTTTTGTATATTCATAGTTCAGCATTCCTTAAAAGCCGTTAACTTACTGTAAGTCAACATTACCTTGAAAAGAACAGAAGGCTCAATTACCTAGTTTGAACATTCCCTTTGGACCATCTGCAATGGCAGCTTTCAACTGTCAAATCTTCAGATTTTAGAAATGTTAATTAGAAGTGCAATAAATTTAGATATAATATATAGTTATATTTTAATCTCCCCCCAAAAAAACTTCCCTTCTGTGAATAATTTTGATTTTTTCCCCTGGATACTAGGTGTATAAACCTCCATTAAGGACGTTGCTTATTTGTGACATCACATGACAGGTTAAGATAATATTTCCTATGTTGATGAATTTACATCGTTTCAGTGATTTTTAAATACACACCATTGAAACAAAATCCATAAATGCTTAAATAATTCTAGTCCTACAGGGTCACAAAATTACTATTTTTATCTTGAAGTATTTTTTCTTTTTGTAAACGTATTTTTTATAAATCAATTACAACTAAGGATACTTGGCTTGATCAAGAAAATGGTCAGGAGGAGTCTTCCTGCCAGGATGTAGATTAAAAAAGTCCTTAGTAGCATATGTATATCTAAGATAGGAAACAAGAAAAGGTAATTTAAAAAAACAAGACAACGTTTTCAAGGATCAAATAGTATAGTGAGTGTGTAAACTCGTCAGAAGAAGAGGGAGAGTGTTATCAGTATATAAACAAGAGGCCTCTCAGGGTGAACGGCTCATTTTCTTCCCTCTCTTTATATTTCATGCATTGGTGTCTAAGTGTGATAGCGTTTAGGTGCATTAAGTTAAGATGCAACTCATTTACCAAAATATCTTCGAAATCTCCAAGTTGGCAACGTTATTAAAAGGTATGAAAACCTGTTGTATACAAATTCAATAATCATTCTCCTTTTTTTCAATTAATTGGTGTATTTAACGTGCACTTTCTGAACCAACCTATTATATCAGTAAAGGGAATTTATATGAGAGAGAGAGCGAAATGAACTACCAATTTTACCATAACGGTATTTTCACGTACACTCCAGGGTTCTCTTACATGCCACAACCGACATGGGACCGACCGACGTCTTCACTTCTCCTCCGAAGAAAGTTGTGCTATGGATTTTTATCGTTCAAGAAAAATCCGTCAAACCCAGCTGGTTTTGAACCCACGAACATCGGGTCCTGAGGTGAGTACCTTACTCCAAGACCACCGAAGTCAATTTCCGGTAATTACTGTCGAAAGGAATCACGTCTTTTTTCTTTTTTTTACATCAATTACTGTTTCCAGCCTGTGGCCTGGGACTTTTTTTTTCTTTTTATTCAAGTACTATATATTTGGTGACCTGGCGGTCTAGGGGTAAGGTGTCAGACTTCTATGCTGGCGGCTGGGGTTCAATCCTCGGTCGCGGCACAGATTTACCTGATTACCAAACCCTTCCTTCACCTCTGACAAGACATCTTGTGAATGTGAGGAATGCCAGGCCTCCACCGTGGTTCGGATTCCACGTTAAACTGTAGGTCCTCCATTTCATCTCACAATCACCCTACCATTACCCATTAGCGTAAGTGCGTATAATCCGATCGGGTAGTAAGACGCGGTGCTAATAATAATAATAATAATAATAATAATAATAATATATATTTACCAATACCGGCTTGCTAGATCTGTCATAGCTTCATATATTTTATAAGCTAGCTTAAGTCCAGGACAGGCACACCGTCCAGTCCCCGGCCGTTAATTCATCACTGCGGGAGGGTAAACACACATTTCACCAAGGGTAACTATTTCAGCCATGCCGGGAATCAAACCCGGGACCCTTAGCTCAGTAGACAGACACGCTACCGACTGAGATAAGGTGTCGGATTCTTGTGTTAATTGTTGTACCTATGTTTTCAATGATAATATTTACATTCTCAAGGTTAGAATATGGGTCCAAATAGCCTTGTTGTTCTTACATACGCAGTGGTCAGTGTTTGTGTCCAGTGGCTGCACGAAATTCCACGCTATATTCGAGGGAAATGTTCGGAATCTCTAACTCAGGTGTGGGAATGTTTTACTTTGTGACAGCCAGGCATTCTTCCGAGACTCTCATACCTGGGTATTAAACTTTTAGTAGCTGTTAAATTTAAGTTATAGCTTCCCCTCCTTTCAAACGAACGTTTAAGATGCTTTATGGCTTAACAACAAAGTGGCGGCCATGGTTGAATTTTTATTCATAAGAAACATATAGTCTTCTTTTTTTACTTTTTAAGCATAGGAATCTGATAGTCAGGTGTACGCCAACCTGATTTTCTTACGAGTTAAAAGGCCACTGTTTGATCTTCAGCAGAGTTTACTTAGGGTGACCCGCATTGATGGACAGGCGTACTAAACGTCAAGCTCGTCTAGTCTGGTTTGCCGATTACAGGGAGGTCAGGGTGTATCGAGGGAGTTTTTTTTCTAGATGGTTAACCACTTCCCCTCCACGTGAATGTGGGTACATTTTCTATACATTCTTCCTTCATCATACTTATATCATTAATTTTGTTAAAAACCACTTCGGTGGTCCCATGGTCTAAGGTATCTCTTTCGCAATAGACTAGATTGATGATGATGAGGAGATCGGGGTTTGATCCAGATCGGGTGTACTGAGGTTTACTTCCTAAATGGTTTTACACTAGCCCTCCACGCAAATACGGATACATTTCCTCTAAATACAACCTTCTTAATCCCTTACCCATTAGAGTAATTAGTATAGAGAAGTATAACCCAAACGGGTAGTAAGATGTGAGGCTAAATAAAAATACATTCAGATAGAAAACGACTTTCAACGGATGTATATATTTTTTTCACATTTTTTTCTTTTCCATTTAAATTCAAACAAAAATAATATCAGTGCACTAAATATATTGGTAAATAATGTATGATGTTTTCCAAGTTTTATTCAAAAACATATTTTTTTAAATTATGTGGTTGAAGACTTGATTTTCTATGTTAGTACTGTGCTATTTTAGTACACCGATGGTGAATCAGCGTTGATGACACTTATTTTAAACAATCAAGATTTGACTCTGACATCAACGAAAGTCACGTAGAAAATTAAAATACAGAAAAGAAATTGGGTTATTTTCAAATTTCATCGTGATTATTAAAAGGGGATTTTTTTCTATCACCACGCCTACTACCCGTCTGAGCTATTAACATATAACTATCAAAATGAGGTAGGCTTGGGTAAGGTATAATTTAAAGAAAAAGTACCTGCATTTTCGTGGCGGAAGTGTGGGGAAATCACTTAGGAAAAAAACACTTTAGTTAAAACCAGCTTGGATACTTAATTTAACATACACGGATTTTACTAAATATATGAAGAAACATAGTTTGTGTTCTTTTACACGTTATAGCCTCTTTTCATTAAAAAAAAATACTTTTATTTTGTACGCCTGTTTTACGGCGCATAAACTTGTCATGTCCAAGCAAAGAAAATGTTATTTAGTGCCTTGAGACACGCTTTTTAATACGCCGCCCTGCCTTATTCGCTTTCTACAATGAAACAGCCACGTTTTATAAGTCTGAAAAATGTCTCGCTTGTTCTCACTGAAGAAAGCAAGGGGTGGATGAAAAACCTTCTTGAATATCGCGGTGAAATTTCCCTGAGAATCAACACGGTATAAAAAGTGCTTAGTGTCGGGCTGTTAAGGATGAGTGGAGTTAAGAATCGGTGTGGGAGGATGAAGGTGTTAAATAGTTGGACAGACAGAGAGAGAGAGAGAGAGAAAAACACTTTGTGGAGCTGGTGGGCTGTCTACGCTGTGAAACTCTGTCGTTGTTTTATACTTGTTAGGGACACTGTCATAAAGAGACTGAGCACTTGATTACCGGGAAATGGTTGTTTGAATGAGAACAGCTTCTTAGTATCAACAAAGGCTATTCGAATTTAACTATTATTAGGGATAGTAAGATAAGTAGGTGGGGCAATAATGTACCCACATTTGTGTGAAAATTACATTCTCAACACACCCGGCCAAGAATCAAACCCAAACCTCTCAATCACGGGTAAACCAGACTAGATGAACCTGACATTTAGTTCTCGTATCCACCGATGCGGATGATAATGGTAATAATTATTATTAGGAGTTCTGTCTTTTGACAGGTCCGTTGTCTTTTCCAAAATGAGTCCTCCAGCATGTCTTATCAGCAGCTTCCTTTTTTATATATCCTGAAACTTTATCTTATTTTCCAGTTGAATTCTTGGTATTTATGATCCGGGCCTTCTATCTTCAACTTCTCCTTCTATGACATCATTCTATACATAATCTCTTCCCATCTAGTTAGACTACAATCATCTGCATAGTGATTCTCTTTTCATGGGCTCTTCTTGGATCGGCTTCATTAAGGTGGCGGTGTATTAAAAGTGAGAAAAGGTAAATGCTTTTGCAGGTTTTATAGCAAAACTTTTTTTTAGTCGGAATAAATCAAATATTTTACTTCAGCAGAAATATAAAGTTTAATTTTCTTTCCATGGTGATATCGACAGTGTTTGAATATCTGTCAAGGGTGTCGTGGAATTTAATGACAACTTTTTCTATTTCATTTAAAACGATTCTCATTTAACGCAGCTATGCTCATGACAGATATTAAATCACTGTTGATATCACCATGGGAAGAAAATTAAACTTTATATCTTTACTGAAGGAATATTTGATTTATTTAGTAAAAAAAAGTGTTTTGATATAAAAACTGTAAAAATACTGCCCTTTTCTTGCGTACCCTACATTCTCGCCTTAACCAAACAATTTGTCCAATTTATTCTCCTTATTCTCCTTTAACACCACACCTCAAAGCGTTCCAAATATTTATTTTTCAATGTATTTTAATGTACACACAATATACATCAGGTAGCGAAATTATTCTGATGTAACCAGAGCTTGGCTTTGGACTGCTGTCCTTTAGTACTGAAAGACTTGGTCACTTAACTGGGCTGTTTAGGCTGAGTTAATACGTCAAGATGTTGAAAAAATAAATTGCACAAAAACAATTTTTGTTAAATCAGAGTGATATTGTAATTTAAATAGTGATGGGCCGAATATCAATTACTGCTGATTTTTTTGTTTCGATGCCGATTCACCGATTCTATTAGCCTGGTTCCAAATTGCACTTAATGTTCTTCATTGTTTTTTAATAATCAAGAGGGTCTGGACAGAAACATAAATAACACTCATATATTTAGATTGAATATATTCATTATTTATACTTCTATGAAATCCGTAAATCTAGATGTAAAAATAAATATAATATTGGTGGATATTAGCTATTTTCAAAGAATTGACTGACTATATTATAATTATTATTTAGCACCGCGTCTTACTACCCGTTTAGGTTGTACGCCTTAAGTACTAATTACGCTAATAGATTAGGAACTGGGAAGGTTGAGTTAGAGGAAGTGAACCCGCATTTGCGTGGAGGGAGAGTAGAAAACCATTTAGGAAAAACCACCCCCAGTTCACCCGACCGAGATTCGAACCTCGATCTCCCCGTCCTCAGCATTCAAGATCAATACGACTAGCGCGTTAGCCAACCACGTCACCGAGGCGGGTGACTGACTATAAAATCATCTTGTAGTTCAAGAGGTAAGCTATGCAAAATTACTTCTAATATATTTGTTTCGTAATGCTTTTGCCCCCTCAATTTGGCGGAAAGAGTAATTTAATAAAGTCAAGTCATTATCCGATAAACGTAAAAGGTGCAAATAATATAATACGATAATGAAAATTAGAAACGGTTTTTGTGTCAGCTATAAAAATTTATTTTCCTAATTTACACTCTAAAGTCTAATATCGTTATTGATAGTTAAAATTGATCCTAAAAATTTGAGCTCTTTTACCCTATCAAATGGTATATTGTTCACAGTTACTCAACAAATTATTGATATAATAATTCATCTCGTTGCAATACGCGTTAGATATTTAACTAATAAATATGATAACACATTAAATAAGATAAATCCATGGTAAAATACATTGTTTGCTGATAGTTAACTATGTAGTGTAATTATAAGTCAATATTATTACTATGTAACAAATTATGTGTTACTATTTAATTCTAGGAAACCTTATAAATAAAGTAATACCAATGAACCTCAGGAATCGAAAATGATTTGTTGTGATTGCCAATTTGTGGTTTCTCTTACCTTCTTTTATATTAGTTTTTTTAAATCGCATTATTATTAGTTCTCCAAAGTAATATTCAAAGCACGTATTTCCTGAACCTATATTAATAAACCTAAACAGGTTTGAGTTTGATAAAAGAAAAATCTTGTATGGATTATTTGTATTTTCCTCCGACTCAAAACGGAAGCGTATAAGCTAAGGAAGGACCACTAATTAAGGTCCATATCTTTAAAGATTTATTTAAATAACTACATAGTTCTTTGATCTAATTTTATCATCAAAATATTATTTCATTGGCAATATTAATATTAATTGTATATATAAAGTAATCTCAACATTTCTGAATATACGTCACGAGAACAGATCATTATTACATATTTAAAATATTTTGTTTAAAAGTCATTAGAATCAAGACAGATATTCAATAACTCTTTAGATTCCTATGTGTTGAAAATCTAATCAATGACATCTATTGAAGCAATATTAAATTTGTTTTGATCAAAAGAAAAAAATGTTATAAAAACAACCAAAATGTCAAATTTAACTCGTTAATCCGTACTCCTTGACTTAAAAGACGTGCACAATGTTCCTAGACAAACGACCAAGTAGCTTAAGGGAAACCTTGGAAATCTCTCATATGGTAGCTAACGCGAAGGACAGACACGCGTTCCATATCATACGACACATTAGGATGTCGGCGACCAACTCAAGACTGGGAGAAACTCTTCACTGCCGAGCTTTGTCTAACTCTGAGGCCGGTGACAGACTGACGTTTTGGTCGCTTCGATACAAACGCCACGACAGATTTGAAAACGTCGATGTTAGCCTTTCTTGGGCATAGTTGACCCTTCTCATATGAAACAATGCACTGCATTTGAGCGACCTGGTAGCGACGTTTGTGTCGCAGCGACCAAAATTCCTCCAAAACGTCAGTCTGTCACCGGCCTGAAACAATGTGCTGTCATTACACTTCAGACGTTCCAGTACATTTACAGTGACTGAAAACAAATATGTCTATATTTTCTAATCTGTTATTCAAACCAAAATTATATTCTAGGTTTTAGGAAAATATAAGCTAATTTTTGATATATACCAATATTTTGTAAAATAATATAAAAATATAGAAATAGTGTTCCAAAGCTTGAACTCAAATACTTCTTTACACTTGGAATATGTTGCAAATAAATATTATAGCTTATTTAATTTACTGGCATATTTTGGAACTACTTCCACGCCACCCCCTACCCAAGGGATTAGAAAAAGGAGAGTCCGGGGGTTCGGAACCCCCCTGGGATTTGTTGGATCTCCTTTAAAGGGATATCCATCAAGGGCGCCTGTATAGGTTTCCAAATGGGGGGTGGATTGAAGTCCGAAGACAGAATTTCAGGAATTTAACCTTGTGTGAGGGAATTTTAGAGTATCTTAACATAATTCTGAACTTTTTATGACTTTAAGAGACAGTTTTCTTAAAATAAAAGTTTCTGAAAAATTTACAAAAAATAGAATTTAGTTAGCTGAACCCATTTAAAAGAAACATGTTTTTCACAAGTTTATTGAACAGAAAAAATAAAAATAAAATTAAGGATCAAATCGCCAAAGCTATTATTTATGCTTTTAGTAAGGATTACTCCATCTAGATGTCATATTATATTCGATTCCCGTGTCCAGATGTTATTTTTCAATTTTCAGAAAAATAGAATTGTTGAAGAGGGGTTGGGAGGAAATCTACATTTTATCATTTGTATCACTGTTGACACAAATTTTGATGTTTCAAAGTTGTTAATAGCAAATTGAAGCCAAATCCCAAATACACATGTCTTCCTATAAAAATTAACAAAAACAATTAGATAATACCGATCACCCATGGTGTCGACATATACTTGTAAAAACTTAATGTTATAGCTTTCAACTTTTACTATAGTTGTAATTGTATATGTCCTCAACCAAATACTAGTTAATATTCTAACATTTTTTTGGGTCAAAATAAATCAAATAATTCTCCAGTAGAAACAGCGAGTCTAATTATCTTCACATGGTGATATTAAACATTTTTACAATAGTAGCCAAAACGCAATACGGCCATTTTTAAATCTAGATAGCTCACGAAACAATTTGACGTTTTAAAAGTAGTTCCCATACTAATGTGTTCGACGATCCCCACCGAGGCGTATTTTTTCTTATTCTAAATGATTCTACCTACTAAAATCCTACCATAGTCAAGAAGTGATTATATATACAAAATATACATTAGTTATCATGGGCTGTACACAATTAATGACGTCGAGCTCCTCGTTTAAATTGCCTTACTTATTTGTCTATAGCACTATATTTAAGGTGGAATGGAAGGCAGCGTGAGAAAAGGCCAGTGTTTTTGCAGTTTTTATGGCAAAACATTTTTTTGGACAAAATAAATATAATATTGCTCCAGTACAAACATAAAGTTTAATTTTCTTCACATGAGGACTTAAACAGTTGATGAATATCTGTCAAGGATGTCCTAACATTTAATGAAAACTTTTTCTCTTCATTTAAAAAGTTTGTCATCCAATGCTACTATGCTCGTGACAGATATTCAGGAACAATTGATACCACCATGTGAAGAAAATTAAACTCTATGTTTGTATTGGAGCAATATTTTATCTATTTCAGCAAAAAAAAAAAAAGTTTTGCCTTAAAAACTGTAAAAACATTGGCCTTTTCTTGACTCCCCTTCCATCCCACCTTAAGGCGTTGAGCTAGTCACTAGAAAAAAAAAAGAGATAAAAAAAACACGGTAACAGCTCGCCGAGAAAACAAAGATCGTTTGTCCAGTATGCAAATATTGCCGTGTGGGTTTGCTCATATCCTTCTCTGTCAAAGCCGGTATTTTATATCTCCTCCGAGTCCTTTGTTCGGCTACATAAAGTGTGTATGAGAGAGACTTGACAATAAACCACTCTCCGAATATGGCGAGGACACGTCAGTGATAATATACTTTTTGCAGACATTTTGCTTCCCAGACCCGCGAATTTCGAGAAGATGAGGATGATTTTCTTACTATACAGGGATCTACACCTTCAGATTGGTGTACACTTGTGTGGAGAGATAATCTTAACCCGTGTTTGTGTCTTTCTGAATAAACTACGGAACAGTGCTTGTATCTTTCTGGAACAAAACCAGAAGCAAGGTTTGCATATTTATGGAACATACTTGAAACAATGTTTTATCTTTAATTAAGGACCAAACTTTAATAAGGGTTAGCATCAATCTGGAAAAAACCTAGTACAAAAGTATTTCAATTTCGAAACTCTCTCTCTTTTGGCAATAAATCATCAGGATAGTAAAAATATGGCTATAAATTACATTATGTTCAATTTTTGTGATGCATAACAGGCCCATTAGGGAGAACCTAGGTGGTTGCCTAGGATGCGACGGTTCCATGGGTGTATTCTAACAAAATGTAGCCTTTTAATGTCTCAAAAATATACTATTTAGATAAGTACGCTAATAGCTATTTCCAAACAAGGAATCACACCTACATATTTTATCTATTATTAAAAATATTATATTTTTAATTACTCTTATGGTTTTATGACATTCGGACTCAATTCTCAATTAATCACTTTGATATCTATCATGAGCATACTGGCAATTGATGATAAGCTTTTTAAATCAAAGAAAAAGTTGTCATTAAATTCCAGGACCACCTTGACAAATATTCTAAAACTGTTGATATCACCATGTGAAGAAAATCAAACTCTACGGTTCTACTGGATAAATATTTTAGTTATTTAGCCCAAAAAAGTTTTGATATTAGAACTGCAAAAACATTTACCTTTTATTGCGTTCTCTACACTACCGCCTTAAATGCGTACACCCGTGTGGCCATGAGACAGGGAAAAAGCCCCACTTTCACGAGAAAGTCACAACATATTATAACTATTTATTTTAGAACACATATGGTTAACTTACTTCTTTTAACCCTTTCATTAATTAAAGCAGTAAAGTAAATTTATTTCCATCACTATATGAATGTACTCGAGACAGACCCAAACATATAAAGACAAGTATATACTTTTTTTTTTACCGTTGCAGATGTAAATTATTAACTCTGACATTCAAACAATCAAAATGCCAACTCATTGAGATCAAGATCTTTATAAGGGACCGGTCGACCTCGCTTGGTTAAATGTTAGTTTGCCGATACGTCATTACTCTTCGGGAGGAGCATTCTTTTAGTCACACCTTTCCCTATCAAATCGGAGTAGTTCTGAATGACAGGCGCAATTAATTGTTTTCTTCAGGCTGCTACTTGTTTTGTTCCTTTAGAAAGACCTTAAAAAACATAGCATTAATGTGTATCAATTAGTGCTAAATGTTTATATGACCTTTTTATGTCTTTATTCAATAGCTGCATTAATACATAATATATTAATAATATTAATACGTAATATTATAATAATAAAATTTCATAATATATTAATTTTCAAGGGCGTTTTATATATAAATGGACCTATTATTTCACTACGATGTTTCTTATGAAAATGATGGTTCTGAAAATGCAAAACCATTAAAACCATTCTCAACAATCTTAAAATGTAATGTCGCTATCATGTTAAAATAAAATTTTATTTGATTGAGGAAAGGTCCGCCACTTTTGCTCAGCCGGTAAGCATGTCTGTCTACTGATCTAAGGGTCCCAGGTTCAATTCTTGGTATGGCCAACAAATGTATCATTGGTGAAATGTAGGTTTTCCCTTTAATAGTGATGTCTTAACGACCGGGGTCTGGGTGTTGTGTCTGTTATAGATTTGAGTTAAGTTATATGTCATGTGCTGATAACATAATTATTAGTCGGTTCAGAAAGTGCATGATAAATACCTCAAATAAATCAAATGAAATGTAACAATTGAGGAAAGCCAGATCAAGGTAGTATTTGTGAATTTAAATTATTTTATAACTAAAGTACTACACGTGTAGGACATTAACATGGTTTCTTTCAATTAATTTCTTAAAGATAATGGCAAATGTTTTATACTGATACTAAACGTCCGCATTCTTTAAAATTCAGGGTCGTGCCAATAAATTTATTTTAGGGAAAGAGGACCTACCTTAGATCGAGAGTAGTGAAGCCCTCAAAAGGAAATGTCATAGAGATTTTTCAACTATATATATCTTTTTGGTGACCTGGTGGTCTAGGGGTAAGGTGTCAGACTTCTGTGTTGGATGTCCGGGGTTCAATCCTCGGTCCCAACACAGATTTATTTGATTGCCAAACCCTTCCTTCACCTCTGAAAAGACGTGTATTAGTCACAACTTGTGAATGTGTAGAATGCCAGGCCTCCACCGTGGTTCGGATCCCACGTTAAACTGTAGGACCTCCATTTCATCTCACAATCACCCTACCATTACACATTAGCGTAAGTACGTATAACCCGAACGGGTATTAAGACGTGCTGCTAATAATAATAAGATATCTTTAACTCAAAGTTTATTTGTAAACATGAATGGAGTTGTCGGTGCTATGCATTTTATAAGACTTCAAAAAGTAACGAAATTATAAATTGAAGAAGAATTCAAAGTTACCGTATTAACGTAACTTTACGGCGATTGGGGGAATGGAGTATTTGTGGGGAACCCCCTCCTCCTTCCATTCTTTATTTAGTATGACTCTTAAAATTACAAATTTAACAATATATTTTAATCATCAATTCTAATCAAGCGCAAAGCCTTACAATTTTGTTCTTTATTCTCCTTATATACCAATGGTTTTTACACTCAGAATACTTTCGCAGTGTGATTTTTATTGAGTTGTAACTCTGAAGTGCCCTACAATGTATTGACGATACAAATGGCAGCTAAAAGATGCGGTCGGTTTCGGTTAAGTAATGAACCTTGAACAGTTTCTGATCTCTGTGGCGCCGTAGTTGGCAGACTCGGGAACTAGTGCGTGACGAAATACGGCAAAACACACGGGGAACACCTACTAGTACAAGTCTACAGGTGGTCAAAAGTACGGTGGGAAAGTCTCAGCTGGAACAGAGTGATAACCAATCCTCTACGTGAGAAAAAATAATCGATTAAAAAAAAAAGTGTTGTCTTCAAGGGAGAAAGAAATACAATTCATTAGGGAATAACCAACCAATCAACTGTATAGAATAATGTAATGATCTTCTTCAATACACTAACAGCTATCCACAGTAAACTACAAAACATAATAGGTTTTAGTACTTTAGAAGTAAAACTACAATACCAACCTGAATGGGTTGTTAAACACGGTACTGAAAAAAACTTAAGTTACTTGTACAACAATCACACTATTACAAGTATGTGAGGCGTACATTATGTTTGTTTTGAAATTATGGATTTTCAACCTTCCGAAAGGTCTCAAGGCCGAATGAACTAATATTTGGCATGGTTAGTGTAGTAGTCTTCAGGGGTCATGCTAACTCATCCACGTAACGCTTTTTATTACCTTTTTTTTTTTACCCCCTTTCCCATTTTTCAATTACCACCATGACCCTTCCCTCCTCCCCTAAACATGTGTTATGTAACTTTCACCATAAAAAACAGTAAATATCATTTAAAAGAGAAACTTTTGTGTCGTTAAAAGAGGGACTCAGATTTAACTCAACTCAGAATCGGAAGTTATCTATAAGTACGTTTACTAACGGTGAGAACATGGACAATAATATTACTTTCTCAACAGTATGATTGACGTATAAGGTCTGTGCTACGTAACATTGTGATGTACCCACCCTTCCCACATATAACAACATGTAGACCCTAGAGCTCACCCCTCCCCCAACAGCGTAACGCGGCTTACGGATGGATGACCCCTCACTCCTCACTCCAATCCGAGAGGTCGGCTCTCAATTCTGACCGGGAATCGTTTTATTTCATTATTAGTTTTATATCTATACTACTCCTCCTCACCCTCAATGAATGCACGTGGATTTATTTAATATAAATCCTCACCTTACGTCGTAAGATCAGCTCATTTTAAGTTATTGCTAGTAAAACACGTAGTACAAAACATACTAGATAAAGTTTTTCTTTTAAACAATATGGGGGTGTCAAAATCGTAAAATCAGTCATTATATTTTTTCTCTAATTGATACTCTTTATGTGTCAAATTTTCAATTGTATACAGGGCTTAAAAACCATATATTTGGTTCCCGTTTCCATTATGAAATATTTAATGATGAAAACATTATTTATGATTTCGTATTGTTTGTTATTCGGCACACCATATTCTATAACAGTGTGGCTATAGATGATATCTATAACTAGAACTTTAAAAGATAGCAATCAGCAAATGAGGACCAGACAAAACAGTGCGTTTTGTTTTAATATATTTTATTTTGAGCTACTTCTCAAATTTAGCACACCGCTTTCAAAACCTAAGCGAAAACTTACCACCATTTCCTTTTATCCGTTTCTTCATGGAAACGTCAACACTTCATAAATGTGTTTCTTGTTCTGCGGTGTTTATTTTCAAATTGGCATTTTTGATGGTTTCCTCTTCGATATTGTTGCAATCAACAGTACAAATAATTTCATAGAAACCCAACGTTACATCGTTAAACACCCCCAAGTTGACGTATCACCTATAATATCAAATTCCCTTAAAAAAAACACAATAAAAACATTTGTTAGATCTTGAACTACAGCTAAAATCCCGAGAAGTATTTCCTGAATCCACACGAGACTATTTGTGCCTCGCGGTATTTTACAATTGAGCGTCTTGTATTGTTAAGAGTACTTGAAAGGTGTGACTAAACTTGTATATTATGCATGCTATATACTTTCTCCAAGTATCACACAGAGGGAAAAAAAACCCAACAACAATGTAAGTACAATTTACAAACAGACAACAAAATACTTGCTTGTGGGCTTTAACGCCACTGATGGCTGTCATCGACTCAGACAACTTGAGCTAAGATATGAATGTTGAGGAAAAAAAATTACTAAGCACAACTTGGTGTAATAAAAACCCCGCCAACCACTTAAATACTATTTTAGCAACGTTCTGTGTATCGAATTTACTTTATGGTGAATTTAGAGTGAATGTGTGTGTGCATGTATATGTTTTAAGATACGTTAAAGTTAGTCTTCACCATTGATAATTATTTAACATCTATTTTTAAATGCTCCATGTTTCTTCTCAATCTGTGCGCTACATGAACGTGGAGGATAGTCTGTTCGCAAACAGTGGCCAAAGATCAGATCATCATTTACAATATAAATATCCATATAAGGTTCATAGATACTATGCACTATATTACAGATAGATATAAGTGTCGAATAGGTTGAACAATGAACTAAATGGTGTGTTGACAATAGCTATCAGTAGTGATAGTTTTATCAACTGTGGGACGACCTGAGCTATAACCAGGCTGTTATGAAGAAAAAGGAACTGGAGCTCTTTTTTTTATGGCAGCAACCACAATTATTAATATAGTTACCCCTATAACATTAGAATTTTTCAAATGACTTGAATAAAAAATAGAATTTCATCCCCATAAATTTAATATCCATGTAAATTGTATTAATAAAACTAAATCACCAGCAATTAACTGAAGTATGATAAAAGATATTTTTTCCTTCAAAAAAAACAAATACAAAACTTTATGATTTCTGTTACCTAAATCATTTGCTGAAACTCGCTTATCATTATGATAGTTTCTAATTGCTAATAGAGCTAAATTTGGCCTAATGAAAATATTTTTAACTCACACAGTTAAGCAGAAGAGTTTAAAATAATAATAATAATAATAATAATAATAATATCGACTTTAATAGAGAATTTAAGGCTACCACCTTTTCTTACACTTAACCAATACAATTAAAATGAAGTTTAACAAAAATAATATATATAAGAACACAAAAAAAAGTATTAAAACTTGAGATAGAATACACAAGGACTACGTAATATGATAACGCGCGCGCGCACGCACACACACACACACACACACACACACACACACACAAGAAGGTGTGATTACGTCTCACACTCCTCAATCTCATGAATGAGCCTCCACACGCAGATTATTTGCAACTTTTTGCTTGAAACCATTCAATTCTAATTTATCCACTAAAATTGTTGTTTTGCATTAATAATAATTTCAATATCATTTCAATTTCCTTAATAATAATAATAATAATAATAATAATAATAATAATAATAATGACATGTCTTAGTTACATCACCCTGTCGCTCAGTAGTGGAAAGATTAGCCAGTATTAACGTACCGTAACCCAGGGACCACTCGAATGTACTAATCGTACATCCTTTCCGTTGAGTTCCGTGGTCCGATGAGGTGAGGGGACCATGATAGTGAACATGACGGAGGGGAGGGGGGAGCCAATGAAGATCTTAACCCAACTCAAGCCTGACTAACCAAACCCTGGCTATTATGGGAATTATTCCCCTTTCGAGAAAAATCTTCCGGTATCAGCCGGGAATCGAGCCCGGGACCTCTAGGTTAGCAGCCACTATAACACGAGGCCGGTTATCTGTTTTACATTAGAGAATATAGTTTGTTTAGACGTTCTATACTTTTGAAGTAATCAAATACTACCTGTGTGAAACTTACAATGAACACTCCTTAGTTCTGAAAAATAATGAGTTTAAAAAAAATGTTAAAATTAAGTTTTGAATTCGTTGTAAATGTGCCATCATTGCAATTTGCAACCCAATTAGGTTCCAAATGTAGCTTGATTCCAACTGTGCTAGATTCTCACAGACTGTATATGTCGGTAAGTAGATCACACTAATTATTGTTTGTTTACTAATTAACTTCTTTCTTTCCAACAGATGAAAACGACAAAAAGTGGAATAGACACATCTTTTAAGTTTTTTCAAGCACCAGTAAAATAAGTCTGACGAGTTTATCTTTTTTCAGAGAAAGAAAACTCGATCACGAGAATTGTAACAAAAAAAAAAGAAAGAAAAGAATTAGTTAACTTTTTCCTTAGGTTGATATTCAGAATCACCCGCTTCAGTGACCAAATAGTTTAAGGCACCACTCTCGTGTTAGCCTGGCTTGCTGAAGACGGGGAGATGAGGGTTAGAATTCTGGTTGGATGTAATGAGGGTGGTTTTACCTAAATGGTTTCTCACCCTCCTTCCAAGCAAATGCGTGTCAATTACCTCTAAAATGCTTCCTCATCTCTACCCTAATAGTAATTATAATATATGAATATAACCCTAACGGGTAGTAAGACGTGGTGATATAAAAAAATTCAGAAACCGTACAACCAATAAATTACAAATTAAAATTTGTTTACAAATATAACGATATTGTTTTTGATCAACGGTATAAAAAAAATTACACAAGATCAAGAAATTAAAACTGTAGTAAATTTCGGTTATTATAATCATATTATTGATTCCACCCAACATTCATTATTTGAAGAGTTAAGGTGGGATGGAAAACGTGATAAAAGGCCAGTCTTTTTTCAGTTTTTATGGCAAAACATTTTTTTGACCAAAATAAATCAAATATTACTTATGTACAAACATAAAGTTTAATTTTCTTCACATGGTGACCTCAAATTTTTTTGAATATCTATCAAGGGTATCCTAGAATTTAATGACAACTTTTTCTCTTCATTTAAAAAGTTTCTCACCTATTGCCGCTATGCTCATGACAAATATTCAACAACTGTTGATATCAACACGCGAAGAAAATTAAATGATATGTTTGTACGATAGTAATATTTTATTTATTTTAATAAACAAAAAGTTTTACCATAGACACTGCAAAAACTTGAGACTTTTCTCGCGTACCCTTTTATCCCACCTTAAAAAAACATACAAAAATCTCATGCAGTTATTGTGAAGGCAGTAAAAACAATCACTTTATTAATTTTAGAATTTCTAACACTTTTATTAGGAAATATAATTGTCCAAAGCAGAGTATTAATCATAGCTACCCCAAATCATGATGGATTGTAGTTTTTTAAGGCACAATCCAGTATAGGTCTAGGTTGTGTCTATTTCTTTAACATCGGACTATTTCAAAACGGTTCCAAGGATTTTCGGACCACGTTTGAAAAACTTGTATATCAATTTTATAACATAATTTTTAATTTAAGTTTCTACTAATAATACAATCCATGGTTATTTTAATATCCATGTAAAATAATTACATAATTTTAAATTTGTAGAAAAATGACACCTGAACATGGGAATCGAGTTGACATTTTTCAAATAATTTAAATTAATTAAATTATGTACACCTATATACGGTCATTTCCGTGATATAATTGATAACCACTTTGTGTGTGTGTGTGTGTGTGTATACATCAAAATAAATAGATATTAATAGTTTAATTTTATGTCTTAATTACCCTTTCTAAACACGGGATGCGATTTATAATAAGTATCTATATCTAAAAACCTTTCAATGTTGGTCCAATGAAAATCCTGATAAGAAAAGGCTGAGAAAAGGGCTAAAAAGTATTGTTTTGTAGCCGCCATCTTGAAACAAAATGGTGGACATACATTTTATTTAGCATAATAACATCCGAGCTATGTCCGTGCGAAATTTCAGCTAAATTGTTGTAGTGAGTTTTCTGGAAAGAAATAACAGACAGGTATCAACTCATTTTTATATAATAGTAGGATGTATGCACTATCTTTATTATATATGATTATAATATTCATACAGATACTAATAATAAATTTATATAATTATATGTACTATAGACTACACTCTCATTAACATATGCGTATGAGCTATCTTAATGAAGTGTTTATAAATGAACTATTCTATACAAATAATTATGTTTGGATAAATACATATTCAAATTTAAAAATACATCTACAAAACATACTATTTAAGATATTAAATTACAGAGAGTTAAAGATTGGAGCTGCGGACCACCTATTATGAAACTCGGTGCACAGGTTGGGAACCTTGGTATAGTCGACGTCATCTGTAATACAGTACAATGATGTTAACTCTGAGTCATACCGAGGAGAACTTTGTTAAAGAGGTGTTTATTTTTATTAAGACAGCGTCCCTCAAGTCTTGTTGTTAAATGACAAGCCTTGGCAGTAATCACCGGTGTGTAATTATTTAGTTCCTCCTAATCGTCTTCAGAGCCGCCCTAACAGCGAGACCAAACTATTTCTTCTCGATGGATCTTAATGAAAACAACCTTAACTTTGCCATGACCTATGCCTTGATTTTCAATTTGGTTTTGATCCTGAACGGGAAAGAGTGTTCTATTAAATAGCTCGTGACATTACACGATTTTCATCACCGTAATCCAGTTATAGTCCAACTTTCAAAGGATTAACCTTATCTACAGTAGCCCCATGGCTTTTTTGGTGCTGACTGACAGCTCACAGCTGACTTCTGACAGTCAACATTTAGGTATATACCCAAATTTTGACCTTAGAAGTGACAGCTAATAAACACATGTTTTTGCAGCTCATATGGTTCGGCGTAGGGATACATAATTTGGTCTAATAACTTTTCAAAGCTGTCAGCTGTCGGCTGTGAGCTGTCACTCAGCAACAAAGAAGCCATGGGCCTACTGTAACAGCTGTAAAAGCTAGATATATTTTCATGTATTCATACGTCACGTCATGCGATCTTCATATGTCACTTTTGTCGCCCTCAGTAGTCTTGGAGTAAAGTGCTCAACTCAGGACCCGATGCTCGTGGGTTCAAACATAGCCGGGGTTAAAGAGTGTTTTATTGAGCGATAAGAAATCCTTACAGAACTACCTTCGGAGGGGAAGTAAAACAGTTGATCCCATGTTGATTGGGGGGAAAATACCTTTCCCGGCGAAATTGGAAGGCCTTTTCAATCTCGCTCATAGAAACTTTTGTGTGCTGATGTAATCATTGGGTTTGTAAAGTACACGTTAAATACCTCAAATAAATAAATCAAACATATGTCACGTTTGATATACACCCGGTGACTGGTGGTCTAGGGGTAAGGTGTCAGACTTCTATGCTGGCGGCCGGGGTTCAATCCTTGGTCCCGGCAAAGATTTATCTGATTACCAAACCCTTCCTTCACCTCTGACAAGACATCTTGTGAATGTGAGGAATGCCAGGCCTCCACCGTGGTTCGGATTCCAAGTTAAACTGTAGGTCCTTCATTTCATCTCACAACCACCCTACCATTGCACATTAGCGTAAGTGCGTATAACCCGAACGGGTAGTAAGACGCGGTGCTAATAATAATAATAGTATACACCAGATTATCAATACATATTAAATAACACTAATGATATAGTAAAACGCGATCTGATTTGACAAGAGTTTGTTCTCCTTATATATTCTATAAGGCCCTTTTAATGAACATCGGACTATATGTATATAGTAGATTAGTTCCTATATTCTGCCTCCGTCAAAAGAACCCTCTGGTGCGTCCTTGACTACCTGAGGTGAGTACAACGATTAGTATTCCAAAGTGTTGTTCGGCTCCTTTCAACATGACCTTTGTATTCTGATACTAAAGGTGTATTCAGAAGGTACTAACATCCTCAGATAAACTCAGGGAAGACGCAGATACTGGTCAAATATGTCGACAATGATCTATTCAGAATACGTTCAAACCGTCTTCACATCAAAGCTCGCATCGGTGGACATACTGACAGAGTCGTCAGTCTTGTACCGTCTAGTTCGCCGGTAACGAGAAGGACCAGTGTGTCGTCACCTGTCCTCAACACGAGGAGTGAGCTAGCAACCAGCCCGCGGGCGTGTGTGACACTGAGCACCTCACAAGAAACTGGTATCGATCTTGAGTATTTGCGGGCATGACGCAATCGAGTCAACAAAGTTACCTGTCGGAAAAGCTTGACCGTCCTGGTGAGTTAATGTTTACTGAGACCTTCGTTACTTCACGGCTGAAGGCTGAGTGGTGTGGGACAACGAGGGGGG
Organism: Timema douglasi; assembly: GCA_901482245.1. Lineage (NCBI taxonomy): Eukaryota > Metazoa > Arthropoda > Insecta > Phasmatodea > Timematidae > Timema > Timema douglasi. Next base: position 131,864 of record CABEEJ010000569.1, read on the forward strand.
CCAAACGTGTGAAACGCAAGGTTGACACTAATCTTTTAACATCGCATCTTACTACCCATATGGGTTGTACACGGCTGTACTAATTACGATAGTATGTTAGGTATTAGTAAGGCTTAATTTATAGGGAGTGTATCTGAGTTTACATGGAGGAAGAGTGCAACACCATTGAGGAAAAACCACTCTTAGTTCATCCAACTGGGATTCAAATCCCGAACTCCCTGTCATCGGTAATCTAGTCTATTGCTAGTGGGATATCTTAGACCATTCGGCCACCTAAGCGGGTTGACACACCAAATTATCTTTCAACAAAAATATTATGTTTTGGCAGACAAATATGATAAGATTGGATGTATATATTTTTTTGTACATCTTATTTAAGGGGGAAATATTTATAAGTATCTTATTAGATCAATTTTATTGCTTTCCTAAACTTCTTTTAAGGTGGGAATGTAACTGACGTGACGTTTTTTGAATATCTGTAAAGTATGTCCTGAAATTTAATAAAGACTTTTCTCAGCATTTAAAAAAGTTTGTTTGCCGTTATGCTCATGACATATATTCAACAAAATGTTGAGGTCATCATGTGGGGATTAAATTAAATTTTGTTTGTTTGTTTGTAATGAAGCATATTTTATTTATTTTGTACAAAAGAAGTTTTGCTCTAAAAATTGCAAAAACACTTATCTTTTCTCGCGTCTCCAGCCTTAAAAGCCCGTCTCACCCCATGGCTTAGGTAGATAATTCATCTTGGACTAGACGTGGAACTGGTGTGTGATTTTCTGTATTCTACTTTAAAAAGTATTGGGATTGAGACCATTCCAAACCGTTTGCCCATATTATAAAATAAATACAAAATAAATAGCAAACTAATTATTTAAAAATGAGAACAACTATTAAACCGATTCCGATGTCACTGTTGCCAAATGAAGAAGGCAACAAACTGGGCTTGGATACGTTTCCTGGTTAAAGCGTAGTCTTGTATTTATTTTACCGGTTAATCGGTCGCGATGTTTACGATGTACAAGTTTTTTTCTATCGCAAGTAAAAAAATACAATTACAAAAAAACCTCTGGCAAGAGATTATACCGTCTATTCCCACGATAAAAAAAAGTCACGAGTGTGACTAAAAATATTTAAAGCTCTAATTAAATTGCATCAGCTTCGGTGGCCGAATGGTTTAAGGCATCACTCTCGCAATAGAATTGATTGCCGATGACGGGGAGATCGGGGTTCGAATTCCGATCGGGCATACTGAGGGTGGTTTCTCCAAATGTGTTTAGGCCACACACACACACACACACACTCTCTTTCTCTCTCTCCCCATGCGAATGCGGCTACAAGTCTTCGAAATACAACATGATCCATCCCTAACACGTTATATCATATTTGTGTAGCACGAATGGGTAATAAGATGTGGGGCTAAAAATAAATTTATAAATTGCCTTGTCAGACCTGAAATAAAGTATCTTGCCGGTATTTCAAAATACCAATATAATTGTACTGTTGTATTATTGTAGTAATCATGTGAAATAAATATATTACAGAATATCAGAGATCAACTGATTCGATGTGTCTAAAAACCGCGTTTCTCTAATTAAATCTTCCGAATCAACTCACCAGTCTGATGTGGGAGTATTAAAATTGCGATATATATTTTAATTAAGAGGTCATTCTTCAACATTTGCACCAACTCTCACTCTTTGTTCGTTAGTAACTGATCTTAGGCCACTTCGGTAGGTCTTTGTGCAATACTGTATACTATGTTATTTGCATCGTTGCATACTAACGGTTTCCCCTTTCACAGTAAAGAATTAATGGTTGGAGGATGGGTTTTGGTCTCTGTTCTATATATAAGTTAGTTTGTAAGTCGTGTGTTGAAAAAAACCAATCGGTTCAGGAAAGTAAACGTTAAATACCTCAAATAAATATCAATAAATAAAAAGTACTACCCGTTCGGGGTTTTAAAGATATAACGTTAAAACAAACAAAAAATTCTTAAATAATTCTAGAAATAGTACTACAATGTCATAAAATTATTATTTTTATCTTGAAGTAGTTTTTTAAACGTATTTTTTTTACAAATTATCTACAATTTAGATTAATTGGCATAGTCACGAAAATAGTATTTTGTAGTCTTACTGTCAGGATATAGACTAAAAAAGTCCTTGGAAGCATATATATATATATATATATGATAGGCAACAAGGAAAAGTTAATTTTAAAAGACAAGTCAATGTTTTCAAGGATAGTGGGTGTGTAAGCTCGTCAGAGGAAGAAGAGAAGTGTTTATCAGTAGATAAACAAGAGACCTCGTAAGTTGAACTATNATTTCTATTTCGTTCATTGGCGTCTGAATGTGATAGCGCTTAGACTACTGAGGTGTACCATGTTAAGATGCAACCCGCTTAGCAAAATAGCTTCGAAATCTCCAAGTAGGCAACGCACGTTAATCATACTACATAGTGGGCTACGGATGAGAGTTGAGAGGAGATGTACCCCTGTACGCGTTGAGAAATAATGGGAAACTATTTATGAAAAACAACCTCAGTACATTGGACCGGGCTTTAAACCCCAGTTTAGGTTATTTAATATATATCGGTGCCTAGTAGTATTCAAGTTGTAAGAAGCTGTGCTATATGTGATATATATCACCGATTATTACTACTCGTAGGGGCTATGCACATATACTAATTACGCTAGTATTTTTAGGGATGAGATCGTTTGAATTTAGAGCAAGTGTACCCGAATTTACGTGGAGGAATAGTAGAAAATCATTTAAGAAAACCCATACTCAGTACACCCAACTGGGATTCTAACCCCGATCTCCTCGTAAGTGACAGTCCATTCTATTCTGAGAGAGAGATGCCCTTAAACAGTATGACTTCAGCAGTGGGGTTAATTAAAAATAATTAATCGAAATGTGGGTCTGATGCATTTTAAGTTACTTTTTATTAAATTTTTTTTAAACAGTTTTGTAAGTACTGTACATTTAACAGTCCATCATGAATGAAGTTAACTTAACTTTTTTTTTTACCTGAGTCTGGTATCTTGAGTGAAAGGCTAAAGGAATAACGTTTTAGTTCTCATCATTATGTTGACCAAAAAGCAGCCTTTAGGTTAATGACAGGAAATGTAAAGATTTTATATCAAAATAAATTAAAAATAACTAATGACAAGGTAACATATTCTGATTATTTTCCTTTCATAAATAAGTTATAATAATCTTGTACCCCATGTTTCGTGTATCATTAAGAACATATTCACATGAGATACTCGCGAACCAAAGTGCACGGTTTGAAACCATCGAGTGCGAGTGCCTGCCCCTGAAAACCACCGACCACATAAATAATGATTAAACCACATGGGCATCTTTCTACTCTCATCGCTTGCGGGTTTTCAAGGTCATAGAAATTCTCATTAAAGTGCATTCGTAGAGTATACTTTCTAAAAACAAGACAAGAAATCGTTAAATAGATTTAAAACATTTTGTAATTCATGAGCAGTTAATGTACCGCGTCTTACTAACTGTCATGGCAAAAAAAAGAGGATTACTAGGGGATATTGTGTGGTTACTCCTTTCTCAGTGATGAATGAATAGTTGGATGCTGTGTTTTATCTAGATTTAAATTAGTTTATGAGTTGTGTGCTAATATAATCATTCGGTTCAGAAAGTCCACATTAAATACCTCAAATAATAATAAAAAAAGTAGACCGGCAATGTCCCCATGAATTAGTTTTACATACAAGGACTGTATCACGTTTTCAAACATTGTATTCAATAAATTTAATATAACATTTTTGTCAGTCAAAACTTTTTTTTTGGGGGGGGGAAAGGTCAACAACATACGTCAACGCAATCAATTTAGGTAATATAATAAGTTGCAAAAGAATATACTTCCAATGTCAAGTCAACAAATTAAACGACCCAAACCTATCAACACCTACAACACTTTAAGGGTGACCTAGCGGTCTAGGGGTAAGGTGTCACACTTCTGTGCTGGCGGCCGGGGTTCAATCCTCGGTCCTGGCACAGATTTAACTGATTACCAAACCCTTCCTTCACCTCTGACAAGACATCTTGTGAATGTGGGGAATGCCAGGCCTCCACCGTGGTTCGAATTCCACGTTAAACTGTAGGTCCTCCATTTCATCTCACAATCACCCTACCATTACACAGCGTAAGTGCGTATAACCCGAACGGGTAGTAAGACGCGGTGATAATAATAATAATAATAATAATTCTTTAAGCTCGTTTTTTTTATGGTTTGATTGTGACGAAGAAGTGGGGGTTAGAATCCCGCTAGGCGTACTGAGAGTATTTTTTCTTAAATGATTTCCCTCTTTCTCCAAACAAATGTGTAATGCATTGACTTAAATTATATCTTCCTCATCCCTACTAAATTAGTATAACTACAAGCGGATATCCTGTAAACGCAGAAAGACGCGGTGGAAACAAGTCCAATGTAGCATTCTCATTTTAGGAAAATCAGGAGAAATTTATTAAAGTTTGAGGAATAAAATGTTAAGGTTTTTTTTATTTCCTTGTTGTTTATGCTTATAAGGACTACCTCAACGGCAAATTGGGGATTTTATTGCAATTTTCAAAGGATCCCTTGGATTTGATTGCATTTTTACTAATATCCTCAGAGATTTTATTTTATTTTCCTAAAGATCCCCTTTGCTTTTATTGTATCTTTCTAAAGATCCTCTTGGATTTTGCTGTATTTGTCAAAAAATGTTCTTAGATCTTATTGTATTTTTCATAAAGCCTCTCTTAGAATTTTTCTAAAGATACCCTTGGATTTTATTTTATTTTTCTAAAGATTCTCTTGGATTTTGTTGTATTTGTCTAAATATATCCTTAGATTTTATTGTATTTTAAATAAATTTCCTCTTAGATTTTTCTAAGGATTCTAAAGATGTTAATGTATTTTTATAAAATTCCTCTTCAATTTTATTGTATTCTCCTAAAGATACCCTTGGATTGTATGGCATTTTTCTAAAGATTCTCTTAGATTTTTCTGTAATTTTCTAAAGATTTTATTACAGTTTATTGTATTTTACTAGAAATTCTCTTAAAATTTTAACGTCGAATAAGTGTGCCAATCATTCACAACAAAGTAACTATAAAATATATATGGAGTTTTGATATTCAACAGTACTTAGCAATACTTCCAGAAAATGTTAGACAAAAATAAATCTATCGGAGAGTGATTTTTTTAAAAAAAGAACATTACTAACATATCTTTCTTTAAGGGAGGCACATAGCTGTTAAATTAGATTTTAATTACACTTTTCGATGTACTCAAAAACATTCCAAGTTTTAGTGTCTCTTCATTATTTATAACAACAAAAACAATTTAAAAGATATCGTCTTAGTTACATTATACACTTATCTTACACTTGCGAAGCAGTTACACATTTTAGAAACGCGCCACGCTCTAAATGGAACACAGAAATAATAAACAATCAAAATTCCGAGGCATTCATGTTCATTCAGGTGTAGAATTTCCCTTTTGAAACTAAAATCAGCACTGGTGGTCTCTCAAGTAAACACTTCACAAAAACTCACGGTACCTTGTGCATCTAAAAAAAATTATCCGTGAAGTGATTGTAAAATGTTCATAACTAATTTGTTCTAACTTTTTTTTTCTTCAAGATTTGCTTAACTCGTTTTACTGTGTACCATAGAGATTGGAGAATTAAACCCCCTCACCCACCCCCGTTGATAGGGACTTAAAATAAAACATTTATGTCGTAAGGGGAGTATGTAAGGGACGCGAGAAAAATCCAGTGTTTTTTGCAGTTTTTATATCAAAGCAATTTTTTAGCTGAAATAAATTAAACATAGCTTCAGTAAAAATATATAGTTTAGTTTTCTTCACATAATAATATCAACAGTTGTTGAATATCTGTCATTAGCAAAGTGGCATTATCCAAGAAACTTTTTTAAATGAAGAGAAAAAGTTGTAATTACTCGTAAATTCTAGGACACCCATAACAGATATTCAAGAAATAAATAAAATTAAACTTTATGGTTGTACCGAAGCAATATTTGATTTATTTTGACCAATTTAAAATATATATATATATATATATATATATGCAAAACACTTACCTTTCCTCACCTCCCCTACATACCCACCTTAACAATAATTACTGTCGGCATTACAAGACTGCCATAAAACATGGATAAAACATTTCCTTCAACCAGTATTTTATTGTAAGCTAACAGATGCACGTCTTCTGAAGGAGGGAGGGATTACATTATAAGGAATATGAGAGTTAACTAACGCATTTTAATGTACGATAAAATAAGTTATAAAAGTCCAGAGTGAAAAATATACAGTTTTATATCTTTAATATTCGTAAATGTTTTTTCTTATATATATTTTTTTCAGAACATATTTTATGGAAATATTTGTCTAGTACTCATTATAAATAATATTACAAATAGTTTAAATGTGATTTTACAATCTGTAGTAAGATTATTTAATGTATAAATTTGTGTGCACTCTAGGACTGATGTTCTAGTCAGTAGAAACTTTAGGGAGGGGAGTAAAAAATTGTGAATTCAGAAGGACGCCCACAAATTTCGTCCGTAGATAGAAAGTAAAGCACAACTGTGCTAGAAAAACTTCTACTTCTAACTTCTGAGCTGAATGACAAAACTTTATCACGTTAAAGATGAAAAAAATACCTGAGGTTTACTTTTTTTCCTCGTCTTTCGGCCCTCTCTTTTGGAGCTAGATAGTCTCAATGTTGAAAAAAAAACTGAAAAAATTTGGCCGCAAAATAAGACATATTCCATTTATTTACACTTAGATTTCGCATGCTATTATTTGAAATTCCTGATCATAATAGATAATCGACTAAAGCTCGTAAACATAATTTGAAGCCTTAGAAAATAATGCAAAACAGAATTATTGAAGTGTTGGAAAAAAATATCAGTTTAGGCCAAATTTAATAAAATTTTAAGGCTACAAATTTCTTTATTATGGCATAGATTTTATTTATGATTATTCTAGTGACTCATATTAAGGTAGAATGGAAGGTGACGTGGGAAAAAATCAATGTTTTTGCAGGATTTTTTTTTTGACAAAACTTTTTTTTGACAAAATAAATAAAATATTACTCCAGTACAAACATACAGTTTAATTTTGTTCACATGGTGATCCTAAAATTTCTGGAATATTTGTCCAGGTGTTATGAAATATGACAACTTTTTATCTTCATTTTAAAAGTTTGTTAGATAATGCCACAATGCTCACGATGGATGTTCCAGTAACTGTTGGTTTCAACGTGTGAAAAAAATTAAACTATGTTTGTACTGGAGCAATATTTTATTTAATTTGGCCAAAAAAAGTTTTGTCATAAAACAAATTTGCAAAAACACTGATCTTCTTCCGCGTCACCTTCCATTCCACCTTAACAAAAGCAAGCTTCGGGGCTCAAATGGTACACTCACCATAAAAATACTGAACTACCGATGAAAGATAAGTTGAGGATCGAACTCTGGTTGGGAATGAGGGTGGTTTTTCCTAAATTGTGATCCACTCTCTCTCCACGAAAATGTGGTTTGCTTATTTAGCGTAATTAATATATGTGGGTACAGCCCGAACAGGTAGGGCCTAGTAACATGCGGTGCTATATAAACACAAAAAAATACCACATATTAACCGAGCTAAGTTTGCTCCCCGACCCACCTCGGTGGCGTAGTTGGCTAACGCGCTAGTCGTGTTGAGCTCAACTGCTGAGGACGGGGAGATCGAGGTTCGAATCTCGGTCGGGTGAACTGGGGGTGGTTTTTCCTAAATGGTTTTCCACTCCCCCTCCACGCAAATGCAGGTTCACTTCATCTAATTCATCCTTCCCAATTCCTAATCCATTAGCATACTTAGTACTTAAAGCGTATAACCCGAACGGGTAGTAAGACGCGGTGCTAAATAATAAAAAGTTTGCTCCCAGTGCCGATTTTTTTTTTTAGTATCAAGGTTGGTTCTCCGAACCTATTATAACACAATTTTTATTTTTATTTAATTATCTATATCCGCTAAAATCCTGAAGCTTCCGCAAGACTATAAAGCCTCAATTTGTCAGGGTCCTAGTTCAACTCCCGGTGAGTTTCTTGGGATGCAGCTCTCATTGGTAGACCAGGAAGCGCTAGAGCTGGACGTACAGTGCATGTAGTGCATGTGGGATAATGTATCGCGGGCTATGTGTCGTGGCGCACGCTAAGAGATGGGTGAGCGTTGCGGATCGTGATGTCTGGTTGATGAACTTATCGTCCTGCTCTGTGGACCATGGAGAAACTGCTCTTTATTATGTAAACACGATCCAACCTCGCATTCTCAAGTACCTCAACACGTGCCGAGGTGGGTTCGGTTTTCACTGATACTAGTGTGTCTCACTAGAATTAAATTATTACCCCATGAGGGTCATTAATTGCCCAATCTAAGGTGTATGATAGAGTAAAGTAATTTAAGAGGAAATGTAACACTTCTCAGTAATAATAGGGGGTGGTAATACCCTACTGATAACCCCGGCGCACCCGGATGAAATTCAAAACTTGGTCTATACTTTACCCCACTCCAGTATATTGCGATATTTACGCCCTATACTGCGTAGTCACCAGTGTATATATTACCAGAACTTTTTTTTTAGCACTGTGTCTTACTACCAATCCGGGCTATACACTTATGTACTAGTCAAGCTGATGTTTTTAGGGATTAAGAAGGATGTTAGTAGTATTACCTTCTCCAATCTTAAAGTTTGAACTCTGGGGATATTTCGATTAAATGCTTGTATTCTTATTTATTGTTTATCAGGCTACAAGATGGCGATCTCTTTATTGGCATTGTGTAACATAGTCCGCGTTGGTGTGTGAGATAGTGAAGTAGGAAGTGGAACTTACGATGGACCTCATGACATTTTGATCGAATAGAAAGTCTGGTAGAATACTTTCCCTCTCTACAGGGAAGTTCGGTCCGTCCACCTTCACGGACCCAGAACTCTATAAAATGCCGATGACGATAGAGAAGTGGTAAAGGAGGATGTTTGGAGGGAGGGGGAAGAGAGATATATAAAAGTTCAGTGACCATGTTAACCTTCGCACATCATTTTAGAGGCTGATATACATATCATTTATTTTAAATACTTTTCCTTGTTCCTCATCTTAGTTCCCACTTAGGCTGGACACATACTATAATATATATTTATATATACATGCTAATAAGGCAGGGATGAGTAAATTATAATTTTAAGGATATGTACCTTCATTAAAATAAAACCATATTTAGGAAAAAAAAAAAAGCCTCTATACACTCGGTAGAGATATGAAACCCATTCTCTTGGTCAGTGCCAAATCAGACTAAATGAGCCAGACATATAGACATATAGATGTGGATTTTACTTAATAAAAAGTATTTAGTTATATACTTTTTTAAAGTAAAGAATGTATATTTAATAAATTAAGTGACGTGATAATGCTTGTAGAATCGTATTTATTTTGTTAAAATAGTTTTCTGATGTAAACAAAACTATTTTATTCATCTACAAATGCTAAGAAGCGTATGCAATAATAAGGGCGATTACTTGAGTCGTGTTTAGATAATAGTTATTTTTTAATATCCCATGTTGCAAGGGTTTTTGTAATCGATTCATGTTTATCAATAAAGAATAATAATATTGTATTTTACACTTACCGTTTGATGTTACAATGAACCAACTACAATCAGAAACAGGCTAATAATATTCAGAGGAGTAATATCAGAGCTCTGCCTTTGTTAGTCAGCACCAGACTATAGTGAACTTTAGTGTAGGCTGGCACAACATCCAGGCCCCGGCCATCAATTTATCAATGTGAAAGGGTAAACCCATAAATGATAGATTTTCTGTCTTGGCCATGCTGGGAGTCGAACTCGGGGCCCTCAGATCAGTAGGCAGACACGCTACCGACTGAGCAAGGTGTAGGGCGCTATATTAAACTAAATAGTAAATATTAATTCATGTGTAGCACAAACTAAAATGTGATAGTTTGTCCATAGGATCAGTCCTGATAGCTGAATCAAATTCAATTAGTTGAAAAATAACAGCCTAGTTAAAGGAATCGAACCTAAGACCTTTAAAAAAATTATATGGCCTTTAGCTTTCAGTTTTTTTTAGCTATAATAAGCAAACAAAGTTGCGTTTTATCTTCCATGCTGATTAAGCTAAAGGTTGGTTTGAAAATGTACGTATCAAAAATGATAGCAAACTTGTAATGCACGATAAAACATTAGGCAATTCTTTTGAATGTTATAAATTAAAGTATAATTAAGAAAAAAAACACAATTATTATAAAAAAAAATACCTATTACAAATGTTCAGTAATGGCTATAGATATTTGAGTCTCATTCTAAAACAAATGAGTGATTACTCGTCATCGGACTCAGGCGAAAAATCGCCTAACTCAACTTTTTTTTCCAAGTTACAGGATTTGTAGTAAGGCCCAGCGGGTGTTTTTACGGTTAATGTTTTTTTTTGTGTGCATATCTATATATATATAGACTTTCTTTTAGTAACATCAGTCACAATTTTTTATGGCGTTGTAAACAGTGTCATAATAGCGTGTATATATTCATCGGCTTACGATAAATTATTTATTATATTACTTTAACAATAAAATAATAATAATATTCTTGATTATGTTGTAAAGCTTGAATAAATCCCAAGATCTTTCTGCTCGAACGAGTGTCTATTAGATTAGATTTTTTTTTTTAAGGTTGGAAATCCTGATCAGCAACGAGGTACACCCAGGCCCGTGGGGGTGTTTCTGGCAAAGTGATTCCAGCGGTATCTTGACGAGGTACTCCCTCCCCTCCCCTTTCACCTGTGACGCTGGATAACCGATGCTCCAGACGGTCACTTGCCGAGGATGAGTAGACACGAACAAAGAACCGCCTCTTCACGAAGCCATTGACTTCTTCTACCTTAACTCTTTCATACTGCCCGCGCCCTTATTATGCCCCCCCAGTTAAACAAAAATATATGACTGTATTAAAAATAAAAGTTACTCTAGACTAGAACATAAGCCAACAAGAGAGTAAAGAGGGGAAAAACAACAAAACAAAAAGAATAAAAAATAACAAATGTTATTTTTTTAAAGTTGTAGTTTGAAAACGTGAAGACGGAAGAACTGTGAAGTCGTGTTTTCGCCTCAGGGCAAAGTAGAGGATGGTTATAAAATATTACTGTAATAACGGTATAAATCACATACGATTATATGTTCGGGTTGAGATTTAAAGTAAGCGGAAATTGTAGGGTTATAACTTATAAGAAAAGAACCGCGATCACTGGATTTGTATCATGGTTAGATTTATGTCAAATGGAGCAAAGATTTGTTAGCAATTCAGGTGGTTAGTTATAATATAATTAACTTTGAATAATCTATGGCCCGCTTCGGTGGCCGCATGGTTTAAGGCATCACTCTCACAATAAACTAGAATGCCGATGACGGATAGATCGAGGTTCGAGTCTGATATGGTGTAATGAGGGTGGTTTTTACAAGCTCATTTTCTTTCCTCTTTTTTTTTTTTGTATGTACAGTACATTGGTGTATAAGTATGGTAGTGCTTGGAGTGCTTAGGTTCATCAAGCTAAGATGCAACCCACTTCACAAAATAGCTTCGAAATCTAAGTAGGCAACGTCATTAACAAGCTTACTAATTATCAACCAATGTATTACAATAACTCTTCACTAAACCAAAAGTACAAACAAACTAATAATAATCGATGTTTTCTTGAATATTTAGCTTGACTTAATGTTTGCTCTAAGAGCAATTGTCAGTTATTTAAAACTATATTTTACGGCAAGACAAACAACGCGTTCATATCTAAGTTGTCTTGTTCTATTATATTCAAATTATTATAATATTGTGTCTAGCTTATGACATTATTTCGGCTAAAATATCAACATAGCTTACCATTTTTATTTGACACTTATCAATAAAAAATCTTATTTCATAATCAAAACTATAATCTATTTAATATTAACTAATTTGATCAATTTATATTTAAAATAACTACAATGATTTGATCTTCAAATTAGTATTTAAAAGATGAATATAAATGTTGCTGTGCTTACTAGCGTTAAAGTCTCTCAGATAAATTCCTTGTTCCGTATTAGAGACTAATCTCATATTGCGTATAGAGGAAATACATGTTTCGTGCCTTATGCTAGGATTCTCAATTTAAGTTTAAACGACTTATATAAAGTTTAATAAATGTACAAGTCACTCCATCCTATAAAGAAAATAGAAATAGCTTCTTTTATTTCTAATAAGCAGGTAAGTTACTCATGACTAGTACTGTCTTACAAATTTGTAGTAGATTTTTGCCGGTATTCCTTTGGTTAAAGAAAATCTTACGTCAGATTTAATATTATCGTAGCCCCTCTTAGACGTGCTTTATTATTTTTACCAACCATTTTACACGGTACAGTCATTCACAAACGAACATCAAATTAAAGCCTCTGTTGGCCATAATATTTTTTACTAGGTACGCTTTTATTTTTACCTTGAGATCACGTTCTAATAAATGATCGTACTATTATTATTATTAATTAAGTTATATACAATGATAAACTAAAAACTATGAACATTTAAAACGTAAGAATTTTAACGTAATATTAACCTAGAATTTAATTTGACGAGTAGGCCTGAAGATCAATTATATTAGTTATCGGTGTATTTCAGAAAAATAATCCCAATAAATCAAATATTTTACATCAGCAGGGACTGTATCGTATTCTTATGAAATGGTTTATGAGTCATCATCTCAAAAATGGGAGGTTCCACTCCCTCTGACATTCGATTTTAATGGCCCCCACCGAGCCATTTAGATGCACTCCTCCGGTTTTGGTCCAGACTACTCTCGTCTAGATGAGAACTCTCGTCTAGATGAGAAGAAGAAAAAAAAAAGGCAGAAAAAAAAGTGCATCACTAAAACGAATGTACAGACAGGTTTTCTTATGACCGAACCTTCTAAGTAGCATCTGGACAGGATGAGTTAAGCACACCCTAATAACTACCATGTAGTGAACACTCCTTAAAGTCAGGCAAAATTAATGATGTATCTATACATTAATATAGTTAATATATATTATAGTGTATATATACACATTAATTGAATTAGTATATAGAGTATATATATTAATATAATTATTATACATATATACACATATATGACGTATATACAAATAATTATGCACACACATATATGCATACATATGTTTATCTACATATATATGCCCTTTATTCAGTAGGGCTAGGTCCTAGACCAGGCGTGTCAAGCTAGTTAGATTATAAGGGACACACTGAACATTGTAAATAACGAGGGTGCCGAATTTCAGAAAGTTCAATATTGTCACCATCTTAAATGGAAACATTTCAAATTAAAAATACTGATTAAAGCAAAAATTAAATTAAAATTACATAAAATGCTAAGACTTATCCTATATTTTCTTACAAAAAATTTGAAACTTTATATTTCCATCAAATTTGTGAGTGGCGCTAGATCTCTTATTGAAGTCACGTTCAAAATAGATGACAAATGCCTAAATGTGATTCATTGGGTGTTTGTTTCTTTTCATGAGCGAAAACAACCTTACGTGCAGACAAATATTGCACATATTTTGTGCGCAAATTTAACCATTTTTGGGGATCGATCTTTGGTGAGTAATGAGTAAGATGTGGTACACCAACCCCACTTGCTAGATTTCAACAAATAATGACCAATTTTCAAATGTAATATTGTAGATCATGAGACCATTACATATAAAACAGCAGAGTAGGCTAGTTATATCACAATAAAAGAAAATGGCTTGTTTGTTTACTGAAGTGACACATATCTGTTTTTTACTGGACATTTGGAGCCCCTTTTAAAAAAACTCAAACATATTTTTGAGGGCAGAATTGATAACATTCTACTATATTATTATTGTTATTTTATAAGTAGTGATAATATTTATCAAAACTGACGGCCGCAGATCACATGACTTGAAAGAAGTTTTAGTAACTTTTTATAGCTATGAGATGTGTCCATTCGTAAGAAAATTATGACATACAAAAAAATACAAGTTGATTATTATTGATTGGTAAGGCACAAACTTTAAAATTTCACAAGTGTTTAAAAAATGTTGGAGAGGTAAATATAGAGATTTTACATATACAATTTATATGTACTAAGTGATGGTTTGGTTCCAAAATGATACCAGTTTCAGTATCGAGTCTGCTATTTCAGTTTTTAGTTCTAAATACCACTTAATCTTACACACAAATCTAAAATGTTTTTATCTCAGAATTGTTTCTATCTATTTTTTTTGTAAAATGGTAGCTACAAAACTTGTCCACCAGCGGGTCAGTAGACACGCAAGGGGCAAATAAGTTGTAAGTTGAAAGTTAGATAGTAATTTTTTGTCAAATATATTAATAATGGCGTTGTATACTAAAAAAAAACTATGCGACTAATCATTTATAAATGATTTTCTAGGAACCTAAATTAGTTCCATTTCCTAATACAAGTAAGGAATAAAGGTATACAAACACCCACTCCTAAAATACACATACATATATTAACATTATTTAAATATTTCCCACTTTTATGTAAAAAAAAACCACTGGTGTTCATTATTTGATTACCCTTTTATTTTGGGTCAAGTGAATTATTTTGAATTTGTAGATGCTGTGTTTACGTTCCCCCACTCGGGTATGTTAGACAACACCTCCTTAGTTAAGAAAAAAACCAAACAAAAAGTGGAGAAAATAAAACTGGGATGACGTGTCTCAAGTCTAGCTCGTTTCTAAAAAGGCAAACTTGTCTTTTACCAAATATGAAGCTAAAACTTTACTCTTGTAAAGTTTACACCACTAATATGGCGGCATGAAATGTGGCATACTTTAAATAGTGAATGGGTTGGTAACGTTAAAAATGAGCTTATTTTTGTCTTCTATCATCAGGGTAATTATTACAAACTACTACATATAAGGCGTGGTTGTCCACGTGTGGGCGTACTAATTACAGTTTGCCTGTGTCTGTTAGTTCTGTTATTTTGGAGTTAAATGCTTGTGCCACTATATTGGTATCTAATTATTTAAACTCGAGTGGAGTCTGTATGTAGTAAAAAAAAAAGTATAAGATACTAGTGAAACAATTTATTACAATGCTAGGTTATTTAAAAGCTGTCAATGGCTAGAACAGAATAAGTACTAAGCCTCATCTACATATTCCGTAACTTTAAGGTGCGTGCTTCATAGCTAACACATTGCTCTGTACATAAAATACTGCTTCATAAAGCTCGTAATCCGTAAGAGATCTAGTCCACAGTAACAAATTGCTCTGATCACACAGTACCGAACCGTAAGGTACAGTAATCCGTTAGAAATCTACTCAACAGTAACAAACTGCTCTGATCACACAGTACTGAGCCGTAAGGTACAGTAATCCGTTAGAAATCTACTCAACAGTAACAAATTGCTCTGATCACACAGTATCAAACCGTAAGGTACAGTAATCCGTTAGAAATCTACTCAACAGTAACAAACTGCTCTGATCACACAGTACTGAGCCGTAAGGTACAGTAATCCGTTAGAAATCTACTCAACAGTAACAAATTGCTCTGATCACACAGTATCAAACCGTAAGGTACAGTAATCCGTTAGAAATCTACTCAACAGTAACAAACTGCTCTGATCACACAGTACTGAGCCGTAAGGTACAGTAATCCGTTAGAAATCTACTCAACAGTAACAAATTGCTCTGATCACACAGTATCAAACCGTAAGGTACAGTAATCCGTTAGAAATCTACTCAACAGTAACAAACTGCTCTGATCACACAGTACTGAGCCGTAAGGTACAGTAATCCGTTAGAAATCTACTCAACAGTAACAAATTGCTCTGATCACACAGTATCAAACCGTAAGGTACAGTAATCCGTTAGAAATCTACTCAACAGTAACAAACTGCTCTGATCACACAGTACTGAGCCGTAAGGTACAGTAATCCGTTAGAAATCTACTCAACAGTAACAAATTGCTCTGATCACACAGTATCAAACCGTAAGGTACAGTAATCCGTTAAGAGATCTATTCCACAGTAACAAATTGCTCTGATCACACAGTACCGACGTTACGTGAAGTTACGTAGAACCAATCACAGGGAGATTAATAAACAAATACTGGTGTGAGAATTGAAATGAATGCATTCATGAAAGTGAATGAATCTGTAATTATTTTCTAGACATTTAGTATTCTTATTTTTTCACTTTTTATAGTAATTCATAGAAAACTTTAATATAGCAAAGGAATCATTATTTTAACTAAAAACATCAAATAAATATTAAATTATGAAATTGTGAACGTTCTAGTTTTATTTCGAACGAACGGATACAGAGTCTGTATACGAGGCTTTATTATGTGGAGCTTACATAGCATGTAGACGAGGCTCGACCTCCTTTATCACCCACAAATAAGACAAGACGAGTCTGACGCCTTTGCTAACATGCACATTGAGGGGTATTTCCCCTCTACTTTGCTGTACAATACCATTCACCAGGATAAAGGTTTGAAAACTGTATTACAAGGTTTGTAAAGGGTCAAATAAAGTACCGTAGGCTATGTTGGTGTCCCTCAGCACTTTTTTGATGTAACTAAGTTGTATACTAAGGAAATTGCAGTTCCTAAGTTATCAAATAATTTATCATACAGCCCACTTAGGTGGCCGCGCGGTCTAACGCGCTACTCTCACAGTAGACTAGACTGCCGATGACGGGGAGATCGAGGTTCAAATCTCGGTCAGCTGTATTGAGGGTGGTTTTTCCAAAATAGATGTTCACTCTTCCACCACGCAAATGCAGATGCACCTCCTAAAAATATAACCTTCAAAATCCCTTAAACCCCGCGTAATTAGTACATAAACGAATAACCCGAATGGGTAGTAAGTAGCACGTGGTGCTAACAAAAAATATAAATGTCATTTAATTTTTAATTTATATTTATCTTAAATAGTTGAATATGGTGGAGGTGCGTTTGTATTAATATTTTTGAACGAGTATTTTAGAATCTTATTTATAAGGATGTTATTTAGTGTATAACTTTTTTTAGGTTCAGATATTATATCTGTCTGGAATTTTGACTCTCTGAGTCATAGTTTGGTGGACTATTCGTCCAGAGATATGGAGTGGTTGTATTCGTAACTGTATTCCTGTCGATAGAAACATGATTGATATGTATCTTAAAGAGGTACATGAATCTCGTCTCACTCCCGTTTCCGTTCAATGTATACTCTCGGACATTATCAAACGTTTCTATCAATAACCGTTCGCTGCTGTGCAATTACTATAACGATCGATGCATCAACCTACACAAAGTTTTGATCGTATGGCTACATTTCCCTAGCCGATAGGCATGTGGAAAAAAGGCATTAGTCTCGTCTAGTCTAGTTTGTCACTAACGAAGAGGTTGGGGTTCAAACCTTGGCCGTGTCTACTGAGTTATCCCCCCCACCCCCCAAATTGTTTCCCACTCTTATTCCACGCAAATGTAAGCACATTTCCTTTTAATAAATAACTTAATCATTCCTACACACATTTGTGTAAACACACGTATAGCTTGGACGAATTTTAAGATAAGGTGAACACACACACGCTGATAAAATTGATATGCATTTATTCCCGTTTATCTACAAGAAAAGGTAAAAACTTGTTTAGTTTATAGTTTCATCTTTCCATGGATGAGCGGCCATCTAAAATAATGAATATATTCGTTGATGCGAGATATTTCAAGCCTGCGGATACCCTAAAATAAAATAAAAAGCTTTCGCCTAAAGGAACCGACGAAATACCGTGCTGACCGGAGCGAGCAAAAAAGTAACCCTTCGGTGACCACAGTTTCCTGGCGGGGTTTTTGAGACCTCCATCCCACCTTGTAACAAGAATCTGGGACCACACACTGTCTCCAGACTCTCACTGTTGCTGCAGCGAGAGAAGGGCCTTTTCAAAGTCCAGTCTAGATCCATAACCACAAACATATATTGCGTGATATTTATTAATGTGTATAGTTATTTTTATTTTGACTTGATATTTGTAAGATATAGTTAACGGCTCTAATGGAAAGGTTTGACAGTAAAACTGAAATGATCTGTTAATCAAATGTATTTAGTTTGGACGGCGTCTCAACCCTTTGGATTAAACTCTTACCGAATCGTTAGTGATCTGACACAACTTGGCGGCTGCCCTTTGTTTCTAACAGAATATGAAACCTTCATGTGGTCCAACCCACATATTGCGCCATAACACGGTGGAAAATGATACGACTTTCTGCTGACCAGTTTCTGTGCTTTATACAATTACCTCTGGAGGAGCTTTCTAGAAGCCAGAATATGTCATGTGACCTGTCAATACCTAGAGGTGGCACCTTCCATAGATGTTACACCATTCTTCAGAGCAGTTCTGTGTGTGTGGGTTTGGGTGTAAAATACACTAAGAGCTTTATTTAGGTTTACAATATAATATCAACATTAGTTAAATATTCTAGCCATTCGAAGCTATAGCCTGATTTTGGTTGGAAGAACAGTAGAGAAAATTCAAACATATTAATTTGCGGCCAACATTGATACTATTTTACAATATGATTTGTGGTATTCTATGGGTATTGATAATATCCATCAAAAATGACAACAGAAGATGGTATGACTTGACGTATGCATATATTAAAATTGTTTTAGTAACTTTAGTAACTAGCTTCTACTGTTCTTCCTACCAAAATCATACTATATAACAGGATTTTGGTAGGAAGGACTTTATGGAAGTCATCTTTACAACCAGAATACTAATATAAAAAAACAAGAAGTTAGAATTTTATAGAAATGACCTAACATTCCCCTACCCACATCGGCAGGCACGCAGATTAAATGGTAGGCCATCTTGTTTGACCTACCAGCAATGAAGAGATCGGGGTTCGAATATCGGCTGGGTTTATTGAGTGTATCTTCCTAAACGATTTCCCATTCTTCCCCCAAGCAAATGCGAGTTTATTTCCTCTATATTCTACTTCCCTCTTCCTTACCCAAGTTGTGAGATTAAAATGAGTATATCCAGGGTGGTTAGTATCTAGGACATGATACGGATACAATTTGCCTGGAAAGAGGATGGGGAAAAAATACAGTGAGAAAAAAATGTGCCCATATCCCTCTTTGTCCAAACATAACATACCTTGCTAGGCCGAATTCCACAAGTCTTTTTTTTTAAGTTCAACCATGCCAGTGATAATCACAGATAGCTTAATTGTGCTGAGAAATTTTGATGTGATGTGACTTCAAACAGTTAAAATTAGATTTAACTATACAGTTTCCCTTGTTTGAAAGAGCGTCTGGCAGATATGAGGTGTCAATTTTTCTTTAATGTACTATAAATAATAAACAATTTCAATACATATTGAAAAGAGTTCGCTGGTGGTGAAATGGTCAGTTAATAACAATTTTTGGTTAGGTGTTGAAATAAGCCTTATTCGAGCTAGCCATGGCTTACGTCAATAAACTACCTCCTTTATATGCCATGACGCTACAAACTACCAACCCTTAAAATGGATGTTGCCGTGGGCCGAAGATAAACAGCAATAATTACAAGCCGGCAAGTGGTCACTGAGCCCTGAGCTTTTTTTTTTAAACTCTTGTTCCTTGTTTTTATGGGAAAGAAAAGCCCCTCCACCCAAACGTATAGCGATGAATTACCACCATCACTCTTTCTCACTGTTGAGGGCCATCACTACAGATATAAGAAGGGGTAGATTGCTCATCTTAGTTGTGTAGTACCTAGGGCTGCCAACCGTCCGGGATTGGCCAAGACTGTTTCGGAATTTAACTCAATGTTCTGTTTCCCAGGTGGGGTTCACCCGGTACAAAAAATGTTCCTGAAATCAAGAAATTTCTTGCTGCGCTGCTCCACGCTAGTATACACTGCACTATTTGCCATAAGTTTATATAAATAGTTTAAATACTTATTTACTATTAGGTGTTCTGTTTTACGACAGGTCCATTCCTTTTGTCAGTGAACTTAGCGCTGGCTTCTTCCTCCTCCTTCAACTGCCAGAATTTTCTTCTTTCCTTCAAGTCTTAAACTACTTGAATCCTCCGTCTTCCTAAGCTATTAGTTCCCTCTACCTTTCCTCCTAAGACGTAATTAGAAATAATGTATTTCCAAACGTTACTGTTTTTAATTCAATTAATTTTATTCAAATCACATGTAATATGGGCAAGTTTAACATCTAAATATATATTTTAGTAGGGCCTATAAATTATAGATTATGAAGACAAACGAATAAAATAAATAACGAATAAGAGAATAAGGACAAAAGAATGTTTATGAGTTTCTGCTTTATCTATAAATAATGAAGATCCCCAGCACTTAGCCTAAATAGTTAGCTATGCCTTCCTGTACGTAAATCTATCATGTTTATACTGCAGCTCCCATGACGGGTCTCCCAGAATTTTATCATAAATTGTTGGCAGTTCTAGTACGTAGTAGCCTAGAAGTGAGGCCAACATTGAAAACAGCCGATTAGGGGCAAGAATTGAAACGTTTCCAAGGGGAAAATAATGTCGAGGATGACCTCACAAGGTTTTCCGGTAAAATTTCAACTGAGAATTTTCCAGTGAAAATGTTTAGATAGTTGAATCTCAAGTGAGGGATTTAAATTCGTAAACGCTTTGATTATAATATTTCAGTATTTGGTCTCCAGCAGACTGGGTAACTCCGACTCTAGTGACCCTTTTACGTTCATCCACAAAGCGCTGTAGTCAACACGTAGGTGTTATAAGAAAACTGAAATTACTATATTTTTTATTTATTATAACTCATTTTGATAATGTTTCTGTTGATAATGTCCTTAATATAAATTGAATTGCAGTGTAAGCTTTAAAAATTAACATTTATTGACGGTATTATTTTCGTGTAAGTAATAGGAAAAATTAAAAGTGAATATTTTAAAATATATTTTCTAGAAAAATTTTCCATTTCACATCTCTAGTGGTGAAATATGGATGGAATTTAACTGATTATAAATTTGGTATCTGGAAGGAAAAAACCCTTTCAATCACACTAGACAGTTGAATCATTTTAAAACAATATTTATAGTAATTTACTAATAGTATGATATAATCCTCATTACTTTTACTAAGTGATATCAAAAGCTAAAAAAAAAGTTATTTTGACGACTTGATTCAAACAAATCAATCTATATCTAATTGTATTGTATGTATTCATGCGTCAAGTAATGTTACGTTATATGTAGCCAATTGTTACGTTTAATAGATATTATCAATACTAATAATATAGTAAAATGTTATCATTACTGACAGCAAAACATCTGTCTGTATTTTATTCTCGTAAAAAGGCTCTTGCTATGAAAAATCGGACTGTAGCATTCAATGTTGACCTCAAGCGCAGAAGCCAAAAATCAGTCCACCCCTTCCTTTGTTTTTGATGTGAAATTATACGTCCTCCCCTCCCCCCTCATCACCAGCACGTCGCAGTGACGTCACACAAGCACTCACTTTCACTTGTCTGGGCTGTTGATGGCCAAGCCACCCTAGAGTCTCAGCTCAGGGCCACAACGAAAACGAGAGTGGAATGTAGCCAAGCCAGCAAAGACGCGGGAAAGTATGATGAATACGATACTAAAACAAACACGAACAAAGACGGAGGTTGATAGGAAGATGGGTTAGTTAATAGTGGCCTATCAACAGCAGTTTGTTAGGAAATAAAACAGGGGCTTTGAAGCCACTCCCTTGTTTCATAGGATGCATACTAATGAGGTTTTAACATATTCAGGTAGTAACAAGTTCTAACTTTTAGAGGGAGTGTAACATTGTACATATTGTTATGCAGCACACAAAACCAAATATGAAAATATTTAAAAAAATGCACTATAGAAAAACAACCCACTGTCAAATTAATTTTAAAGTATAAATATTTAAGAATGACTTTAAGTATGAATTTAATAAAAACAAGGCCGTACGTAGTTAGGGGGGGTTCGGGGTTCACCCCCCCNTAGTCAGGGGGGGAGTTTTGAGGGTTCAAACACCCCCACGAAATTTTATGAACAAAATATATATGCCTTTATTTATAGTTCAAAAAATATCAAAATTAATGTACAAGTACAAATTAGGGGGCTGTGTTACAATAAAAAGCACTTCAGAGAGCTTCTAAAGGTGTTTATTATTTATAATTTTTTTCTAGTCTTCAGTAGTTATGGTGTTATGTTGCCATACAAAAAATTCAGATTTATTCTAAAGGTGTTTAATATTTAGAATTGTTCCTAGTTTTTGGTGGTTAAGGGGTTGTGTTTCCATAAAAAAAACACTTTAGAGAACTTCTAGAACTGTTTAATATCTGGAATTTGTCCTAGCCTTCGGAAGTTATGGGGTTATGTTACCATAAAATGCACTTCAGAAAGCTTTTTGAGCTGTTTAATAATTAGAATTTGTCCCAGCCTTCGGCAATTAGGGGGTTGTGTTGCCATAAAAAAAAACACTTCAGATAGCTTCTAGAACTGTTTTTTGTAGAATTTTTTCTAGCCTCCATCAATTGGGGGAAGGGCCCAACAAACACCCCCTGAAATTATTGTCTGGCTACTACTAGCCGAAGCTATTATATTTGTCTTATTGAGGATTTACTTTCATTTCTAGATATATTCTGAAAATTGAAGAATTACACCTGGACACGGGAACCAAAGGTCCTGGGTTCGATTCCCGTGTCCAGGTGTCATTTTTCAATTTTAAGAATATGATTATATTGGGTTTAAATTTATATGTAGAATTTTTTTTAAAAATAATCTTACATTTAAGAATACAGTAAATGTAGTAGTATTAATATCATATTTAATTATAAATGAATATAAAGCACAGTCATCTGCAAACACATCGTCAAACCAATGTGAATTTCTTTATCAGTTAAAAAAATAATCAAAGTCTATCAAAAAACGTATAAATAAAATTTCCTCAAATAAGGCTTGTTAGAAAATAGACCCACTCGTCAAACTAATATTAAACGCAAATCTCAATATTCCGTTTACAATAATTTGGAACTTTTCCACAATACAAAAATTACTTTTAATTAAGTGTTATTTATTAATACGTTTAATAAATTATGTTTAGTCGCTATAACATCACATATCAACGTAACAAAACATATTAGCGAGGCGTAAGAGTACGTCACGGCGTACGGACACATTTCAACTGATAGAAAAAGGCTAAAATTACCGTGAATTTAATAAAACAATAACGTTTCTACCTCAAATCTATTTTCCTAGAACATATTTATACTCGCACATTTTAGCTATGGTAAGAAATGTAACTACACTTCGTATTTTCTCGCAGATCCATGGCTATATGTGCCAGGTCATTTTGATTTTGACGGGTGGTGTGTATATTGACAGTTTTAATAATAATAACAATCTATAGACATTTTAAAAACCTCTGTCCAGAAAGGTTAAATATTCAGTGTAAAGGATATAATTTCCAAAAAAACACTTCATCTGATGTGACATGTGGTAATAATATTATATATAATTATATGTATTATAATATATTATATAATGTATAGTATGTATAATATATACCGTACCGACAATATTACGATTGAACAATTATTATTATTACTAGCACCGTGTCTTACTACCCGTTCGGGTTATACGCACTTACGCTAATGTGTAATGGTAGGGGGATTGTGATATTAAATGGAGGACCTACAGTTTCACGTGG
The DNA here is from genome assembly GCA_901482245.1 of Timema douglasi. Taxonomy (NCBI): domain Eukaryota; kingdom Metazoa; phylum Arthropoda; class Insecta; order Phasmatodea; family Timematidae; genus Timema; species Timema douglasi. The sequence continues at coordinate 155,659 of CABEEJ010000569.1, forward strand.
AATCCGAACCACGGTGGAGGCCTGGAATTCCCCACACTCACAAGTTGTGATTAATACACGTATTGTCAGAGGTGAAGGAAAGGTTTGGCAATCAGATAAATCTGTGCTGGGACCAAGGATTGAACCCTGGACCCCCAACATAGAAGTCCGACACCTTACCCCTAGACCACCAGGTCACCTATTGACCCCCTTTTGGCGTTCCGAGTGTTTCAGCAGTGATGAGCAAACGTGAACACTCCCGACTATGTCCAAACGCACCTGAAATATATAGTAGCATACTATCTCCTTTGTCTACTAGCGTAGCCATTTGTTGGTTCAAGATAAATTTGTACAAAAAGTAATATTTTTCTTCACATATAAATCAAAAAAAGTTTATAAAATAAATTAAAATATGTATTTGTTATATTATTTAATCATATTCTCTTGAAATAATTTTATATTTTTCATTAACTGGGCTACGGGTTGAATTATTGTTATTATTAGCACCGCGTCTTACTACCCGTTCGGGTTACACGCACTTACGCTAATGTGTAATGGTAGGGTGATTGTGAGATGAAATGGAGGACCTACAGTTTAACGTGGAATCCGAACCACGGTGGAGGCCTGGCATTCCTCACATTCACAAGATGTCTTGTCAGAGGTGAAGGAAGGGTTTGGTAATCAGATAAATCTTTGCCGGGACCGAGGATTGAACCCCGGCCGCCAGCATATAAGTCTGACACCTTACCCCTAGACCGCCAGGTCACCTACGCTACGGGTTGAAAAACCTTGCCTTAGACCATGTAGTCACCAACGTGGGTCTGAATATATTAAGCTGGTTTTATTAACGTATTTGACTCTCGGTGTTTTTTAACGTGTTTTTATCATATATGAGTGAAAGACATTACATCCTGACCCCTAAATTTGTATCTTACTTAAAATTGTTATTCCAAAAGGATACTCAAAACGATTCCATGCACCAAGTTCCCACGAAAATAAAAATCAAATGTAATAAACTGTAGGTTTGGGCGTGAGAACATATCGCGGCCACATGTCGTTACGTCACGAGGGGTGATACGAGTATCGGAGGACTATGAAGGGGGGGCGTGCATAGATCCGTGATCCCGCGAAGGCTGTAACCGAGAATCGTGACTCGATGCGACGTGAATGGTTTGTTAGGACGAGTCTTTCCCCCCTTCCCAACCGATACTCTTCACTTTCTCTCCCAGATACCTCTGCCTGACTGATAAATATCTTCGGGCCTTACAGAGATAGGTAATCAACTGGTATTCCAGACGTGGAGAAGCGTACGAGGATTACTTCATGAATGCCCAGAGCTGTTGTTTATTTGTTATTAATATCTAGTGTGTTGGCCATCATGCTGTCTGATGTGAGCTTCATCATTAGTTATAGTACGAGTCTGGTAGTAAGAAACGTATCAAACGGTCACAAAGGTTAATAAAACTGTATTTTCATATATTCGTGCATCAAGTCATCTGCAGCTGTCACTGTTGATAACTAGTATTAATTCCAATAGGTTAGCAGCAAAAATATGGTGAAATGTTTTCAACGCCAAAGTAGTTTGTATTTTCTAAAATGCCTAAAAGTGATAGGGTGTATAGAGGTGGACTGGATAGAGGTATCTCAAGATAGGGATAGGGTGTAATGAGGTGGACTGGATAGAGCTATCTCAAGATAGGGATAGGGGGTAATGAGGGGGACTGGATAGCTCAAGATTGGGATAGGGTGTAATGAGCTGGATTGGATAGAACTAGCTCAAGGTAGGGATACGGTGTAATGAGGGGGACTGGATAAAACCAGCTCAATATAGGGCTAGACTGTAATGACGTGGACTGGATAGAACTATCTCAAGATAGGGATAGGGGGTAATAAGGTGAACTAGATAGAACTATCTCAAGATAGGAATAAGTTGTAATGAGGTGAACTGGATAAAACTAGCTCAAGATAGGATAGGTTGTAATGAGGTGGACGGGATGAAACTAGCTCAAGATAGGATAGGTTGTAATGAGGTGAACTAGATAGAACTATCTCAAGATAGGAATAAGTTGTAATGAGGTGAACTGGATAAAACTAGCTCAAGATAAGATAGGTTGTAATGAGGTGGACTGGATGAAACTAGCTCAAGATAGGGATAGGGGGCGTACTTTTGTAAATGCGAAAATGAGGTTTCGAGCTACTAATGCCATAGAGTATGTAAGTAATAATACATTAGGTCCATAGTTCAAAGGGAACATCTAATAATACTCTCTCCGAACAACTAAAATCATGTGAGCTGAGTGTTAACTTGAAACGGTGTGACAAGTACAGTCTTGCAGAAGTTAAACTTGTTCTAGTCGGTGCACCATTGTTCCTCCCTCGGCCTGGCCGTGTGGATGTAGAACGAGGACATCGCCTTCCTCTCAAGCATTACGCCTTCTCTTTGCATCGCGTAACTTTCACAAACCGCAACACGCCCGATGCACGTAACATACATATATAACACATGTAACGGACCGATCAATAGACAGCGATAAAGTCACAGTTCATTTTCTTCGCTTTAGTTAACTAAGGCGTGAATTGTTTCGTAATTAGAACAACACCTTGAGAGCATTAAATGGAGCGTGTAAAACAATTGTCTTTTAATCTATGACATTTTTGGAAAACCTTATTTCCTAAATGTTAGCTAATAAATGATTCCTGGGACAATTTTTTACTCATACTACAGTTATTTTTATTAAATCACACACGCTAAAAAAAGTTTGGTTTTCATTCCCGCGTTAAAGTCACTAAAATGTGCTTGAATCAATGTCCATGTTGTTTGTCATAATTAGTGAAGTGAGTAGGTTTATTAAAGAGCCCAATGTTCATAGGAAGGGCCCTATTTAATAACTATATAGTTACTAAAATTACTTTCTCGTATTCATACGTCAAGTAGATGTCACTTTAGAAATATATTAGCAATATTTTTTTCCATTAAAATAATAATAATAATAGACCCTAATAATAATAATAATAATAATAATAATAATAATAATAATAATGTTCTAAAAGTTTCTTTCTATTTCAATTTTTAGCAATGTCAAAATATTAGCGAATAAAGGTATTTAGTAGAGAGGGTGTGGAGCTTCGAAACTTGGACTTAGCTTCGAAACAAATATAAGTATCGACTTTGCATCGAAAAAAAAATTCAGTTTCAACTAATACGAAGTTTCAGCGGTAAAAATATTGATACCTCTAAAATATTAATTTATTTTCCTTAAAATTACATTACAAATCAATATTCACTTGGAATAAATTTTAAGTAGCTGAATTGTAAGCTGTAATAGCTTTATTTATCAGAGTTTAAAAAAATATATTTCAAATTATTGTGCAATAAAAAAATTCCTATTAGTTTTTATGCAAAAAGTTACATTAATAACCATAATATGATATTTTTAAAGAATAAAATTGATAAAAAGTTTTTGAACTTCTATTTGGTTTCATATATTCGATTTGAGATCGCCTCGAATTGAAAGAAAAGGAGTTCACACACCCCTAGTATTTAGTACTAAGAACTTGGGCGACACTATGCTATCACTTCACCATACTTAGCAGACAAGCAGACAAAGATGTTTAAATATTGACTGAGGGTGGACCAGCCACTCCAGCATCCTTATGATGTCACGGACCTTAAAAATAAAAACTAATTTTGAAATGATACACGCGTGAGATTTTGAGTGTTTAGCAAACACACACAATGGTGGGGAATAATATATGCAGTGAGAATTTAATTCCATTTAACATCAAAAATTTATTTTTTTAACTTGCAGAAATTCCCGGCATTGCGTGGCTACCCTGGAAAACGTTTTTATTTGATTCAAGCAGACATAAAAATAACTCTTCATTTTATTTGTTTTGCTCTATTTTTTTAAATCTAATATAAATTTTAAAATTCTCTTCGAGGTGTTCGTGCACTGGAAACACAAATTTTAAAAATTTCAGACCTCTGCCTGTGGTAGATATCGCACAATGCTCATGATAGACAGAAAAACAAACGCTTCATTTTATTAATATGGATATAGGCCTAAATGCCCAGCTACGCTTCTATACCCCATGTCCTTGCAGTTTCTTTATCTAGTAATATCAAGCTTATTTTAGATTATTTTGTTACAACTATACAATTTCATTAGAACTCATCTTATAATTCTAAAATTAGACTTAATATAGAGTAATTGATAGTGAACGAACCTAGCTAGCCTTTCAGGTTAGCTTCCTTCCCTATCAATTACTTTACATTATTTTACAGTTTTCTTACACGGTCTTATTATACATTTACAAGCCATTAGGCAATTAATTCATTATAATAAAATTAGACTTTGGTACTCACTAACCTATTATGTTTTGTAAATTAATATAATCTTTAGACGCATCACTAAAACTGTTGGCCCTCATTACTCTGGTTCGAGGGATTTGAATTCAATACCGGTTGATGTATTAGGAGTATTTTTAGAACAATGTGTTTATTCCACCCTCGTTGTATGCAAACGCTTATGTAATTCTTAAATGTTTGAGAACCAATGCACAGTAATGCATCTTTGGTGAGCCATAATAAATATACTTTTATAATATACATACATATATTATATTTACAATTTCAATTTATAAATTATTTTGAGTATAAATAATTTTAATCGATTGTATTCATGATTTGTAGCAGACAATACAAATGTTACATAAACCCAAGACATTAACTTAATGTTTAAGTGCGTATAACCCGAACGGGTAGTAAGACGCGGTGCTAATAATAATAATAATAATAATTTATGTTTAAGTTGATTATTTTTGATAAGTAATTTATGACATTTCACATTCAATGTGTTTAGTATAGTAAATATTCGAAGTGTTTACAAATAAAAGCAGTCCCTATTTCTATTTTAAGCCATAACATAAAGCATTTGTTTCTTGATAAGGGATACACATAATTTGTAATTAATTTTTAATATATCGCCAGAAACGTGTGTCCAAAGTACAAGTTAAATCACGCCATTAAAGAGAGAAGTCAAAGAACTAACGAGAGGTGATCATCATGGCTATTTTAATCCTTTTGTATTGACTTAAGTGTTCTTGAAGAGGNCTTAGTTTCTTTACAAACTAAGCGGTCCAACGGATAAGTATGGCGCCATTTCCCTCCCATTAAACTTTGTGATATTTGTGCCATTGTTTCAGCGGAAGAAATCTACTATGCACAAGAAAATAACTAATACAATGAATAGTTTTGTCTGTCAATCTGTCTGTTAACAGTTCTTAAAACTTTAGAACAAAATGAAGGATTTAAATTATTCTTTTTTCCCCTCATGTATACAACAATAAATACATCTTTCATTTGAATATTTTTTCTTAACATATCTCTAATCTTGTTTTTATGAGTTTAAATATTTTTGAATATTTATAGCTTAGATTTATAATCATGTTTTTAGACATATAGATAGATTTGATAATATTTTATGTCTCATGTAATTGTCACTTGGAAGTATTCTATGTGACAACCAACTAGATGTTGATATGTATGTATATAATTTTAATTATATATGGGTTGAATATGAATCTCGGATCCAAATTCGAGTCCTCAAATCTTTAAATACATACAATTTTATTTAAAGTGACATTTTAAACATTTAATAAAAAAAACCACTCTGTTTAAGGCAACTTACCAATGCTATTCGATTTTGGTCATGTCTGTTATGTCATAAAAAAACAGAGATAAAACCTTCATTTAGTAAATTAATTATATTAATATAAATTTGTCCTTGTTTTTGTGATGTTATTACTCTCCAAAATATACATGTTTATATAATTCCTTTTACCAATCACCATTAAAAAAAATTTAAATTCAAGGTTTTCGTAATTGTTTTAGAGGAAATTTTTTGAGATTTATACTAATCTCGAATCCCTCAAATACCATAGGATTAGATGGTCGGGGATTCGAGTATACCATATCCAGTTTTTATTGATACGTTCCAGCAGAAAACCTATGAACGACTAAAGGGAAAAGATAGGACATAATGTAAATGTAAAATCATCAGTCTTTCACAATTTCAAAAATAAATCCGTAAGCTAGCCGTTCGAAACTGAGGCTCGACTTCTCGAGTCAAAGTTAAACACGTCAGATTTGTGGACAAATAATAATTCTATTTTTTTTTAATTCGAGTGAACAATATTTTGCACCATAGATGTGGCAGCGATTTTTTTGTTAAATATTCAAAAACTTATTCTAAAAAAAACTAGTTTAAAAATGTAAAAATGATACCTGGACACAGGAATCTAGCCCGTGTCTAGGTGTGATTTTTCAAATAATTTAAATATATTGAATTGTGACAATATGCATATGAACTTATCCGTAATAGCTTCGATTTCGTACTTGTGTGTGTGTGTGTGTGTGTGCATTACTTTGATTGTTTATCTTTGTCACTGAGCGAAATAAGTATCTACTGCAGCAAGATAGCTTAGCGCAAGCTTCGCCCAAGACAATGCAGGCTAATTTCATGCACGCGTTAGCCCATGGAGCCCTACAAAAAATAAGTACTGGCAGTAATTACGATCGGCCCGTTACACACACATTCAAGAAGAAGCAACAGTTGTAAAAGTTGTAGATCTTCTTCTGAGATTATGTTGGAACGGGAGTTTAAAAAATACAAAGCAAACAACTCATTCGCCAACTAAGACCAATTATAAACTAAGATGACCTATTGCTGGGTTTTAAAGTGATAAATAAAGGTGTAGAAATGCTTGATAACTTAAAAATAAGAAAATAAGCCAGATTTTAACCTGAGGGTTATAAAAATACAGTTAGCCTAAATGGTGTTTTAAAACTCGGGATGAAATATAGGTTTTAAAACCTCAAATAAACCAGAATTGTTTGTGTGTTCTTAAATAAGAGTCTTGGTAAAAGTATAATAGCGCTAACAATAAATGTGAGAATACATTTCAACACTAATGACGTTTAAAATGTAAAAAAATATATATATCTCTTTATTTCTCAACTAAAACGTGAGAACCATTTCGAAGCAGTGTGGTAGTGAATAGTGTACTATTAGTACTTTGAACAAAATCACAAGTCATAATTCTACTTTAATCTTGGTTGGTTCATTTGATGAAAATAAAAAGAATGACTTGCCTCTTGTATGCCCCGAGGATATCTGTGAAGTACACAGTTTCCGTGTGACGAGGTTTACGAACGTATATAACTGTAGCTCGGAGGTGACACTAGAATCGTTCGTTATAAATCACTCGACTGAGACCATAGATGTAACGTTTTAAATAAGTTAAATACTCACATTACCCATTTTATACACGAGGTGTATCACATATTTAAAATATGTTATTTAAAATAAATCTTTACTTTACATCCATTACTGTTTCCAGCCTGTGTCCTGGGTCAGTTTTTTATTAAAGTCATATATTTTTCCACTACCTGCTTGCTAGGCCTGTCGTAGTTTCATATGATTTATAATATAACTTAAGACTAGGACAGGCACGACATCAAGTCTCCAGCCATTAATTTATCACTGTGAAAGGATTAACCCACATCTCACCAATGATAATTTTTTCGACCATGCCGGGAATTGAACCCCGAGACCCTTAGCTCAGTATATAGACAAGCTACCGAATGAGCTAAGGTACCAGACTAATATATATAATACATAGTAATATATAATTACAAGGTGTCTTAAAAACTTTTATTATAATATTACCTGACTTTTCAAGGTTTCCCAGACATTAAAAAAAATCACAGCTTCAACTTTTTACAATTTTTATTGGTAAATGGCAATTTTTTCGTTTAACTTATTTTATTTATTGAAGGTATTTAACGTGCACTTTCTGAATCAAGTGATTATATCAGCGCACGATAATGTCTATGAGGGAGAGCGAAAGGGCCTACCAATTCTGCCTGTAAAGGTATGTTCACATAACTTTCAGACTTCTTGTACCATGCCACAATCGACATGGGACCGTCGACCCCGGATATATTTGAGCCCACGAACATAGGGTCCTGTGATGACCTCATTACCACAAAAACGCCAAGGTCGACTTTTTGTTTATCATTGATTACATATTTTCGAAGACAATCCTAACGGTTACTAAATATATTATTATTATTATTATTATTATTATTATTACCGCCTCTTACTGCCTGTTCGGGTTGTACGCACTTACGCTAATGTGTAATGGTAGGGCGATTGTGAGATGAAATGGAGGACCTACAGTTTAACGTGGGATCCGAACCACGGTGAAGGCCTGGCATTCCACACATTCACAAGATGTCTTGTCAGAGGTGAAGGAAGGGTTTGGCAATCAGATAAATCTGTGCCGGGACCGAGGATTGAGCCCCGGACCCCCAGCACAGAAGTCTGACACCTTACCCCTAGACCGCCAGGTCACCTACAAACTGTTACCTTTCTTAACGATGAACATACTATCTGGGAATGGCTGACTAGAGAGTTGTTTTAAGATAAAGTTAGTATGAATTTTAAAAGGTGGAACATTCCACGTACTTATAAACGAGTAAACTTTCAAAATATCCAAAAATGTTACGAACCTCTGCTTCGAATACTGTTAACATTTCATAGACAAGTATTTGAATACACAATATATAAACTGTATTACCAATATTATGCATGGTGGCTACAGACAGGGAAAACAGGTAAAGCCTTGAAAAGTCAGGGAAAACAAGGAAATGACGGGGAATTAATACAAAATAAGGAAATCGGGGAATGTAAATACTTGAACAGTTCTGCGCCTAAAAGTTTAAATGAAAGTGAGATAATTGGTTTCTCAATGTCAACCTAATGTATTGCCTGCCTATATTCTTATTCTAACACGAAATGGTTGTACAGCAGAGTGGACACAAATAATTTCTAAAATATTAAGTAGGTACTGGTAAAAGAACTTCTAGTAATTTATATCTTTAGTAAGGTGACCTGGCGGTCTAGGGGTAGGGTGTCAGACTTCTGTGCTGGGGGTCCGGGGCTCAATCCTCGGTCCCGGCACAGATTTATCTGATTAACAAACCCTTCCTTCACCTCTGACAAGTCATCTTGTGAATGTGGGGAATGCCAGGCCTCCACCGTGGTTCGGATTCCATGTTAAACTGTAGGTCCTTCATTTCATCTCACAATCACCCTACCATTACACATTAGCGTAAGTGCGTATAACCCGAACGGGTAGTAAGACGCGGTGCTAATAATAATAATAATAATAATAATAANTTCATCTCACAATCACCCTACCATTACACATTAGCGTAAGTGCGTATAACCCGAACGGGTAGTAATAATAATAAAAGTTTGTAATTTAGATCAATTTCACTCTAGAATTGTTTTGAAGTGCTGAGAACACACTAAAGAAATCAATCTAGTTTATAAAATGTAATATTCATAAAAAGGTTACCCAGCCTTGATACCTTTTCCAAAAAAAAAAAAGAAAGTCTATATCGGTTCAGGTTTGGTTTAATTAATATATTACATGACTTTTATAGGATTATTCTTGTTTTTTTATTAAAAAAAAAATACAAACTATAAAAAAAATATTATTGTCTAACCATAGCACATTAAAAATATTAGAGAAGACTGCCTCTAGAAAGTCTAAGAGAGTGTTATAAATCTGATGCAAGTCCCAATATAAAAAAAACACTATTCTCCTCTAAGAATATATCTGTTATATTTAGGTATTGAGTGTCGTATAATATACTCAGAATATACAAAATAATAGTATTACTAGTTGTTCTCTATGGTTATGAAACATTGTCTCCTACCTTACATTATGAAAATAAATAATTTCGGATGTTCTAAAACAAGATGCATGGGAATATATTGGGTCCAATAAGGAATTAACATATTGGGCAGTAGAGAGAGTTACATAATGATAAGTTACATACCCTGTACCCACCACAAAACACTGTCAGGATAGTCAAATCTCGCATATTACAGTGGGGAGGACGTGCAGAGCAATGAATCTACACTAGAACCTTGTTAAGGGTATTGGCTGGTAGATCCAGTGGGAAGAGACCCTTGGTAAGGCCTAGACGCAGATGGGAGGATAACATTAGAATGGACCTGAAAGAGATGGGGTGTACTGAGGTGCACTGGGTAGAACTTGCTCAGGACAGGGCTGGTATGTAATGAGGTGGACTGGATAGAACTAGCTCAAGACAGGGATAGGGTGTAATGAAGAGGACTGCATTGAACTAGCTCTAGATAAGGATAAGATGTAATGAGGTGGACTGGATAGAACTAGCCCAAGACAGAGCTATGATGTAATGAGGTGGACTGGATAGAACTAGCTCAAGATAGAGCTAGGATGTAATGAAGTGGACTGGATGGAACTAGCTCAAGACAGGGCTATGATGTAATGAGGTGGACTGGATAGAACTATCTCAAGATAGAGCTAGGATGTAATGAAGTTGACTGGATGGAACTAGCTCAAGATAGGGCTATGATTTAATGAGGTGGACTGGATAGAACTAGCTAAAGACAGGGCTATGATGTAATGAGGTGGACTGGATAGAACTAGCTAAAGACAGGGATAGGGTGTAATGAAGGGGACTGTATTGAACTAGCTCTAGATAAGGATAGGTGACGTACTTTTGTAAGTGCGGCAATGAACTTTCGAGTTCCTAGTGCCATAGAGTAAATAAGTACGTTGTACAAGGCCCACTAAACCATGTGTCCTCTATGCAGACATCGATCATATTTTGGCACGCCAAACAAAGTATACGTCATTTGTGAAGAAGGCGTGATGCTAGGCTGTAACGTACCTTTGGACCACACTGAGAGCACAATGGACTATGCCAACAATCTGCCAGGATGACTTGACAATACTTCTTATGATGTGGGGCCTGTTGGATTTTGTGGGGGACAAACCACCAGCTTGCAGACACACCTGCGTGTGACCAGGATTCAAGAGAATCGCGGCATTATTAAATGACCGTCTTTTAAAATGTAATTTAACGGTGTATTTAAGTCTATAACATCAAACACCCGGTAAATATAAGATCATTACGTAGTCACATTTCAAACTATCTATAACAAATTAAATATTATTTTATTTTGTATTTAATATTAAACCATATAATGATAGTATCTTTGTTTGAATCTAGATAATTATATTCTTAAAGGAAACTTTCAGTTTTAAACTAGATTTTAACAAATCTCAAATATTGTTTGTACTCTTACCTTGCATGATTCCACTATGGTGTGGCTTTTAAGATATGGTAATGGTGCAATCCGACAAGGTGAGACTTCGGCTATATCTCAGAGTAAATGGTAACTTGAAAGGACCGATTAATTTTAGCAGTGGTTTATGGTTTTGTCGATAAAATGTTTTTAAAGTATTTTCATTCAATATTTATTTAAAACCGCTTGGGTGGCCGTATGGTCTAACGCGCCACTTTCGTGTTGGACTGGACTGCTGAAAACGGGAAGATCGGGGTTCAATCCCGGTCAGGTGCACTGAAGGTGGTTTTCCTCAATGGTTTTCCACTCTTCCTCCACACAAATGCAGTTGCACTTCCTCTAAATTAAACCTTCCTTATCCCTAACACATTAGTGTAATTGGTTCATAGGTGTACAAGCCGAATGGGTAGTACATATATTATAGCATATGTATATATATATATATTAAGAATATATATATATAAAGAATTAATAGAGAAATGTTCGAAAGCTTTAATTTTTTTTCCCAAGAATGAATTGGTTTACAATCAACGAGTTGAGTAATTATTCCACGCATGGTTTGGCTGAGGCTCCTATTGTGTCACGTGACTTGCACGTTCAGTGTGCTGCGAGGACACGCGAAAAATAATAGTGTGCCGTGATCAAATAAAGTTTAAAAACCACTGCATTTTAGTATGGCCCTATCTTATAAGTTGAGAAATATTAGAACCCATCAAAGTAAGTTTATTATTAAATTTTACATATATTACGAGTCTGAAGACTTTAATAGCGTGATCCCCAGTATGTGCTGTTAATAATGTATTCAATTATTGCTCACTGTCAGTATGTGCTATTTAATAGAGTAGCGATTCATTTTCTTTAGAAAACTATCACAAAAAAAAAAGTCTCGACTTTTAATCCAATTAAATTTCACAAGACTGCTAGCTCCACCCGGACAACGTCACACTTGCAGTTATGTTAGCACAATATTTTAACTAAGTTGATTATTATTTTAAAAGCCACTTGAGATTATTTTCAATTTATATCGTGACGTCTACATTCCATAAGTTTTCAATTAGTTAACGTCCGATTATATTTTATCTGAAACTTAAATCGGATATATATAAAAGAAAATTAATGTTTTGTACTTCTTGAACCCGGATATATAATAAACTATCTTATATAGCTTTAGGTTTGACTTTGTGTGTATTCTTCACGTTCGTTCTTGACAGTTCTCTAGATATTAATCCGCGTACATGATATCAAGTTGACGTCGTTTTTCAGTGTCCCGTTCTTTGAACCCATAACAGAGAGTGAAACACGAAAGTTTTTTTTTTATTTCCCTACGTTTTGTACATTTTCTCAGCATTGTCCTCTCATGGAAGTCAACTGAATCAGTTTATATAATTGTATGTGCAATCTCACGTGTGGATATGTTCACATACATACTCCGTTTGCCATAAAAGGTAGCAAACTTACTTTGACGTATTCAACTATGACGTAGCTTATAAGATAGGGCCATACTATAATTAGTCAAGGTAAGATTGCTACCTTTCAAGGTAAATTGAATGCACCATGCACTCTATGTTGTGGTTTATTATTTAACGTGACATTCTATGAGGATTTAAAACGGTACATCTAACACTTTTTTAAAGCCAGAACATGAAGTAACTTAATTATTTAAACCCCTTATTTTCTATTAACAGTCTAATAGCTGTAATAGCAACTTGTAAAATGATTAAACCATCATGTATCATAATTGTTCTTGTTTTAAACCTAAAATTCATTAAAATCGTAGATATATATTAATTTGAGACAAACACACAGTTCAATTTTTAGAGAAAGAATATTTAAAAAATACAAATATTTTGTTGTGATCAGTAATGATAACGTTTTACTATATTATTAGTTGATAGTAAGGTTGTATCTTCTTTTTTATTCTCTTCTCCTTATTTAATCTTCTACGATGACGACATGTTTTGGTGATTTTTCACCATCTTCAAGTCTTATTTGTATTAAAGATGATTGATTTTACTTCATACTATTGGAAAGTTTGTGAAAATTTTATCTAGTGAGATGATCAACTTTCAAATCAGATCACAAACTTTCCAACCGTATGAAGTAAAATCAATCATTTTTAATACAAATAAGACTTGAAGATGGTGAAAAATCACCAAAACATGTCGTCATCGTAGAAGAAAAGTAGTAAATAAAATAAGTAGAAGGGAATAAAAAAAGAAGATACCTTACAATCAATTTTTATTACTCGTTACCAAATAAACATGAACATTATTAGATATATTATTAGTATTATTTTATAGGTATTGATAATAGTTATCATTAGTGACATTTGTAAATCACATTACTTGATGTGTGAATGTGTGAAAATAGATCTAGTAACTTTTCTAGCTATATTCCTATGAAAATTAAACTGTAGAAAATGTATGTAACTGGTGTGTTATTTATGTTCCTTATAGACATATCCAAATGGTAGCTGTGAAAGGAAACATTACAAAATATGCTTTTATTAAACACAACATAAACAACATTTTATTGTTAGTTACAAAAAAAACCTAAAGCAAATTAACAGTATAGTAATCGACCCCAATATTACCATCTTTAACTTACATTAATTGTATATTAAGTTTAATTGAATAGCATTTGATTACTAAGCTATTTAAACGTTGAAAATAAACCTAGTCGAATTGTAATTGTTACGCTAACACAACCAAAGATAATACTTTTTTTTTGTTTAGCTTACTTTATTAAACAAAATCATGTTTTATTATTTTATTACAAAAAAAACCTACTGTAATTGTTCGCTGATTATTATAGGATATTTATAATCAATTCTCGAAGGTAATATTTGCTTTTAACTTTCTAAAATTCCTTTGAAATGGCTTGTTTATTGACCTTGTGCGGCTGCTTTTCTTTAGATTATGTAAATCGATTAGTTACGTTACAAAGCTCTTACCATTACTTTGAAAGTGATCCTATTGGTGCGCAGCTACTGTTCCAAATAACAAGTGAAAGTCTAATCAAAGTACACGTCATTCTCTCCTTTGGCATGCGGGGTAATTTCCTTATTTTGTCCTTGGTCTATGGCGGCGGTTCCCAACGTGGGGAACGTCCCCAAGACGTTTGGGGGTACGAGAACATATTTGATTAATAGCGGAAAGAACCCCATTTGCCATCAGTGTAAGACAAAAGACCAATCAAAAGTTAAGAAAATAACTCTACGATATGGCGAGGGACGGTGCAGGTTTTCTTCTATATTTGACCTTGAGAAAATTATTCAAATTTCAAACATAAAATAGTTTTTATAATTATTAATACATTAAATGTGTTTGTTTTTATTGTAACTTTTGCTTTTAAAATATGCATATATCTCTACTCGTTATTCAACTTATTACCATTGTTTTTTAACCCCATTTATTTTCAGTTGAAACAAATAAATCAGAAATAATTAGGCCTACTAGTGCAGTAATTAAACATTTTCCTAAAAAAAAATAATTAAGGGCACAATTCATATAAATGGGCTTCCAAGGGGTACGCAAGTGAAAAAAAAAAGGTTGGGAGCCACTGCTCTCTGGCGACAAGCCTGCGTATTGTTTCCCGTTACTCGCTGGTCAACAATGCAACCTGCCTCGCTGTTCCGGTTTGCGAGTTGACCGTCGCATCATGGTTCGCATAACGTTACCTACCTCGTATCAGGCCACACCCACCTAAAACTAGCGTAATTTCAATGACATATTAAAGTATTCGGAGTGTTTCAGCGTGGACAATCTGAGTTTTGAGCACGTTTCGTTGTTTTTTTAGGTCTTGAATAATAGTTCTGTTATAAAGGAAACATTTAACTGTCATAGAGTGCGGGAAAACACGACATCACATTATTAGGTAAAATATAATGACCCTTACTTTCCTGTCTCAGCTCTTAATGTTACGGTTTTGTTTCCTGTTGCTATGACAACAAAACTTTGAACACATTTTTAACGGCAGATTTTTTATTAGGTACTAGCAGAAGTACCCGGCGTTGCCCGGGATAAACATGTAATACATTGCATGGCTACCCCGGGCTTTTCTTTACATCAAAGAGACAGAAAAAAAAAATCTCTTAATTTTGTTTATTCCTACCCAGTTTATAATAAATTTAAAAAATCTAATAACAAATTTAAAATTCCAGATTTGTGGTACACATGTTTTTTGCACAGGGGTTACTGTTTTTCAAATGTAGGTGAGCCGTCTGCGTGTGGTAGATATCAGGCAACGCTCGTGATGGGCAGAAAGACAGACAAACTCTTCATTTTATTAATTTATTAATATAGATTCAATGGTATTTAAAATTCTGAAATAGAACCTTAACACTCTACAATTATCTATATTCCATTCACGGTAGTAATTACTCTCTGAAAGGTCTTTTTTCCTACCAATATCCTACTACATAGTAGATTTATGGTAGGGAAAAAGGCCTTTCAGAAGTCAATTCCTACGGTGAATGGAATATAATTCCCTAGTTTTCCTCAGTCGCATAGGAGTGTATATGTATATATATTTATCATATGGTAGATTATAACAAAATGGTCTTCGTAGATAGAACTGAATTTCGAGTAACTACGCTTCAAGAATGGAAATACAAAGTGATATAAACTTTTAAAGTTTGTTTGCTAAGTATACAAATTGTGATGAAGTTGTATTACCAGGCACATCACTATTTTAAATGCAGGTACAATAAAAACAATAATCAATTTTGCTTTGCATTTTAATAGGAAGGGTCTCTTCTGATAGTTAGACAAAGTACTATTTGTATAATTTCACGTGTTCATGAGTCAAATCATGCTACCTGCATATGTCCCTTTTCATATATATCATTAATAACTAGAAACTAACACCAGTAAAATAGTAAAAAGTTTATGAATTTTGGCCACACTTTTTTTTATAAATGGTCCTTTTTTTAAAAAAAATTGGGCTATTAGTATTATTTTAAATGAGCTTGTACGGTTGTTATATAATAACTTTTTTTGGTCCTGTTTCGGAATGTTCTCATGAAATGTGGGTTGGTTACACACACTAAAGCACATAGTGGAGAAAAACTTGACCCCGTGGATGCTTCACGACGACTTGTATAGTGGTATAAATGACTCGCTTTGCTCGTTGTGGGCTCCGCCCCCCCAAACCTCCAATGATTGTAAACTAATGTAATTATAGCGTTGTTTTAAACGTTGATTTATTTTTACAGTTTTATGATTCTAGCTGTCCCATAAGTGTGTCAGAAAATTAAAGAATGTGTGGAAATGTGCAAAATTTACCTAAAATCAACAAATCTAGCTCTGGTGCAACAATCCATTCTTAGATAGGTATTACCATTTAGCCACAAGAGGCCTCCAAAGTAAGGTCCACGCCAACTTTAAAGTTGCTCCGTCATTTTGAATTTTTTTCGTGGGGTTATTTTTTTAATTTTCCCGTCGGTTACAAGCTATAAGTTTGCCAAATTTTCAGTTTCTAGCTTGTCTGTAAGTGGGTCAGTGAGTTAGTTAGTTAGTGAGTGAGTCGGCCATGTGGCTTTATAGTATAGTGATTACCCAACAGCACTGAGGGGAAAAGTTGTAATTAAACCTTTATTCTATATATGGTCAGTGGTCACGAGGCAGAAGAATATATTGCGTTGCTTTGTTTTGTTCTTGCGAGAATTGCGTGATACGGACCCAATGTACAGTGAATGGGAAAGGCGCTCATTAATGGTTTGAAAGCTATCGGTTAGGAAATGTGTCATGAATTAATTGTAATTACGATATTGTTATTCTTAGACACTTCAACATAATCATTGATCTTACCTAACCATATTATTTAAATTTAAAGATGATAGTCTATTTGTACACGGGAATCGAACCCGGGACCTTTGACTTAGGACGCTAATACACTAACCATTGAGCTATCCAGGAGTCGTCCCGTGCCCAGAGTAGTTCTTGACTCATATTTTAAGGCAGAGTCTGTGAGGGATGTGTGGAAATCGTCAGCTATAGATGAGTGAGCAATAAAGATCACGCGCTATTAGATAACGCAGTCGCTTTTAACTCGGTGAGGCTTTTTGCTGCCAAAAGTAGTACAATGGCAACTGTACGAATGCGCATATGATGATGGATTAACTATAATAGCCCCATGGCTTCTTTGGTGCTGACTGACAATCCACGGCTGACTTCTTACAGTCAACATTTAGGTATATACCTAAATTTTGACCGTCAGAAGAGACAGCTGCTAAACACATGTTTTTGCAGATCATATGGTTCGGTGGAGGGATACATAATTTGGTCTGGTAGTTTTTCAAAGCTGTCAGTCAGCACCAAAGAAGCCATGGGGCTACTGTAGCAAAGCTTAACAATGTTAATCCCATTTGGTATCCGCAACCTTTGAGCCAAAACTAGAAAAGTTTTGACAAATAATAACTCGAGCACGGGATTCAAACCTGGAAATTATAGCTTTTCACGACCCTGCCCAAATGAGCTTCTGGCTCATCTCAGGATTACTCTTCACTGTTTATTTTAATGGCATGAATAAATAATGACCTTGGATTCTGTACGAGCCCTTTTAGTTTGGTGGCATAGCAAATACATCTAAAGCTATTATATAACATTTCCATTTCCAGTTTAATCTTTTTACAAAAAATGTATTTGGTTTAAGCATCAGGTCTCTTAGAGCATGATATTTATATACCACATACCATTGAATAGTATGTCAGCGGCTGAAATTATATACAACCTCTTACAATAATTAATTAATTAATTAATTAATAATGACGCGCTTCGGTGGCCGCATGGTATAAGGCACTACTCTTGCAGTAGACCAGACTGCCTATGACGAGGAGATTAAGGTTCGAATCTTGGTCGGGTGTACTGAGTTTTTTTCTAAAATAGTTTTCCACTCTCCCTCCCCGAAAATTAAGGTATACTTCTTCTAAATATAACCTTCCTAATCCCTAAAACCGTTAGAGTAATTAGTACATAAGCGTATAGCCCGAACGGGTAGTAAGACGCGGTGCTAAATTAAAATTAATTAAAATAATGAATGGAAAAAAATTAGCAGAAACTCTTACTCGTATGCAAACTCGAAGTTGGAATATGCTTTTTTTCTTTATTTAATGGATGGTTGAACGGCAGACATTTTAGATAGGTATGATTAAGATAGTGAAATGTTTTCTTTTTAAGCCTTGATTAGTATACAAAGAGCTTCTAGTAATTTAAGTAATCTTGTATTATTGTTACTTACCTTGGAGATTGTTTTGAAACAGCTCTCAATACCTCGAAGGAGACTCTCTTTAATTGACTTCACGTCTTAGACATCTGCAAGAAAAAAACATATATTGTTAAATTTATTTTTATTTATTTTATTTCATTATTGGAGTTCTATCAATCCTTTTTACCAAGCATGTATTTTTTTCCGAATTAACAATAAGGAACAAAACAATAATTGTTGCAGTGTTTACAAATAAAACCATACATAAATCAAATCTGTGGTTTACTTTGAGAAATAACACCATCCAAATACATTTAAATAAAACTTTAATTATAATCATCCAAAACCTGTAAAATCGATCAGAAATAAATTACATAGTCTGACACGTAAACCAGTCGTGTCATTTTAGCATAATCAATATTCATTCTTATTGAATGAATTCACATGTTCTTCTTGTAACATTTGATTATTTGATAATATTTAATTATTTTAGAATTAGTCTTTAAATTATATATAAATTTAAAAGGGAGTCATATTTCACTAATTATCTCGTTTCAGTCAAAAAATTGGCATAGACACTTCCTTCATAAACTGAGCCAGGGAAAAATACTTTGCCTGAAACTAAGGAATATATTCTTAAAAAGTAAACCTGCTTGCTAACTTTCGGAATAAATGAAGTGTACAGTACATGCTGTCAGGAAGATTTCAAACAAAGCCGTTGTATATATTTTATAATATTTAGCAATATAGTCTAACAGTTTAAGTCAATTGTAACCACGTTTATTTATTGACAAATATTTTGTCATTGAAAGAAAAACAATACGGGAATATCTTTCCTTGCGCAATATATTCTTCGCGCGTGATCGTTCAATACAGTGAAAACAACTCAGTCGTGCGACTACAATAATGAAGGAGTGAAGCTGAACAGCGTGACGTCATTCTGACACTCCAGCAAATAACTTTATTCAAACTGTGTGTGTGCGCGCGCGCACGCACACACACACAAACACAAATTACTATTTGATTTTAACTAGCCCATATGATATAGTTTTCAATTAAGACATATTGTCCAATTTTCATTATAAAAGGAAATCTTAGAAAATAAAAACATACTTTTTTTTATGGTCAACACGGATTTTCTTTAGCACCGCATCTTACTACCCATTCGGGTTACACGCCTGTGTACTAGTTACACTAATGGGTTGAGGTAAGGATTATGAAGGCTTAATTGAGAGGAAATTCACCCGCATTAACGTGGAGGGAGGGTGGAATTGAGATATAAATACGTGAAAGTAGATCTATCTTTAGTAGTTGTCCGATAAGGCTTTTCTTATGAAAATTTGACTTTTGCTTTGTTTAGTCTTGATTGGAGGTTTAACCATTTTGGGTTTCACAGTGCAAATATTGGTTGGATGTAATTTGTAACTTCATAATAAACGATTATTACAGTTAGTATGCACAATTAAGTAAAATTTTAGATCATGTAGTTTGGTATGTTCTAAAACAAAACAGTTTTTCTTATTTTTCCCTCCACAATAAACTATGCTTGATGATTTTGTATTGTATTTTGAGATGAGAATTTTATATATAATGTCGCTAAGCATTATTGTGATCTAATTGGAAGCTACATTAATGTTAATATACGTGTATTTATTTTTGAAAATAGTTTTTGGGATCAGTGAAGGCTATGTCAACAAATCATAATGAATTATGCATGATTCGATAGCAACAATAAATATATGTATATATAATTATCTCATTGAATACAATAAGTACCTTATATTATTTGAGCAATAATCTTCCAGGCATATATACCTCTTAGTGAATTCCTGGTTTTACATCTACAGTTGCGTATAACCTGAACGGGTAATAAGATGTGGTGCTAATAATAATAATAGTAATAATAATACAGTTGGGTTGTTCGACCCTTTATCTCAGTCGATAGCATGTTTATCTACTGAGCTAAGGGGCCCACGTTCAAATCCCGGCATGACCGAAAACTTTATCATTGGTGAAATAAGGGATTATCCTCCCACAGTGATGAATTGACGGCTGGGGACTGGATGTTGTGTATGTTCTAGATTTTAAGTTAGCTTATAATTCGTGTGCTGATATAACCAGTCGGGTAAGAATGTGCACGTTAAATGTCTCAAATAAATGAACGATATCTAAAGTCCAATTTCATAGGAAGAATCTTATCTGACAACTAGAAAAGTTACTACCTTCACTTTCACGTGTGGTTACGTCAAGACATAATATCCGCAGTGGTCACTTTTAATATATATTATCAATACTCATAAAAATAACACTAATACATTATTAAAATGTTATTAATTTTGGTAACAAAACATTATGTTTGTATTTTATAAAAGGCTCTTCGTATATAATTTAGACTGTTGAAAGTAATCTTCTGGCCTATAACCTCAGTTGCCTTTTCCCCAACGCGTCTTGTCTTACTACCCATTCAGGCTGTACGAAGTTTAATGACTCTCTTGGAGTAGACGAGAGTAAGATAGGCTAGGCTTTTATTGAAAATGTTCTGAGACTTGCGTGGGAGGAGCGTGGAAAACCATTGACCTCATTACACCCAGCTGGGATTAGAACTTTAACCTCCCTGCCATTGTTAAACTAACCCAGATTAGTTTGAAATTTAGTCCACGTAGCCATCGATGCGGGTACCTAGATAGTTATCATCTGGTCTTAATACTTAGGTAGTAATCACCAGACTTTCAACGTTAGATTGTATTATTTTCAAGGTCGTAAAGGTATATTTCAACACAAAATTTAGAAAATAAGAGAAACCCCATTTAAATTAATTTAAAAAAGTACATAAATAGCATCAAAAATGTATAAATTAATCATAAAGCAATTAAAAATATTGCATCACATTGTAATCGATTAAGGTAAGCTGGCTATCTTTCGAGTTAAACCAAGTATAAAACTAACTAACTAACCAAGACAAAATCCAAACATTAATATTGAATCTTTTAAGCATAGTTTAGGATTGAACTACTGGAACTCTTCTTTTAAATATGTAACCGATACAGTGCACCACGATTGTGTGATTTATTCCTAAATATACTAAGAAACTATGTCCTGGTGTTCTAGGGGTAAGGTGTCAGACTTCTGTACTGCGGGTCCGGGGTTAAATCCTCGGTCCCGGCACAGATTTATCTGACTACCAAACCCTTCCTTCAACTCTGACAAGACGTGTATTAATCACAACTTGTGAATGTGGGGAATACCAGACCTCCACCGTGGTTCGGATCCCACGTTAAACTGTAGGTCCTCCATTTCATCTCGCAATCACCCTACCATTACACATTAGCGTAAGTGCGTATAACCCGAACGGGTAGTAAGACGCGGTACTAGGCTAGTAATTATAATAATAATATACTAAGAAACAAGTTTATTGGTAAAATCTGTTTGTTTGTTTGTAAGACAATGGTATCTTGTTGTTTTTCTTTTCCCACACAATCGAAATATGGACCGTTTCCTCGTCTGTCCTGGGTAAGTGTTCCGTGAGGCTACTTAAGTAGGATTCCAGGGCGAGATATGTATCCGAGCAAACTGTCCCTGTTTGCTGTCGCTCCTACAGTAACACAATGCTCTACCACGCTCACTATTCACACCACACTTTACTTTGCCTCCTCGACACACATGGTAGGATAACACCACCTCATGTCGCCTCCAGCTAAGGAGGTTCCATTTATTGGCAAAGATAACTTAGCGTCACAGTGTCGGACTGCCGCGATAGGCTTTGACTACCTTGTGTTATTAAGGTAGGGATGTAAGGGACACTAGAAAAACTTTTTTTGGGGGGGGGGAGGAGGGGGGGGCAAAAATAAATAAATATTGCTCCAGTAGAAACATGTAGTTTAATTTTCTTCATATGGTGATATTAACAGTTGTTGAATATCTATTATGAGCATAGTGGCATTAGATAAGAAAATTTTTAAATGAAAAGTCATTAAATTCCAAAACACCCCTGGCATATTTTCAACAACATTTGGTGTCACCATGTGAAGATAATTAAACTCTATATATTAACTGGAGATTTTTTTATTTATTTAAAAAATGCAATAACATTGCCTTTTTCCCTACATTCCCACCTTAACGCTTAACGTTCGTCTTACTTCTTTTTTTTACGTTAGTTTTACTTAAAAGTATGAGGGTACGAAGCTTCGAAAAGTCAATATACCTATATATATTATATTTTAATTAATAAATTAAATATAAAGGACTGGTATTATTTGTATTTTACACTATTCTCAAGGATTATCTTGGGAGCAAAGTTATGTTAGCAGAGACGTATAGTGAACTATAATACTTTGAAACACAAACTACAAAGAGTTGAGTTCCAAAATGTTTTATTTTCTAGTGGATAGACAGATCTAAGTTTAATATCGCAACGGATGTTTTCAAACTATTGTATTGTGTCGTGACAAATCCTACCAGAACGAAACACTCCCTTCCCATTTAGTAGATGAATCTGTCTTCTTGCATAGAGCTTTCTAGGCGCATGCGCAATTATTGAGGCATTGGTTTTGAAATTTCATTGGGTCTTAGCAAGCTGATGCTGTCACGTAGTCAAAAATAAAGCTGAATTGGTTTGAAGTCACACATGAGAGACCAAGGTTAGAATGCTGAAATATTTTTATTGTATTTTGTTCGTTTTGATTTTCCGTCACGTGATTACATTTATACTCTACTCCTGTGTTTCGGCGAACTTGTGAATCCACGGTAGGTCACTTCTTCAAACCTGACGCTTTCCACCGAGGTAATCTTAAGATGGTTTATGAATGGTCTGCTGAAATAGTCTCTTGCTCCAACCATCTCCCAACAAAACCAGTAGGGACTTAAGGTGGTCTAAGGCTGCGCAACAAGATCACACAACCCAGCGGTTCCCATTCGTTCTCGCCCACCTGTACTTAATATTCTGTGCAACATGTGGCGGAAGCAGCATCTCCTTCTTCCGCTTGGCTCGGAGAGAGTTCCTTTCAATTTGCTCATCACGTTCTAGACATGAGTACATCACCATTTGGTATTTTTAGTTATCAGGGTCAAGTGATCTTAGAAGAACAAATCAATCAGAATTGTTATATTCATCTAGTCAATATAGTTGACGCGTTGCCCTTCAAAAGACTACCAGTTGACTCCTAAATAGTTTAGTTCGAATCGTGGGAGTGGGGTAGCGGGTAAGAATTTAGAACTTATCTTATGCAAAAGAAGACGGTAATAATTGTGATTCAGAATGCTATAACTGAGGTTACAGGCACTAATATCTCCCTACTTTGAGGAACTGATGTAAATTGAGGGGTATTTAACGTGCCCTTTCTAAAGCAAAAACTACATAATCTATTATTTCAATCTAACTTAATTTATAACAGTACTCTTGATATATTTAGCCCCTATGTATCTGTTGATTTGAAATAAGAGTGAGTCCATGTGCATATTAGTAAATAAATAGCTTCCTTAGTCTCGCCCAGAATATAACCAGGGTTCTCTATACTTATAATCGATTACTTTAAGCACTTAACCACAGGGACGGGCAACGCCTATCACTAAACTTATGCACAAATATTTTAACTATTTAATACATCTAAGTTTCCATTTTTATAAAAATATTCAATAATTTAATATTATATTCTCCAAGTATCAAATAAATATTAAATACTGATAAGAATATCATAAAATTCGCAAACAACCAATTTTATTTCAATGAGAACAGTCCTTTTTTTTAATCATTACTAAGTTATTATTGGCGTTGTTAACCATTTAAACACCGCCTCAGTGGTCAAATGGTCTAAGGCGTCACCCTCGTGTTATACTGGCCTTCTAATGACGAGGAGATCGGGTGGTTTTTACTAAATGGTTTCCCACTCTACTTACATGCAAATGCTAGTATATTACCTTTAAAATAATCCCTAATCCCTAGCCCATAAGCGTAATTGGCATGTGTGCGTATATCCTGAACAGGCAGTAAGACGTGGTGGAAATAAATAATAGTTAAAGGTTCCTTTCATATGAGAATATAACACATACAGTGAACTCCAAAACTACTTTAAATTCAACCGCTTCCACACCACGTTAAGAAAACACATTCCAAACTAGACTGAAAACAGTTTCTCTTGCAGTTAATCGGTTGAGCGTTCTTGAACCTGGCTGAAGTCAACTCATTTTATAACTGCCTCAACGACACTTGCTTGCTTTTCCTCTTACATTCAGGATCTTACACGCGTTTTTATTTTGATGCGCTCTTCACTGCTCATTCTTAATAAGTCCTTCGACTGTCGAGGGTATGGTAGCATCACAATGTTGGCAACCACAATATTGCCGGCTAGGACTCGAACCTAGTAAAATTTCAATCTTCAGGATTAAATAAGAATTTTAACCCAGAGTTTCAACCCTCACGGTGGTCAAGTGGTTCCTAAGCTGCGCACCGCGAGATATTTATTTAATTAGTGAGTATTTATGGTAATTTAAGAATGAAATGAGAATGTAATTTTTTTCCCTTTCAATTTATAAGTATTAGTTTTTCAAACGGCTACTAGAGTGCTTGGACATAAATAATTATTAAAGTGGTTTAGATCTAACTATACTCAATAAACGGAACGGTTAGGGTTGTTTTTTTCTATACAGTAGGAAAGCGATGAAACTATTACTGACACACTAAGAGCACCGTAAACCGATACAGTTGGGAACCTCTGCGCTATCCTAATAATAAACAGTTTCTGCACGAACACCAAAGTCACATACTCAAATTATCATTTAGATATATTCGTGCACCTAGGAACATTGCTTACCTGTTACGTCACAGAAGGTCAAGATAGCATTCCCAATGTTAATGAATTTTAAATTTTATTCAGCGAGTTTTAAAGATATAACGTTGAAACAAAAACCGTAAATTCTTAAATAATTCTAGAAATGGTCTAGTGTGTCACAAAATTATTATTTGTATCTTGGAAGTTGTTTTTTTTGTAAACTTTTTTTTTATAAATCATCTACAACTTTGGCTACTTGGTTTGATCACGAAAATGGGCTGTAGGAGTCTTCCTGCCTGGATGTAGATTAAAACAGTCCGTGAAAGCATATATATATATATATATATATATATATCTAAAATAGGAAATAAGAGAAAGGTAATTTTTAAAAAACAAGTCAATGTTTTCAAAGTGCAAATAGTATAGTGAGTGTGTAAACTTGGCTGAGGAAGAGGGGAAGGGTTATCAGCAGATAGACAAAAGGACTCTCAGGGTAAACTGATTATTTTCTTTCCTCTCTTTCTATTACGTGCTTTGGTGTCTTAAGTGGTGTGATAGTGCTTAGACCACGCTTAGGTGCGTCAAGCTAAGATGCAACCCGCTTCGCAAGATAGCTTCAAAAAAAATCTCCAACTAGGCAACGTCGTTAAAGATTCAGTGCACAATTTAAACCAACAATAAAATGGGCACTGCATTTCTCAGATATTAGCTTTCCAACAGTTGGTTTTATATTCGTGCTGCGAGTCGGTGCATGGGTTTGTTCAAATAAAATAAAAACTCGCCGACATTTCAATGACTCCTTAGGGTTGACTCCCTATGAAAACGTGGCATTCACTTTCTATGTAACTGCACGGTGAATTCTAATGACGCGGTGTCTTCCAATGAAGCTGTTGTTAGAATACTTTATTAACTCACATGTCCAAACAATAGTTTCCCCTCTCTGATCAAGACAATAACTTTATTGTTCGTGAGTACACGCGAACAGGCTTAGTCATTTCACCTGTCCCAACTCACCAAAGTTGTAATTTTATTTTATCAAGGAATCTTATGTTATTTATTTGTTGGTCATCTAAGAAGATTCTTTTGTTATTAACTTTTTTGTTTCACCACTTCTTATTAATAGTTGGAGCTATACGAATTAATTACGCTATTTGGATATAGATGAGAAAGGTTTAGTTTAAAGAAAATGCACACGTATTTGCGTGGGGGAAGAGGGAGAAGTTGTATATGAAAAATCATCCTTGGTGTAGCGTGTTGGAACTTGAACTACAACCATAGTTAAGTGACTAAATAAATACAAATATATTATCTTCTTAGCTGTATGAATATACGAATTGTGGAAAAGAGCTGCCCACAGCGAAGAGGCTAGAAAATAGCTCCAAACACCTAGGTCAAAGTGAGGCTAACTATCCATTAGCGATGAAGCTATCAATAAAAGTTATTTTGTCCTTTAAAAAAATGCAAAAATTTGTAAATTAAATAGTGGTAAGTTGGTAGTGTGAACTTGAATATCTGTGTGTAGTACATATCGCTTGGTATTATTTGGTCTTTTCACCTCATCTTACTACCTGTTCAGGATAAACATATTTTAAATAAGTTAGTGGGGAAGGTATTATTATTATTATTATTATTAAGGTAGAATTTAGAGGAAATTTATCCTCGTTGGCGTAAAGGGAGAGTGGGAAAACAATCTATAAAATAACATTCCCAGTTTGAGTTAGACAATTTTTTTTTTCGCACGCCTACGTTAATATTTTAAGTAGAGATGTGTCGAATTCTATATTTTTTTGAATCCGGATCATGAATTCTTTTTGTCAAATCTCGAATCCAAATCCAAATTCAAATCTTCAAATATTAAAAAAAAAAGTACAACTTTAGTCGAAAAGAAAATATTTAAAATTTAATTAAAAAAAAAAAAGTAGTCTAAGACTTGACGCCAATTTCAATTTGTCATGTATATTACGTCATAAACAACAAAGATAAAAAAAAAAATTAGTACGATTTTGTCCGGTTTTGTTATTTTGTTATTTTCGCAACTATTTGAAGATTTTTAATATCTAGAATTTATCTTGTACCATAGGATTCAAGGGTTCGAGGAATCGAGGATTCGAACGTCCCAATTCTAATTTTAACATAACAAAAGCTTATTTAATATATACAATAAAGTGTTTGACTTCAAACATGAGTTTAATCCTCTTAGATAAAGTATATCATCTCATTACTAATTTATTTTTGTTTCGAAAATATTGTTTAAAAACAGTGGCTACGTTTTCTTATTTTATCAAAATCTGTTCCACACCTTGCCAACAAGGTCACCAAGCGAGAATAGTCCCATTTCCATTGGAGGGACATTTTAGAATGTATTGCATTTTTTTGTGGCCAAAATCGATAAAATTACTATTTCATTGGTGTTATTTTAAAGGTGATAGCATATTGATATTGATAGCACATATAAAAAGTGACAGTCACAGTTATATGGCATGACGTATGAATAGGTCAAAGTATATCTAGTAATTTTTTTTGCTGTGAGATAAAGCCCTTCCTATAAAAATTGAACTGTATACTTCCATGTCGACGTTAAATAATTGGAAGAAACTACAAACAAGGAACATATGGAAGCTTGTAAAATATTCCGGTAAAAGATGTTTCGCACAGCAACTGAGCCTCAGGGTATAACTGGATGTAAGTTTCCGTGAGCCAACGCACTCATTACGTGGTCGTGTCACGACTATCTCTCTATGAAGGGGAATCTTTCACGTGAGTCACCCACTACTTGTTGAGTGCTGAGCACCCATCTCGTGACTGGAGGTACAATATGTGTGTGGATACACTGACATCAACATGCAATGACAGACAGCAGGCGTGATCCAAACAGGACAAGGACAGAAAATGTCGAGAGGATTCAACTAGTAGAGGTGACAGTGGCTATTAACCAAAGTTATACAGAAATTGTTAAGAGGTGACGCAGAAATCATCAAGAGGTAATACAAAAGTTTCCAAGGAGTGACGCAGAAATCGTCATGAAGTAATACGAAAGTCATCAAGGAGTGGCGCAGAAATTATCTAGAGGAAACACATACTTGATTAAGAGGTGACACCAGAGTCATCAAGGGATGATATTGGAGTTTTAGACAGATGTCACAAAATTCTGAAGAGAATGAGGCAGAAGTTGCCAAAACACGGTGTAAAAAGTCGTCCAAAAGTAATACACAAGTCTTCAAAGAGTAACACAAAACCCAACTGTTGACGCCGAAGTCATAGATCATATATGATAAAGTGGTTCTTAAATTGGAAGTGTTGAAGTCATCAAGGGTTGATGCATATGCCGTCAAAGGTGGATGAAGAAGGGGAGTCAGAAGTCATAAAGGGAGAAGCATATGTGATAAAAGGACGACAAAGAAACTATCAGAGGATGAAACAAAAATAGTTAAGGGTGACTCATAAAATGTCCAAGGAGTGACCATATACATGCATTCATATCGTACCAATCATTTGGGCTAGCAGCCAATTGGTAAAGGGTGAGGAAGACAGGTCTACTTCCATTTGCGTAAAGGGAGAGTGAGTGATAATTTAAGGAGAAAAAACCTCAGTACAGTCAATCGGGAATTTGAGCCCCAGTCTCTCCGATGCGAGTTTTTAATAATTTAGGTGTTGAAATGGCTACCAGGTAAAAAATAAAATTTGTGTAAATATGTACTCAGTGTCACAACAATTTCACTTAAGTTAAAATAGCCGAGTATGAGATGATGAGACCTTTTTGACATCTTATCGTTTAAAAGAGATTGTTTAGTTTATAAAACCATTGTTTTACCGGTTGCTCTCTATGGTTTGTGAAACGTCACTTACCTTATATGACGAAAATAAATATAGAATGTTCGAAAACAAGGTTCTTAGAAAGATAATTGGTCCAAAAAAGGCATAGGGCTACTGGGGAGTGTAGAAGGTTACATAATGATGAACTACATATCCGGTACTCGTCACAATACGTGATTAGGCTGGTCAAGTTTTGCAAATTACAGCTGGCAGGACATGCAGAGTGAATGGGAGATTCTATAACCTTGTTCAGGGTATTGATTTGTAAATCCAATGGGAAGAGACCATTGGGAAGACCCAGGCACAGATGGGAGGATAACATTAGAACGGACCTGAAAGAGGTAAGGTGCAATGAAGTGGAATGGATAGTTTTATAATTGCTACAATGAATTCTTGCGTACCTAATGCTATAAAGTAAGTAATTAATTGTATATTTTTACGTGTTAATAATTATGATAATTCACTAGGGACTTCCAAAATAAAACCTATTCAAACCTGGGTATATTGACTTGATCTATAATCAACACATTATTACATATACTCTATTTACCCCTCAAGGCAGACATCTTACATTGACCGAATACACTAAGGCCCCATTTCACACCACAGAGGATTATTATTATTATTATTATTATTATTATTATTATTATTATTAGCACCGCGTCTTACTACCCGTTCGGGTTATACGCACTTACGCTAATGTGTAATGGTAGGGTGATTGTGAGATGAAATGGAGGACCTACAGTTTAACGTGGAATCCGAACCACGGTGGAGGCCTGGAATTCCTCACATTCACAAGATGTCTTGTCAGAGGTGAAGGAAGGGTTTGGTAATCAGATAAATCTTTGCTGGGACCGAGGATTGAACCCCGGCCGCCAGCATAGCACAGAGGAATAAAGCAAGCAAGGTATTAATAATTATATCTTGCAGATCAAATGAATTGTCGATTGAAATTATTTTTTAAACAAATTAACGAGGACTAGAAATATCTCAGAAACATTTCTTTCTCCCTTGCAGTTCGCATTTAATTCGTAGCACCAGCGTCGTTAGTTGCGAGGACAAAGGCATAAGTCGCGTCTGGTATGGTTGTCACGTGATTGTATGTATGTATGTATGTATGAGGTAGAAACCGGCTGGGTGTAGACCTAATAGGGTGTTTTTCCCCACATGGTTTTCAACTCTCCCTTCCCACAAAAGTGGGTATATATCCCCTAGTCTCTATCTTCTTGATTTATATCATAATAGTCTTCAATTATATATGTATCCCGGACAGACGCAGTGAAAATATATTTTGACGTAAATTCTTAAACATATTAAAAAAACACAAGAATTTATATTTATTCTAGATATTGAAAGTCAATGTATATATATCTATTTTTTCATTTATTTGATATATTTAACATGCAATTTCTGAACCGACTGATGATATATATTAGCACACGAGACTTAATAACTAACATTAATCTAGAACAAACACAAAACCCAGCCCCGGGCTATTAATTCATCACTATGAAAAGATGAACCCACATTTCACCGAGATACATTTTCCGGCTAAGCCAGGAATCAAACCAGGACCCCTTAATTCAGTAGAGAAACACGCTACCAACTGAGATAAGTATCGGACAATGTAAATATAGCTGGCTTGACAAACATATGTACTAAGCACTATAAGCTTTATAATCTCTAAAATCATTATTATAATTAGTACATAAGCGTTTAACCCGGATGAGTAGTAAGATGCGGTGCTAAAAAAAATATATATACTGGCTTCCTGGTGATGGCTTGGTCGAGGTTCGAATCTCAACCGGGTGAACTTAAGGTGACTTTTCCTATGTGGTTGAAGTATCACTGTGGATTTATAATGCCTTCTCCTGCTTATTTGAGTGCACTTCCTCTGAAATATCCTACACATTATACCCGCTGAATTAAACCATTAATAACCTTGGTATAGAGAGTAACATACAAGAAATACAACCAATTCCAACACAATGACTATTTTGTAAGATACTAGAGAATAATATATTTATTTTAAACTCTAAGCGATTATTTTCTCCAATGATTTTCGTAGATCTATCAAACAGATTTTTATTGTATTTAAAAAAAATTAGTACATACACCGTAAATATGCTTTAGCTAAACATTTAAACTTTAAATATATTTAACGAGGTAGTTTTTAATTTGAGATTATAAATAGATTAGTAATATTTTTTTGATAATTTAATTTTCAATTTAAATTTCTAGACTCTAAGATGCACAGTCGAAAGCTGTAATTTCAAAATTGGCGTATGATTCATCAGTGGGCCAATTAGGTACTCTTTTAGCTTTTTAAAAATCGTATAAAGACCACACCTACTTTTGATAGAGTGTTATCAATACAATCACATTATGCAGAAATTTGCAACACGTGGAAAGATATGCGTCACTACTTATACTGGTTTTTCTTTCCCGTTTAAGTGGTAACATACTCTCGCAAATTTTCCAATCCACCTACAAACAATCCCTCAAAAAGCGCATCAAGTGTCAAGTCCAAACTAAAAGTGAGATTGGTTGAATGGATTCGCGATGGTATCAAAGCGTTTGACAAAAGCCACGACGAGTGAAAGTGTCTAATCACGTTTCCTCCAAACAAAACAAATGATTCTAAATGCCTGGCATGTATCGGATGACTTGGCGTAAGCTCTCGAAGTAACTGTGGGCAATATCACCTGCCGTCACCTGCGCATACTAAACTTCCTCGTCTTTTCAAGCGTACCACGCACGCTTGGTTCCGTTTAAATAACTCTTGGTGTTAACCCTTTATTGATTTCCTGGTTCCGATAGCCAAGCAATACGAAAGGACGCAATTTTTCGGGTCATAAAGTTATTATTTTCACTTTCCACGCTTGACAAGCTTGATTATGCCACAGAAATACGACTTTAATGCCAAAGTATTGCTCAGCTATGAAACGTAGTAGTTTTCGATTTATTGCTAAAGTCTATTTACGGTAATTCCTTTTATTCCGGTTCAAATAATATAATTAGGGTGACCTGGTGGTCTAGAGGTAAGGTGTCAGACTTCTCTGCTGGGATCTGGGGTTTAATCCTTGGTTCCGGTACAGATTTATCTGATTACCAAACCCTTCCTTCACCTCTGACAAGACATCTTGTGAATGTGGGGAATGCCAGGCCTACACCGTGGTTCGAATTCCACGTTAAACTGTAGGTCCTCCATTTCATCTCACAATCACCCTACCATTACACATTAGCGTAAGTGCGTATAACCCGAACGGGTAGTAAGACGTGGTGCTAGTAATAATATATTTATTATTATTTAGCACCGCGTCTTACTACCCAATATTAATATAATTAGCTCCTTATTCATTCACCTTGTAATTTTTTAAGCACTGCATCTTACTACCCGTTCGGGTTGTACGCCTATGTACTAATTAAGCTAATGGTTGTAAGGATTAGTAAGCCTTTTGTTTTTTCGAGAAAGTGTACTTACTGTGCATGAAGGGAAAGTGGAAAACTATTTTGGAGAAACCACCCTCAGTACACCCGACTAAGAGTCGAATCTCAATTTACCCGTCGTTGGCAGTCTAGTCTACTACAAGAGTTGCGCGTTAGACCACGTGGTCACCGAAGCGGGTTTAAAATTTGTTATATCAATGAAAATTAACTTTTTTTTTGTAACTTTTCAATTGTTTAAATAGGCCAAAGTTAATATTATAAATCAGCTTTATATATGACCACAGTTCGATTTTGAGAGGAATGTACTTTTTTAACAGTTATAAAAGTCACTAAAACAAGTTTCATATATTTATACGTCAAGTAAAGTGATAAGAAACTGTCTCTTTTGATATATAGTATCAAACATTATGACATAATATTAATAATATGGATCATATGTTATCAATGTTGGCCGCAACAAAAGGCGTTAATATGTTCAAAAGGTTCCTTTATACCAACATTCTACTATATATTTAATGGCCCATTGAAAATAATTCTTGAGCTTGAGAGGTGGTTCTTAGTTTCAACGTTTCGGCTAATTTTACAGTGGCCATCTTCTGAAAATAATTAATAATAATTAATCATTTTAATCTGCAATCATCAATGTTTTTATATAGTGTCTGAAATGATTTATAAAGAACTAAAACAAAATTTACAAACGTTAAAAAAAGTCCAGAAATACTCTTTTGGTTAGTACGTTCAGTACCTAGGTTATTAACGATTTAACTCCAAAGAGCTGTAAACAGGGGGGCAATCTAGAGTAAGTGTGCCAGCATCAGCGTGGAGATTGGATGGATAAACCATAAGGATAAATTAAATTTGAAAAATCATTATCAATACACCCTGACGGGATTCGAACCTAGACAACCCCGTTATCAGTCCAGTTTATTACGAGCTTGATGCCTTAGGAGGTGTGGCCATAGGTGTATCTTATGTATTAATTGTATTAATAACAACCTTGCTATAACCTTACAGCATCCCCGTAATTTATGCGTCGCTCAGGAAAGAATGTATCATACTAATGAAATTTATGAGCTATAAATTCTTCGAAATAACTATTCTACGAAAATATATCTACGTATTGTAGTTTTTTATAAGAATATTTAATCTGGCTTCTATTTCACACGTTATTTGTACCGAGATGTATGGATGAAGAAAAACTCGGCCTTAAAATACGAGTGTGAGTGAAAAATGGCGGGACGATTCTTGGATAACTCGGTGGTTAGAGCAATGGCGTACTAATCCAAAGGTACGAGGTTCAATTCCCGTATCCAGGTCTCATTTTTCACTTTAAAGATTAATATATTTAAATTATATAAATTCTAATATGTATAATAGCTTAGCTATTTAAGTTAATCCATCCTAAATAGTATTAGTTAAGAAACATGGTTAATATTTCCTGAAACTTAGGCTACATAGAACCACAACTTTACCATTTAATGTATCCAGCCACCATGATTATTATTTAATGAATTAATGTAAATATGTATTTTAATATAATTGAATTATAATTATTTGAGAGATAGGAGTAGTCATACGGCTATGATTTCCTAATATGATTAAGAAGTCTGGGGTTTTATTCCGATCAACTATTAATAAAAATTTTATCTCTGATTTTTCATGCTTAATAAGGATTAATTCAAAGAGTAGATCCTTCTCTATTAAGAACATTAAAATGTGTTGATTTAATTATTAAACTTATATTGGTTATAAAAAATATTGTCTTTAGCGTAAGTTTCTTTCAGTTGAAACACGAACACATTAAATTAAACAGATATTATTTATTTGTATCATATACAATTGAGTTGCAATGTTATTTTATTATAGTTTACATCAAAATATAGCATTGTAAGTTAAATTAAAGGAATTAAGACAAACTTAAGAAAATATGAAATATATATATTTATACTATAAACATTTTTACAACCAATGATTTCCAAAGAAGGGACAAATGTCTTTGATAGGAAACTAGCGTGAGTCAGCCTAACACTTCATAATATATACCTTAGGCTGTTGAGTTGACTAAACACTCTGCTCTGAATCATAATAGAGCATGGTTAGTGTTTGTTTTGAGTCCAGGTATGAGTCGCAAAGAAAGAGCGCGGGTAATTTACATATGTTGACACTCCTTGTTCTGGGAATAGCAGCCAAGTCACCCAGCCGAGCATCGCACGCGACAAGGATGTGGTTAGCGACACGTGTTGGAAGGAATTTGTTCAATCTACAGGCGGCTCCTACCTTCGAGGAATTTGATACAAGATCGAGGGAAAAAAACACCCCATAATCGTTCCTATGTCTGACGACACAATTGATTGCTACACTCTACTTTTAATAGGTAGAACTTTTATCTGACAACTAGAAAAGCTTCTAGATCTACTTTCACGTACTCATGAGTATAGTCATGTGACAAAAATGCTTTCTATTTTGGTAGATATTATCAATCCCTATAAAATAATATTAATAATAGAGTAATATTTTATCATTGCCAAAAATATACTTGTATTTTCTAAAAAAGTGCTCCTAATGTAAATTATTGGTAAGAAAATAAAGTTTAAAAAAAATTTAAAACAGAGAAACTTTGCTTCTTTGGCCAGTTTTAATGTCTGTGGATTGTATGTTGTGTTATTTTTTTTAGTAAAAAGACATTAGATATAACACTATTTAAAAAAATAGTGTAGAGCTTTGGTAAGGGGAATGATATTAAGTTATAACCGAATAATTTGGAAATTTAATCAATACGAACCATATTTATTGAATATTTATAACGGTTATAGCTCGTTTCATTGTTATATATTTTAGTTCAAGCAGTCAATGTTAATTACTATGTTCGTAAGATGGTTAGTTAATTCAGTATATTAAATATAGTAATTGTAGAAAATTTATGAGCAAATATACTCTACAAAGAAATAAAACAAACTATGGACAAGTTAAAAGTTAAAATATGAATGAGCAATTCAAAGCTTTACATTAAAATAAAGGCAATGAACAATTCTGTTCCTGAATAACGTGTAAGTTACAAATGGTTAATAATTTAGTGTGTAAGCTGTAAATGTAATAAGATAAGGTAAGTTGAAATTAAATTTTAATAAATCAAATTTTTATGAAATATGTATTCAGTTCTTATCGGAGAGTTGTATTCCTTTATACTTTAGGTATGGTTTTTCTGCCAGCTGAATAGTTTTGTTGTTGCGTTTTTTATACTCATGGGTGAAAAAGTAGCTTTACTCTCACTATCATGAAGAATACCACTGGGATTAGTTTAAAGAGTTCAGTAGATCCTAATAAGCTTAACTATCTTGAACTAGATGTCCTAGGATGAAACCGTAAGAAAAATAGTATTTTCAAGCCTTTTCACCAGCATCATCCGAAATTGAAACAAGGTTGCTCTAACCACTTAGGCACAGAGAAGCGACCTGATATCTCTGTCATCCATCAGGTAGATACATCTACAAGTTGCCCTGTTTGCATATGATTTTTTTTAAACACTTCAGCAGAGTTATAGACGTGAGTGTTTTAGGTTGTTTCGTATTCAAGGTCAAGTTATTTAGTTACCAAAGTAACGATCTTAAACAAACTTTCGTTGAAAGATGAAAATCTTGGCAAATGTTGCTTAGGACACTTAACAAGTTTGTGATTCACATCAATGGGCATAAGCATTGAGGTAGAAGGCTCATCTGGTCTGGATCTACCATTATAGGGGGGTTGGGATTCGAATCCTGACTGGGTGTACTGATATAATTTTTATACTTAGTGGTTTACCACTCTCCTTCAACAAAAATTCGGGTATATTTCTTCTAAAATTATAAACGTCTCATACCACGTCGTTAGTATAGTTAAATGCAGATAAACTGGACGGATATTTATATGTAGTGCCATAAATTATTATTGAACTAATCAATTAGTAATACCCTTTAAATCAAGGGTGGGCAACATTTTTGGGCCCCAATTGACTTACAAACTTATCAAAAGGTCCGGCGATCGCTCATCATTTCTGCAATCCAATTTTTCTTTTTTTTTTCTTCTATACACCTAGGAATTATTCCTTAAAATCAATCTTGCTCCAATAATTATGTCCCCACCCTTTTAGAAAAAATATATAGAAAAAATAAAATGTATATTCATATGTTAAACTATTTAATCTCCTTATAATATTACCGGATATGACCGATCACGATTATTTTGGTCCCTCTCAAATATTATTTTAAAGTACTTGATATATTTGCCAGTTTAGAGGACTCAGATACAAGGGCATCCATGTGGGTTTTCTAAATGAGGGCGGAATGGAATCCCCTACTCGAGGGAAAATGTCCGAAATTTAACCTTTTGGAAGAGAATTTTAGAGCATCTGATCATAATTCTGAGTTAATTATATGAGTTTCAAGAGCTAATTTTAGCAACAACAAAAACTAACGAAAAATAAATCTTAGTTGAACCCATTTAAAAAGAAACATAATCTTTTTCACAAGTTTATTGAACAAGTAAAAATGAAAATAATTTTTTTGGAGATAAGGATGACATGTACTTTTTATATTTTTTATTTTTGTTAAGTCGAATTTATGATTATTTTGAGTTTTTAGTAGTAAATTGCAGCAAAATACCAAAATACACAATTTTATTTTTTCATAAAAATTAACAAAAGAAAAAAAGAAGTAAATATTGTAAAGTGATAGGGGGGGCTTGAGCACCTTATCGACCTTAATGACGATGTAATTTGTCAACGTGATTGACTGAAAATTGGTGCGAAATCGACCGGTTCGATCACGATCAACTAGTTAGTTGCCGATCCCTGGTTTAAGTCATTCGGGGCTTAAACCATATAATTGTGAACGTGGAGTAGATAAAAGGGTGGATACGTATGCACCAATGACGTAAGTGTCCCATATAGTAAACGTTGTAACATTTCCGGTGTCTTGTGTTGACGAGTGTTTACCTTAGTTAAGATGGTGTTGTGACACAAACCACGTAATTTCTATATAAGGGGGAGAGGGGGGAGGAGGAGGTTTGTGGGTAGTTGTCGAGTGATCACGTTCATCAGGCTTCCTGGGTGCGTGCTCTGTTTTCATAGCGCTTCATGCATCTCGCACCTCGAAATACCCTCCGCTCCCAGGAGCTTTTTTGTCCCCTCGCTCTACGCGCAGACAGTTTGGATGATAACCGACAGCTTCCTTGAAGTGATGTAATTATCAAACACTTATTCTTAGTCACAATTTGGTGGCCTCTAACGCACTACTCACGCAGTAGATTGGATTGCCAAAGACGGGGAGATAGAGGTTCGAATATCGGTCGGGCGTACTGAGGTTGGTTTCGTCAAAATAGTTTTCCACTCTCCTTCCAGGCAAATACGTGTATACTTCCTCTAAATATAGCCTTACTAATCCCTAAAATCATTAGAGTAGTCATCATCACTATACTATATTATTATTATTAGCACCGCGTCTTACTACCCGTTCGGGTTGTACGCACTTACGCTAATGTGTAATGGTAGGGTGATTGTGAGATGAAATGGAGGACCTACAGTTTAACGTGGAATCCGAACCACGGTGGAGGCCTGGCATTCCTCACATTCACAAGATGTCTTGTCAGAGGTGAAGGAAGGGTTTGGTAATCAGATAAATCTTTGCCAGGACCGAAGATCGAACACTATACTATAAAGCCACTTGGCTGACTCACTCACTGACATTAATGTTTACCCACTTCCAGATGAGCTAGAAACTTGAAATTTGGCAAACTTATAGCTTTTAGCCTCAAACCGAAGGTAAAATTCCAAAAAGGGGATTTTTTTAATTTTTAACCTATGAAAAAAGTTTAAAATAGCGGAGCAACTTTAAAGTCGGTGCGAACCTTTCTTTGGAGATCTCTTGTGGCTAAACGGTATGGCCTATAAAAAAACGGATTGCACCAGAGCTAGATTTTTTGATTTTAAGTAAATTTTGCACATTTTCTACATATTTTTTTAATTTTCTGACCCACTAGACTGACAGCTAGAACCATAAAATTGTAAAATATAAATCAATGTTCAAAACAACGCTGGAATATTATTAGTTTACACTCACTGGGGGTTTGGGGGTGGAGCCTACAACGAGCAAAGCGAGTTAGTACATAAGCGTATAGCCCGAACGGGTAGTAAGACCAACTGCTAAAAATAACCTTACTCGTAGGTCAGACATTAAAGTGGGATGGAAGAAAACACCAGTTATTGTCTAACCATGCCAGAAATCGAACCCGGGACCCTTAACTCAATAGACAAACACGAAACCTACCGAGCTAAGGTGTTGGACTAAAAGAGTTACAAGATCGTACATTAAAAAAATACGAAATTGTATTAATATAATTAATTTTTATAAAAAGTATTTTCTTTGTTGTTTATGACGTAATATACATGACAAACAAAATATAATTTGTCGGGGGCACCAAGTTTCAAACAACTTTTTTTTTAAATCTTAAATATCTTCATACCTATTTGTATGGCCGCCTGGTCTTTGGAAGGTGTTCTCTACTTAAAAATGCCCGAGGGACCCAATTTAAATCCTAGAGTCTAGC
Source organism: Timema douglasi (assembly GCA_901482245.1). Taxonomy (NCBI): domain Eukaryota; kingdom Metazoa; phylum Arthropoda; class Insecta; order Phasmatodea; family Timematidae; genus Timema; species Timema douglasi. The sequence continues at coordinate 194,660 of CABEEJ010000569.1, forward strand.
GGCTGGCCGCATCATAATTGGCTAATTTTCGCCAAGTTAAGTAGAAACTAGAACAGGTATTTAATTGTGAATGAAGTGTACGATTTGAAAGGGATTTTTTTTGTTGTCAACGTGTCTTACAATCTGATCAAGTTAGTCGCGTGTATGATAACTACTATAATAAGGCAGGGAAAAGGAAGGAAGCATTTTAGAGGTAATACACCAATATTTGCGAGGGAGGAGAGTGGGAAACCATTTAGGAAAAACCTCCCTCAGTAGACCCGATCAGGATTCAAACCCCGATTTACCCGTCATCATCTGGTCAATATAACACGAGAGTGACGCCTTAGATCAGTGTTTACAACTGGCGATGCCCCCTACCCTTTTTTTTGTGGCCCACGTAATATACTGTAGTGAAATTGATGTTTTTAGCCAAAAAATGGAAAGTCTTGCCCTGCGTGGGAAAAATCAATGAAAGCTCCAACTGATGTCCATGTTAAATTTCTTCTTTAAATCAGCTGTATTACACACACACATATATATGTATATCAAATATAGTATTATTTTAGTTAGGAAATTCGTTTAGTATGTCACGTATACTATACTATATATGATATGTTTCATACTAAACGAATTTTCTGACTAAATTGTACTATATTAATATGCTACAAACTAAACCATTGCACTAGGAATTTACATACAGTAGCCCCATGGCTTTTTTGGTGCTGACTGACAGCTTTAAAAAGTAACTAGACCAAATTATGTATCCCTAAGCCGAACCAGATGATCTGCAAAAAACATATGTTTAGCAGCTGTCACTTCTGACGGTTAAAATTTAGGTATATACCTAGATGTTTACTGTCAGAAGTCAGATGTGAACTGTCAGTCAGCACCAAAGAAACCACGGGGCTTCTGTACATAGTCTGAATACTTAGAGAAAGATGCAAACACAAAGAGTCCTACTAAATTATTTTACGCAGAATCCGGTGGGTGATATCATAATTGTATAAGTTATTCAACATCACATGAGAAAACCCAAACGTTTACTTCCAGTTAAAGTTTGAATCAGATAACCTTATAATAACCGAATCCCTTCACAGAAATAATAAGCACTTCCCTGTTTTTTCGTGCCCAAGTTCTTTGTGACTCACCGCTTATTTGGTATGTTAAGTTATTCAAGCCCCTTACGGCAACTCAATCAGCTCTCCTGCCTTTAGAATACAACTGTATAGCTGAATAAAGTTCCATTTTCATAGCAAGTATCTTATCTGACAGGTAAAAATGTTACTAGATCTACTTTCACGTGTCCATACGTCAAATAACGTGATCTACAGCTGTCACTGTTGATCAATATTATCAACATCTATAACTAACACTATTAATATAATAAAATGCTATAAATTTTGGCCACAAAAAAGTATTTGTATTTTCTAAAATGTCCTTCGTTTGAAAATTGTACCATAGTCAAATACATGAGGTTGTTAATTATCTTACAAATCGTTCTGTAACAGTGCGTGTCGGGTAGATAAAAAACGACGTTGGGTCTTAACTAAGGAGGCTTTTGATTTATTTATTTTTGTGATTACAAAAAATATATATAGTATGCTTTTCAATCTGACACTTTATCTATGTCGGTGGCATGTCTTGTTTATTGAGGTAATGGTCCCGGGTTCGATTCCTGGCATGGCTGAAATATTTATTATTGGTGGTGTTTACCCTTTCACAGTGATGAAATAATGGTCGGAGGCTGGATGTTGTGTCTGTTCTAGATTTAACTTAGTTTACAAGTAGTGTGCTGATATAATCAGTCGGTTTATAAAATGCAACCCGCCTCGGTGGCGTAGTTGGCTTACGCGCTTGTCGTGTTGAGCTCGACTGCTGAGGACGGGGAGATCAAGGTTCGAATCTCGGTCGGGTGAACTGGGGGTGGTTTTTACNACGCAAATGCGGGTTCACTTCCTCTAATTAAACCTTCCCAATTCCTAATCCATTAGAGTAATTAGTACTTAGAGCGTATAACCCGAACGGGTAGTAAGACGCGGTGCTAAATATTATTATTATTATTATTATTTTAAAATGCACATTAGATACCTCAACTAAATTAAATGAAAATGTTTTTCAATTGACTTAAACAAATATTCAAACTACAATATTCAAATTCAATAAATTCTCGCCACTGCCTGTTGCTATCTATCTAAAAAAAAAAATCTAAACCCACGAGTACTAAAATGTTATGGGGCAATGTAAACATAATTTTTACATCTTGGAGTTTTATTTATAGCAATCTTAGAATGTTAGTTAATAGTTTGTTACGCAAAGTATTAATATTATATTACTAATGAATGTATAGCCAATACTTACTAATTATTGAACACCAAATATGATATTAATCAAGTATTATGAGAATGTTATAATCTTTTAAGCTGGGATCATTATCCCAAAGAATTATAAAATAATATAATTGTGTCCCAAGTCTAAAGAGACATTTTGTTTGGATTTGACCCATCTAAAAAAGCAGCCATATATTTCAATACATACGACATTATATTTTATAGTTTTATTAAAATATAGTGCATATTTAAGTAGAACGCTGACATTGATAAATATAGCTTGATATTTTATCTACAAATTTAAGCGCTAAACATGGGTTAAATAAGTACATTAGGAATGTTTAGATTTCCTTTGTATCCACTTCGGTGGCTGCATGGTCTAATGTGCTACTCACACATTAGACTAGACTGACAGAAAGATTGAGGTTCGAATCTCAGTTGGGTTTACTAAGGGTTTTTTTCCACTCTCCCTCCACGCAAATTTGGTTACACTTAAACCTTAAAAATCCCTTACCCCATCAGTGTAATTAGCATATAGCCCGAAAAAAGGTAGTAAGACACGGTGCTAAAAAAAATTCCGGGTATTGGTTTTAAGGAACACATTAACTTTTAGAAAAATGCAATGCGACAGTTTATGAGGTGATGTTTTACAAACTAGGGTTCGGGTACCCCCTGAGGTAGGAGAAATATTTCAAGGGTTATGTGAAGTCTCAATGAGTTTAATCATTAATTAAATAATGGAAATGAATTTAATAAATTAAATAATGCAGATTTACACGTGAAGTCGTGGGTCAGGGAAACTGCGTCACGACTTTCTTTTAGCTTAGCAATAAATATGTATTACAATCTTTAACAATAATATATGTTTTAATATAAAGCAGGCATTTGTTTCCTTAAAAAAAAAAGAATATTTTTAAGAAGTGTGTTGATTATACAATGGTTCCCATAGGGGTAAACGACTGTCGAAAATTTTGTTAAACACTTTTCTAAAGGATATATATGTATGACAATTTGGTTGAAATCTACTACGATCACTTCTACAATCTTAATGTCAAAACTTTCTTCTAATTACGTCTTAATACCATTCCGAGCTATCCACATTTGACCACACTAATGAGGTAAGGATGAGGAAGGGGGATTTTTAAGAAACTGTGATGACAGCTGCGTTAAAGTAGTGTGATAAATAAATTAGAAAAAGCAAAACACTAAGTATACCCATACAGAATATGAACTCTAACCTCTCCATAATTGGAAAACCAGGTGCCTTAGCTTACGTGCCCACCAACGTTGGCAAGCTGGTTTTTTTAGGAACACTTTTACTGGCTTAATGTCGAAAAGTGGATTAATTATTAATGAAAGCGTAGTATTTTGGTTTAGCAGTCTTACCATACAGTTTTAATTCTGAACTTAAACCATTTAATTAATTTTTATTATGTATAACTAGTTAAGGGACGTGACATTACACGTAGTTCAATAGTTATCATAAAAACCTTTTAAAGTATTAAAAATAGACCATTAATAAGCGACATTGGCAGAGGTCAATATATTCATCCTAGAGATGACATAGTCGGTGCAATCCGTCAAAAATAAGTACCTTTAAACACATTAAGTGGCGTATGAATCCATGAAAGTAGATTTTATAGCAATTTTAACAGTCCGATGATTTGTTCCAATGATAATACGACTATAGTTAGCTTTTAAGGTGGGGTGTTATGGAAGGCGAGCTAAAAACAGTGTTTTTGTAGTCTTTGTAACAACACTTTTTTGTCCAAAATAAGTAAAATGTTGCTTCTGTAGAAAATTTAATTTTCTCTACGCGATGATCTCATTAGTTGATCAATATTTGCCAGGAACATAAGAGAATTGGATGAGAAACTTTTTTAAATGAAGAGAAAAAAATGTAATTAAATTCCATCTCGCCAAAAATTCACCTTGTGAGAAAAGTTAAACTCTGTGTTACTAATGGAGAATTATTTGATTTGTTTTGGCCAAAATAATGTTTTTGTATAAAAACTGCAAAAATATTTGCAACTCTCCTTAACTACTACAGTCCCACTTTAATATTATCAGTGTGGCAGGTCGATATTGATCAGATCCTAATTACCATGAGCAGATCGAACGACCCTGAATATAACTTCTGAGAGACCCGCCTCGGTGGCGTAGTTGGCTAATGCGCTTGTCGTGTTGAGCTCGGCTGCTGAGGACGGGGAGATCGAGGTTCGAATCTCTGTCGGGTAAACTGTGGGTTTTTTTCCTAAATGGTTTTCCACTCTCCCTCCACGCAAATACGGGTTCACTTCCTCTAATCCAACCTTCCCAATTCCTAATCCATTAGAGTAATTAGTACTTAAAGCGTATAACCCAAACGGGTAGTAAGACGCGGTGCTAAATATTATTATTATTAACTTCTGAGAGAACTGCAGGTCTAAAAGGAGAAAAGTTTCTTTACTCTCTCTCAGTTAACTGTTGCCAAATCTCCTCACATTCAGTTTGTCTAACGCTGAACAGTCAAGCAAGGAATATGCCGGATTATTTAGCCACTGCTGTGTCGGTGGAGGGGAGGGGGGCTATTACGGGGTGTGGGGTTGTGAGAGCTATGCAGGAAAAACTTTATATCTAGGGAATTACATCTCGCGACTATAAATACAAGACAAAAAATAATTTATCAAAATAAATAGCGAAAAAAACCACATAATTTATCTTGAATTAGTAATTTATAGTTGTTTGATTCTTTTTTTTACATTCTAAACCTCATAACGTTTGATAAATAATGGTTTAGGTTTATTGAATCAAGGAATATGAAATGAAGCCATTAGCTAACTTCAAGTTGTACAACCCTAATCTACAGGACCTTATGTTGATTTGTTGTCGCTTTTGATCAGTCAAAACTTTCCCAACAAACAATTTGTTTTCTTTTGACCGTTTTTTACATCTTCTGCTGTCAGCTACCACCACTCCTAAGAAGAATGGACTCTATCATCTATATTTTGATTCAACTATGAAGGAACATTCTTGATAACGAAATACGAAGCTTCTGTCCTTCCCCCCTCCACCCAATCCATACTATGGAGGCTTGAAACCACCAATGGGCATGCTGATCAAGACGCTAGTCTCTTCTAATATGATTTATCACTGAAGGGAAGTTAGAAGCTAAAAACCTACCAGTAAATTATGTTGTTTTTTTAAAATCCTAGGTGACCTGGTGGTCTAGGGGTAAGGTGTCAGACTTCTGTGCTGGCGTTCGGGGTTCAATCCTCGGTCCCGGCACAGATTTATCTGATTACCAAACCCTTCCTTCACCTCTGACAATACATCTTGTGAATGTGGGGAATGCCAGGCCTCCACCGTGGTTCGGATTCCACGTTAAACTGTAGGTCTTCCATTTCATCTCACAATCACCCTACCATTACACATTAGCGTAAGAGCGTATAACCCGAAAGGGTAGTAAGACGCGGTGCTAATAATAATAATAATAATAATAATAATTTTAATCCTAAATAGTTTTCCACGATATCTCGGGCTCACTTTCTCTAAATACCACCTTTATAATCCCTAACCCGTAAATATAATTATGCGTATTTCCCGGAAAGGTATTAAGACGCGGCGCAAAAATAAAATAAATAATGTATTGGTCTGGGAGGTGTTTTTTTAAATTAAATTTATGATGTATAGTAAAATATCAAGAGGGTAATATTAATTTTTGTTCGTACACAGGCCAATGTTAATTACTCCTGAGAAAAACTTTTAAAAAAATACCAAGTTAATGTCGGCAGTCATGGGATGGAGCTAATTAAACTCGAACCGCTTCGAGTTATGAAACACCTGTAATGTTGTAATAAACGTAAGTTATGTCACAGCCCTATGGTAATAATTATTTTCCTCTTATACTTGTATATACATTAAATATAATAATAACTGTGGAACTTTATAAGCTGTCAATATTTGCACCGAAGGCCTATTTCCACAAAATAAAAAAAAATGTTAACAATAATTTAGCCAAGGTTTAGTAAGCTTTGTATGTTTAGCTAATTTAGGATACTTTAACTTAACATTCAGTAATTTATAATTCTTACTCAGTCAAGCACTATTACAATACAAAGTTTCTTATTTCGTAGAGGTGATTATAATATGAACAAAGTATTGTTTACTATACAGAAATAAAGATATTATGCTCGTTTTTTATTTATATGTAGGCCTATATATACACTTGTAAATTAAAAAGAGAAATAGTATAATATAAATCTAATATACATTATAATATAACATATAAGGACAATTATTAACCTCCGCTACAGCTCGCCTACAACTTACAAGTAACACGCCTATGAACACAATTGGGGCTATTAGCTAGAACACGGCTGAGCTAGTGTAGTTTTATTATTAGCACCGCGTCTTACTACCCGTTCGGGTTATACGCACTTATGCTAATATGTAATGGTAGCGTGATTGTGAGATGAAATGGAGGACCAAGAGTTTAACGTGGAATCCGAACCACGGTGGAGGCCTGGCATTCCTCACATTCACAAGACGTCATTGTCAGAGGTGAAGGAAGGGTTTGGTAATCAGATAAATCTGTGCCGGGACCGAGGATTGAACCCCGGCCACCAGCACAGAAGTCTGACACCTTACCCCTAGACCGCCAGGTCACCCTGAGCTAGTGTAGTTTTAGTGTTTAATCCTAAATCGCCACTAAAGCTTCACCCACGTGAGAATGTCATTTCATGGTTCAATAAATTACCATGGACTTTGTTAGAAATAAAGTCTTGTGACTAGCACTACACTAGCACTCAACCAACACTCAGCCCCGTTCGTGTACACCACTTCTTAGGCTTAGTCAACACGATAAAAGTAACTATTGAGTTCAAGGACTAAGATGGAATAAAAAAACATGTGTATGAACAAATTATTATATCAAATTATTTCACAATGGTAGCGCATTTAGAAAACCGTTCTTATAATGAAAGATAAATATAAAGTACGTGAGAGACAATCTCATCCCACGGATAACACCTGACCTAAGTCGGTATATATATATTTAGTATGGGCTACATCATTCGTAGCCCAGTAGTGGAAAGATTATCCTGTACTAATGTACCGTTGCCCGGGACACCCAAATGTACTAATCGTACATATTTTCCGTGGAGACTCTTTCCATGTCCATATGAGATGAGATGATGATGCTGATAGTGAGTATGAGGGTGTGGGACCGGTGGAAACACTTAAGCTTAAAGATTCAAATAGCCAAAGCTATTATTTATGCTTTTTAGTGAGGATTACTTCATTTAGATAGAACATGCATAAATATGCAATCCCTTACAATTATAACAGTTGTACAAGTGGCTGCAATAAGCCAATTACCGAGTCAAAGGGGGCTACGATATCTGATATCTCGTGATCTTAATAAAATCACACATTTGTAGCCGATGATTTCCACACGTCCATCATGGACTCTGCCTTAAAATATGAGTGAAGAATGACCCTGAGCACGGGATGATTCCTGGATAGCTCAGTGGTTAGAGCATTGGCGTACGCTTAACTTAAGCCTAACCAACCAAACCCCTGTAACCGTTGTGGTAATTCCCCTTTCGGAAAAAAATACCAAAGATAACAGGCGGGAATTTAACCCAGGACCGCTAAGTTTGTAGCCAGGTGCATTGACCATTAGATTACGGGTCACTTAAAGAGGTGATGAAGCTTGAACCAGACGTCGTGTCGCATTGTCGTGTGATTTTTGGAATTATAATTTAAAACATATTTACAGTAGAGCGTCGATAATTCGGACGCCAAAAATCCGGATCGTTGATAATCCGGATCACCCAGAAACTGTTATGTCTTGGCTAGAAAGGCAGATAAAGTGCAATACTACCCAACTTTTAATCCTACGGAGAGCCAGAGACATGGCCGTCAAAAAAAGGCACACCAACCCTTGTTGTTTTTTTTAAATTGAAAACTTTTCGTTTGTTTAATTTTTGCCTTAAACAATGTAAAAGTTCGTTATTTGAATAAAGTGAAAATGTTTCTACCTTAACAGTGGGTTTTCGTAAGTATACCGGTTACACTTATATTTATTTTTGGTATAGGTACTATATTTTTGAAAATCCTAATAAAGTGATAATCAGGACTGGGTCAATCCCCAATTAGTTCAAAATATCGATGCACTACTGTAATTAAGACCAGTGAAGCTGTTTATACTAATTTTTTTTAATAGAGACAAATTGAAAGAATTTTTTTTATGTGTAAAATCTATTTAACTGAACCCAATTTCACTGTTGTCAAATAAAGAATGCATACAACAGCATTACTATAAGTTTTCTGGTTGAAGCGTAATCTTGTAACCCGGTTAATAATCCGTGAAATAGGCTCTTAATTACGGTGGTAGATATTAAAACCCATACGACTTCTTTCTCTTGCTAATTGTAAACAATACAGCTGTTGACAATTCTAAATTGTGTCAAAGTAGAGAAGGAAAGCAATAAAATGCACATTTATGTGTTGTTTTCACAGTATGTTTACACAAAGTTTACAGCAATATAAACTTTACATGTAGTGTTGTACCTATGTTTACTTCCAAATGCTATTTTTATTGCTACATTTAACAAAAAGAGATAACTATTTAAAAGTGTTTTTTTTAGCGCCACATTTTACTAACTTACCCGTTCAGATTATTCCCTGTACACACAAGGCGAGCCGAGCCGGTAATGTAACATGCAATGTAACAGATTCGCCTAATTGGGATGGACCTGCGCTAAGAGCACGCTACGAGCACACTACGACCACGCTACGAGCACGCCAAGAGCACGCTACGACCACGCTACGACCACGCTACGAACCATTCGCAGTGATCCGCTGGCTGTTGGTTTTTCCAACGAACACAAGGGATTCGTCAGTCTAGTTTGGACGTGTTTGTTGCGTGCTCGAGAGCATGGACAACTGGTCTGAGGAATCTGTATTTCAGTTGATAGAATCTTGTGAAAAATCATAATGTTTTATGGGAATTCAAGGAGACAAGGATAAAAACTATTATAAAAAGAATCTGAAGGATGATGCCTGGAAGGATATCACCACATTATCCGAACACGCTGAAGATGTTTGCAAACGAAAAAGAACTAGTTTTTTTTGTCTCATTTTATTCAGAAAATTCAAAAAATCTGTTAGAGACATCCTGGTAAAGTTGTTGTATTGTTCATTAACTAGTGTGCTGGAACTTGAAATCTCGCAGTAGTTCCAAACCAGCCCGTTTTTTATACTACAACTATACGCCACCATCACCTAGGCTTCTTTTTTTTAAAACAGTTTGGACATATTAGCATAACACCACTGCACAAAATAAAGGCTAAGGTTTCTTCGTAATCTGATATTTAGTAGAGTTAAGATAGCTAATTAAATAATTGAAATATAGCGCACCTACGTAAATACTGAATTTAGCTGAGATCAATATTACGTCGCTTGATCGTGGTGTGCTCTTTTCACCAATGGTTCAGAGAATGCTTGCGGCGTGATCGTCCCACGTCCAAACTGACTAGCATTACAATACAGGCTCAGCTCACCTGATGTACACGCACCTTTATACGGTTATGTACTAATTACGCTAATAGTCTTAGCGATAATGAAGGTTATATTTAGAGGAGGTGTACATATACACATTTGCGTGTATGGAGAGTGAAAAACCATTTTGGAAAACCATCCTCAATACACCCGACTGAAATTTGAAACTCGATCTCCTCGTCATCGACAATTTAGTCTACTGCTAGAGTAGCGCTTTAGACAATGTGACCACCGAAGAAGGTTTAAAAGTGTTAAGTAATATTTTAAAGGGGACCATTCTAATCTGAGAGCAATTGAAAAGGCCACATAAAACGTTTAAAGAATATATATATATATAGGTGCACACACACACACACACACACACACACATATATATATATATATATATATATATGTGTGTGTTTACTCCCACATTTTACTAACCATCTGGGCTGCGTGCATTAGGGATGAGTGAGCTAGAAATGTAATGTTCTATTTGGGGGAGAGTGGGAAACAAATGATGGAAAACCACCCCCAGTACACCAGGATTAGATTAGAAATCTGACCTCTCCACCGTCGACGAACCAAAGTAGACAAACCTGACCTCTTATCCGCGTACCCATGAATATAGATTTTTTTTGTTTTTTTGTTTTAATGAGACGCTTTAATACTTGTGTAGGGGCTATTAGTGTCTTCTTCTTTCCTATCTAAAGGAACTGGATGAGAAGGTATTAGTTTATATAAATGAACCAGTATTTATCTGGAAAGATGGTGGAGAACTAAAGTGGTTGAAAAAAAACCCCAGGAAAAATGAGCCATGATGGATTTGGAGGTCGGGCCTCTTGAGTTAGAAGTACCAAAGGACAATATCACTAAGCAAACTCTGCTGGTACGTTACTATATTACTACATTAATATATTAGTACTTATAAGTATAATAATCTAGGATTAATCAGAAACATCAATATGATGACCATAATATTTTATTTCCTTGAATAATAATAATAATAATATTTAGCACCGAGTCTTACTACCCGTTCGGGTTATACGCTTTAAGTACTAATTACTCTAATGGACTAGGAATTGGGAAGGTTGAATTAGAGGAAGTGAACCCGCATTTGCATGGAGGGAGAGTGGAAAACCATTTAGGAAAAACCACCCCCAGTTCACCTGACCGAGATTCGAACCTCGATCTCCCCGTCCTCAGCAGTCGAGCTCAACACGACAAGCGCGTTAGCCAACTACGCCACCGAGGCGGGTTATTTCCTTGAATAGATTTTATAATTTATTATTTTAATGTTATTATATAGTTCATTTCCAAGAGCATACTATTTAAGATATATATATATATATAGAGAGAGAGAGAGAGA
>CABEEJ010000569.1:205974-222289 GCA_901482245.1 Timema douglasi
AACCGATACTTCCATCTCTCAATTAACAGATGGAGTCATCTAATCTACCGATTTTGACCATTTTTCAACTCACGACACATTGATCTAGGTGCTAATATTGTCAAGAAACATGTCTTTTTTTAAAGAAAGATCTTATCTTTTAAAAAAACGAGTATTCAAATTGTGTTTAAAAGCTAAATAGCTAGAATTATAATAAAATTGTGTTATTTTTAAAAATAATGTTGGTTTTGGATTTTAAGAAATTCATTTTTATTTGGCATTTTTTTCTCACTTATTTTTTAACTCACCCTAAAATACCATGGCCCACCTGCTGAGATTCATATCACACCATTGTGTCGCGGTGCACCGGTTGAAAACCACTGCTCTAATCAAATGATAAGTTAATTCAATTAAATAAGACCCGGTTCGGTGCCCGAATGGTCTAAGGTGCTACTCTCACAATAGGCTAGACTGCTGATGACGGGGAGATCGAGGTTCGAATCTCAATAGGGTGCACTGAGAGTGGTTTTACCGAAATAGTTTTACACTCAACCTACACGCAAATGCGGGTACACTTCATCTAAACACTACTTTCCTAATCCCTAAAAACATTAGCGTAATTAGTGTATAAGTATATAATCCTATTGGGTAGTAAGACGAGATGCTAAAAAGAAAAAAACAAATAATTGAGCGAAAATATTTTTTAATAACTTACCATCTAAGAGCGAAGTGAGTTTTTGCAGAATGTCTCATAATCCATCCAGAGACGTATGAAAATGTTCACCAACTGTCACACTCACAAACTGTCCACAAAATTAAAAGTAACACGTGTATATTTTGAGGCCCTGTCTTTGAGGACTGATCAGATCTAGTTCAACAACACAACCAACACCTGTCTGCACCTGGCGAGCTCTGCCTTCTAACTGCCGCCTTACCACAATGAACAATCCTCTAGCTTCTAGTTTTTCTCTCTCTCTCTCTCTTTCTCCATTCCTTCCTCCTCGGAGAGCGTGACGTCACAGGTGGGCCAACAACATTCGCACACTAGTTATGACGTTGTTAGTGTCCGTGTTGTCGAAAAGAACATAGAACATAGAGCTCTCGACTTTTACATGTAGCCATGTCGGTTTGAATACAAATTTACGTCCGTGAAGTAGGCCCCCCTGCCCCCCCACTTCTAAAAACTCAAGTTTTTATGATTGCAATCGTTTGTTCTTCGTTTGTTCCGGAATGTTCCGCAAAAAATTTCGTTTGTTCCGTTTTGATAGACCCACAAATGATATGTTTACATTGGGGTGGGGGGGACGACTTCACGCTAGCCCTCCTCCCCCCCACTTGTAAAAATTCAAGTTTTTATGATCGCAATCGTTTGTTCTTCGTTTGTTCCGTTTTAGTAGGCACACAAATAATATGTTTACACTAGGAGGGGGTAGTAAGATGCAGTTATAATAATAATATAATACTTGCTAGAGTGTTTTTAAAAGCAGATATCGATCAAGAAGTATTTTTAACTATTTCGTTAAATTGGCAATTAGTTACCCAATAAATGAGTGCATTACATTTTGTTCATGTAATTGTAATATAAAAAGAGCGTTTACATTTTTTTAATAGGTTTTGTATTTTAAAGATACCCAAAACAATCACTTTAATTTTAGTTGTACGAGTAGCTATCGCCATTGTAATAAGTTGTTAATTTTAAATAGACTAACTTTATGTGACATGCTCTTTAATTTAAACGCACTGTTATTGTTTCTTTCAGCTTAGTTATATAAATCAGAACACCTCAAGACATTATAGCAAATAGTAATTTTAAACAAAATTATTCATTATTCTAAAATGATTCAATTAGGGAGTCATGGGTGACGTCTGTATTGGGAGTCCGGGGTTCAATACTCGGTCCTAGCGCCGATTTATCTAATTACCAAACCTTTCCTTCCCTTCTGACAAGACGTGTATTGATCGCAACTTGTGAATGTGGGGAATACCAGGCCTCCACCGTGGTTCGGATTCCACGTTAAGCTGCAGGTCCTCAATTCCATCTCACAACCACCCTGCGTATAACCCGAACAGGTAGTAAGACGCGGTTATAAAAATAATAATTATTATTATTATTATGGAGTCAAAGCAAAACCACTGTCAAAATAATTAAGACCGTGATTCCAACTGTGAAGACGGCCTATGCTAAATAAACAACAACTTTAGAATAATGCAAATATTGTTTGGGGAAGGATAACCAAGGTACAAATGAAGATTTTGTTTATTTCTCCACAAGAAGTTAACAACTAAAAAATAAACAATAAAAGGTTTTATTTTAAATAGGGAATAGAGTGAAATTGCACCCAAACCCAATATGTAATTTAACTTTTAAAATTGTCACTCCCCCCACATTCGTTTAGCGAAAAATATATAATATAATATATAATAATGGAACAAATGAAAAGTTTTGGGTTAACAATCTGAAATACACTAAGAACAAATGAATTCTATCTTAAAATATTAATTATTTATAAAGAAGAGCTACTATGATGTTGGCATTTTACGCGCAAAAAAAAAACTTAACAAATTCACTTTATGTTTACGAAAGAACAAAGGTGTAATAAACGAAACTTTTTGCGGAACAATCCGAAACAAACGAAGAACAAACGATTGCGATCATAAAAACTTGAATTTTTACAAGTGGGGGGGCTACCGTGAAGTTGTCCCCCTCAATGTAAACATATCATTTGTGGGCATATCAAAACGGAACAAACGAAAATATTTGCTGAACAATCCGGAACAAACGAAAAACAAACGATTGCAACCATAAAAACTTGTATTTTTAAAAGTTGGGGGGGGATACCGTGAAGTTGGCCCCTCACGAGTAAACAAAGCGCCACAAGTTCACGCCCCATTTGTGCAAGAACGAATGTGGATCAAACTAAATTATTGTGGAACAATCCGGAACAAACTATTGCGATCATAAAAACTTGAATTTTTACAAGTGGGGGGGCTACCGTGAAGTTGCCCCACCCCCAATGTAAGCATATCATTTGTGGGCCTATCAAAACGGAACAAACAAAATTTTTTGCGGAAAAATCTGGAACAAATTAATAACAAACGATTACAATCATAAAAACTTGAATTTTTAAAAGTGNTTCACGGACGTTACTGACTTAGGTAGAAACTTTACTTTTCAGGTTTATCGTTTAGGATTCTAGACCCGCCGATCATAAACTTATAAACACCAGAAACCAAATGGACCTATAAGTTTACTGGGTGGAGCTGTCCGGTAAGTAGGAGAACCAACAGGGAAGGAGGAAACTAGAAATGCCAGTAAAATATATGTTGTGACCCTTTATTACAGAGGCTCCCAATCTTATTTCACTTGTGTACCCCTTGGCAGCTCATTTCCATTAAATGAGTTAATAATTTATTAATAATTATAAAAACTATTTTATGTTTGAAATTATTTTCTCAAGGTAAAATATATTAGAAAGGCCGCATTGCCCCTCGCCATACCATTGAGTTAGTTTAATGAATGTTACTGATCTTTTGTCTTACACCGCTGGCATAGCTCTTTCCGTCACTATTCAGATATTTTCGCGTACCCCTAAACGTCTTGGCACGTAGACCTGGGGATACGCGTACCCCACGTTGAGTACCGTCATTCTATTAAATTAACCAATTCACAAAAATTCACTTTAACGTTCTTAAAACAGTTATCTTTCGTTTACCGGACATTTAGGTAGTTATGATCAACCAAAATCTGTAGATTTTTGGTCTCTCAAAGTGCAAAATTTCAACTTATAAACTACATATTTCCAAGCCTTTATATGTATAGGGTTGTATAAAATAGTTTCATGTTAATTTCAGTAAAAACCAAACTCATATAGGCCTACCGTTTTTTCAATATTTAATCTAAGTCCCATATCTGATTTTCAATCTCTCAGATACTTAGGCATCCTCCTTAAGATATAGTTATTTTATTAGTTCGTACTATTAGGCTTATTTAAGTAGGTTTCTATGCTAATGGTGGGCATATTTTACTAGGTATCTTTTACAATCCACTACGTACTACTAATATAAATTCAGAATTCAATTGCTATGACCGTGTTTAGTCGATCTGCAATCGGCTTAAGCCCACACAACTCTGCATACCTATACAATATTAAGGACTATGAATAATCCTTTTATTTGTTAATAGGTATGAATGAATTAATAAATCACAGTAACGTAGTTGAGCCATATGTTCCATAACATAGTATTTACTGACCTCAGACATGTTTGGAAGCAATTAGATGTCAAAGTGTTCATTAGTTGATAATAATTAGGCTAATCACCCAAGTAATTTAGATTTTATTCCTCAAGCAATATTATAGATATATTTCTTTTATTCATTCAATTAATTTAATTTAATTTAATTTTCATAATAATTTCACAACTCATAAGATCTGCTTTGGTGACCGCATGGTCTAAGGCGTCGTCACTCTCACAATAGATTGGACTGCCTATGATGAGGAGATCTGAGTTCGAATCTTGGTTGGGTGTATTTAGGGTGGCTTTTTCTTAATGTTTTTCTACTCTTACTCCACGCAAAAGCGGATACTCTTCATCTAAATTCAACCTTCCTATCTCTAGCTCATTAGCGTAATTAGTAGGCTACATTTTCTTACAACCTGAACAGGTAGTAAGATGCGGTGCTAAAATAAACTTTTTTAGTACTGTTTCTATTAACATCGTAGCTGCTCATGGTTTAATCTAAAGAGTTGCGAAGAGGAAGGTAGTTTATTGCAGCAAGTGCAACCACATTAGTGGGAAGAGGTTACGAGAAAACATAAGGGATAGTTTATATGTTGAATATCACCTTACAAGCACCTGGTTGAAATTATATTCTATAGTCTAACTAAACAGTGACGCTATAAACCACGTAACCACCAATGCAGGACTAAGCTTGTACTTGTTACTTTTAGAACCAGGCACAGTACATGACATATCGCTTCGATATACGCCAATATTCTTCTACAATATAATTTAAAAATAAGAAACTTTTTTGACAATTGAAATATGCATTAAAATAATTTCAATGTAATCAGACGTCAAATCATGTATTATCCACATGTCTCTTTTAACACATTACATAAATACCTATAAATTCATACTAATTATATATTAAAATGTGATCATTGTTGACCACAGCAAAATGTGTTGGTATTTTCTAGAAGCTTCATTGTACCAGAATCCTAATATACGCCATATTCGGTAGGAGTGTAGGTAAGTGACAGATAGTAAAAATTACCAGATATATACTCTCATGTATACATTTGCCAAATCATACAAACTGCAATAAAAATTTTCACAACAAATCATTCGTTTTTAAAAGTGTTTATCTTTTAACCTTTCTTACACATTCTGCTAGCTGTCCACCACTCATATGGCGAATGGTCGGAATGGATTCTATATTGTCCAGCCTAAAGCCTATAAAAATGTTATAGTACTTATTCTATGGCATTTGGAACTAAATTCATCGACCCCCTTACTAAAGCACACCACCTATCACTATCTTGGTTTGATTATTCTATTTACGCTGCATTTCCTGCTCACCGTAATATAAGAGACTTGATTACCCTAACAATGTATTGTGTTGAGTACAGGGTATATAGCTTTTCATTATGTGAACTCCTCCACTCCCCAATATCCTCATCCCTTTTTGGTTCAAATATATTCCTAGGGACCTTGTTTTTATATAACCAACCAAAATTGGTTTTCTTCGTGTAAGGTAAGATACCACGTTTCAAACATAAAGATATAATAATATAGTCAATTTATTGCAGCTTCATCTATAATATTAGAACACAATCTAATATTATTTTTCACCCAGAACAGTGGTCAGATGTTTCAAGGCGTCCATCTATCAAAAGATTAAATTGCTGGTGACTAAGATGTTGAGACTCGATTCTCGTCCGTGTGCAGCAGGATATGGTTTTCCACATACGATTGCTTTTTAAGTGTGATTTTTTACTTTCTCATTTTAGTAAAAGTATTGTAAAAGTGAATATTTTGGATCTCTCATTTATTATGTATTTGCCTTGAAATTTTTTGCAATCTCAAACTTAAAATTTGGGTTTTTCAATTCTGCTTGCGCTTTTGAATGTCTCTTTCTGGGCCCATAGCCAAAATGGTTCAATGTGTTTCATTCAAACTTAGCTTAGCTGGTAAATGGTTATACCTTAAGAGAATACGTTAAAAAGCCAGTGTTTTTGCAGTTTTTATGGTAAAATCTTTTTTTGCCAAAATAAATAAAATATTTCTCCAGTGAAAACATGGAATTAAATTTTCTTCACATAGCGATATCATCAGTTGTTGAATATCTATCAATGGTGACCTGGAATTAATGACAACTTTTCTCGTCATTCAAAAGTTTGTCATCTAAACTGGATGTGCTCATGACAGATATTCAACAACTGTTCATATCAACATTTGAATAAAATTAAAATCTATGTTTTTACGGGTGAAATATTTTATTTATTTTAGTCAAAAAAAACGTTTTGTCATAAAAACTTAAAAAATACTGGCATTTTTTCGCGTCCCCTTCTATCCCACCTCAAGTCAAATCATTATTTTAATTTTATCTCTAAAACTGAAGAGTGATTTTTGACAATTATGAGTTTTTTAGAAAATGGCTGTGATTATTTTGTTCGAAATATATATTTGAGGATAGTTTTACATAGTAAAAATACAACGTATACTTGTTTTATGGAGAACATTCGATTTAATAAGAGTATTGATGACTGCTCTTTGATATTTTGAAATTGTTCGAATGCGATTTCCAGAATTTGGTACATATTTGGTTTCCCTAAAGTGTCTTAGAATCTAAGAAATAACAGCGAATACTTGCTTTTTTTGGATAAAATATCATTTAAGGAATTTTTAACATTTTTTTTTATAAATTAGTTTAAAGCTATAAAATAAAATTGTGTTATTCCAAATAATACATTATTTCAATCTACCAATTGGGGTGCAATTCCTATAATACAACCTTATCTATCCCTACACCTTTGTATAATAATAATAATATTAATAATAATAATAATAATAATAACTAGACCCTTCCCCCGCCCTCCGCATTATTATTTTCAACACACATATTGAAAAATCATCATAGACTCTACCATAAAATATGAGTGACTATCGACATTCTTATGAGGAATAAATTAGATTTTCAAAATTAGATATAGCCTATGCTACTCTTTGATAATGTAGATTTACATTGGTGAAAGAATTTTTAAAATCGATACAGTAGTTTTTGAGTTTATCCATTACAAACAAAAAAACAAAAACTCAAATCTTGCCTCTTTATAATATTAGTGTAGACAAAAAAACAAAAAAATCAAATCTTTCCTCTTTATAATATTAGTGTAGATTAGCTATACCTTGTATGAATATTTGATAACAAAATAGGAAATTATTAAGATGCACATATAAAATTTGTCAGAAAACTCACATAAGTATATAAAAAATGAAAGAACAACACAAATTATGTCCCCCATTTCTTCATAAAACCTCCATGTTATTATATTAGCCGACGTCTAATTAAGTTTTTTTTGTGTTAAAAGTGGTTCTTGGTAATTTCGGGTTCGTCATTAAGTAAGTTTTCGTGCCGGAAACGAAGAGGTCACAGCAGGGTGCTCTAAAACTATAGTTACTTTACACTGACTACTGTAATATTAGTGCCACTACAAGGACAAGAACGGTGGCATGCCACACTAGGGGTCACGCCACTGGGGGGGGGGGGGGGGAAGAAGGGCGAAAAACACCCGGGAACCACAACGGGGGGCTTTTTCCCAAACACCTTACACCCTTCTCTTTNATCTGATTACCAAACCTTTCCTTCACCTCTGACAAGACATCTTGTGAATGTGGGGAATGCCAGGCCTCCACCATGGTTCGGATTCCACGTTAAACTGTAGGTCCTCCATTTCATCTCACTATCACCCTACCATTACACATTAGCGTAAGTGCGTATAACCTGAACGGGTAGTAAGACGCGGTGCTAATAATAATAATAATAATAATGATAATAATAATAATATATTATAATACTAGCAGAAGTACCCGTCATTGCTTGTGGTTTATTTGTTTCAAACAGACAGAAAACATAAAGATTTCATTTTATTTTTATTTAACCGAACTATTAATTAATTTTAAAAAAAATCTAAAACATACTTTAAAATTCCTGCTTCGAGGTGCATATTTTCGTGCACAGAGGCTACTAATTTTTAAATTTCAACCCTTTGTGTGCGGTAGATATCACGCAGTGCTCATAGAAGACAGACATACAGATATATACACAAACTCTTCATTTTATTAATATACAAGACACATACATATATATAAAGATTGATGAAAAAATATTTATGTCATAACTCTAAAACTCTGAGAGTTTTGAGAGAAATACATATATGCAAACTAAACAGATTCTCAGTAACCTAGGCCTAGCAGGATTTTTTTAAAAATAGAGTTGCCTTAAAGGCTCAACAGTTTGATCCCAGCTTATATTTGATGTTTAATAATGACTCAACTTTTAAAGACATGTCGTAAAGACGCGTACGTTAAGCAATTCCACGGTATTTAAGAAGTGACTCATACCAAAATGGTGATGAAAGCAATATGTATTTACAGGATTTAACACTTAATAGTTTTAAGTTTTTGGTTTTCAAATAATTGGTTAAAAAGGGAAATAAGATAATTTTCAATGTCATTTTACCCGAAATTTTGCAGATCTGAAATAAAAGGAAATGGTCAAAAACCTAGATAGAGTAATATAGCCTTCTTTAAACAAATTAAGTAAATATTTAACAGGATCACAAAAATAAATTATAAAATAATTGAGAGTAGTTTTTAGTGAATTAAAACTCGTAAATATCATGGTGTGAGTATATTTCCTTTCAAGTATACGGCGCACTTAATAGATAGGAAATATATTTATGAGTAGCTAATTTAGAAAACTCTTTTATAATCGTGACCGAATAACACCTTTATTTTTCTCTGGGGAAATGTCTACAGTTGTATACACATCGGTGGGTACTCGGATTAAATGTTAGGCTTGTCTAGTCTAGTTTACTGGTGATGGAGAGGCTGGGTTTCAGGTAACCGTTAGGGCAGGGTTCAAATCCCAGCACGTTGGTGTAAGGGTGTGTTTTCTTTGATTACTTTCCACTCTTACTTCACGCAAATATTCCTTTTGTGTAATTAAATGCGGATATTCCAAGCGATAAGTAAGAAGTAGTCAAATAAGTTGAAGAGGGTGAGTTTTAATTAAATAATCACTTATAGATGGGGATTGTAAGACATATTGGAGATAAAACATAAATATTAACAGTCTGGGATACAGCACCAGCCTCGTGGATCAGAGAAGAGCCCAGACGTAATGACGAAAAAATAATTAAATTATCTTAGACCTGACAAAACTCTAACTCAGAAATAACTAACCCTATGGACACAAAAAACATCGGGCACAATGCATCCAATTAGTCTAGTAACAATGTAAACTGTCCATGAATTACTCACCTCACCATACGCCTTAATAATTTCGTTATTTTAGGAGGTATCTATTTGACCCCCCCCCCCTTTTTTTTCAGTGGACGAGTGGTCTAAGACAGGGATGTACAAACTTACTTACAGGAGGGCAAAACAATTTTTTTTTTAATTGTCAGCCAAATACTTGTATTTATTAATTTTTCTTTAGAATCCATTCAGAAAAACATAAGCACATAATGGAGTGACATTGATAAGGTTAAATATATTGAGATTGCAAAACAATTATGAATACCTCAGTGGCTAAGAATGTTTTAAGCTCATTCAGGAGATTTATATGATGGGAGGTGATATGAATGAAACTCTGAATAAACTTCCAGCATTTTTTTCATAATCTGGGTTAAACTGTGAGGAGGTGATTATCAGTAAATCTTTTTCTAAGATCACCTTTTCTAAGTTTCATGGTTGAAAACATTTGTTTTCATGAATATGAGGATGCAAGCATTGTCATATATTTTGGGGCATGATTTACCAAGTTCGGAAATGTTGACATTGGCACGGTTTTATACAAATCCAGTTTTTCTCTATTAAAAAAGCCTCCTTCACAACGAAACACATTTAAATTATTTATCCCACGGGCCAGATTGAACACATCCGTGGACCGTATTTAGCCCGCGGGCCGTAGTTCGCCCATCCATGATCTAAGGTGTCACTCTCGTTTTAGAATGGTCTACTGAAAATGGGCAGGTCGGGTTTCGAATGCCAGTTGGGTCTACTGAGGATATTTTTCCTAAATGGTTTCCCGCTCTCCTTCCAAGCAACTGCAGTTAGATTACCTCTCAAATGCTTCCATTCCACACCCCTACCGTCTTAGCGTGATTATTATATAAGAGTATTACCCGAAGAGAGCGATTAAAAAAAAAATTACGGTAATTTACGAAATGAAGAAAAATAAATTTTAGAGTTGTGATATTAATTACCACGGATAATTAATTCTATGATAGCTTTTAAAATAACGAAATTTATAAGACTTTACTTTAGGGTGGATAATTGATTAACAGTATATATAATGCAATAGGGGGGTAATTGTAATTTCTTACGGATATATCCGTGTGTTGGGATAATATTCCAACTATTTAAATTTAATATTCTATTGTAGTCGAGGTTGAACCCGTCCAGGTCGTGCCAATGGCAGCAGAACAAGGTGTGTAGGTAGGGGATGTGTGTAGTGTTCCGG
Organism: Timema douglasi; assembly: GCA_901482245.1. Taxonomy (NCBI): domain Eukaryota; kingdom Metazoa; phylum Arthropoda; class Insecta; order Phasmatodea; family Timematidae; genus Timema; species Timema douglasi. The sequence continues at coordinate 216,704 of CABEEJ010000569.1, forward strand.
TTGAAGGGATGAAGACCGGAAGTTACAGAGGGTAGGTGGTAGTAGTAGGAGTTCCACCACCCCCGTCGTACTCACAAAATACCCGAGTGTCAACTGTTCCAACCGTAACATTAGCAGGCTAAGCTCTTCTGATAAGCTTGAAAGATTAAATAATGTTAACAGTTAGAAATGAGATAGTGTGGATTGTAAGTTGTTTGTTAGAAACAAAAGATAAATTACAGCATCATTGATTGTTTGTGTTTGTCCCGAGTCCTACTACCCGTTCAGGCTATACCTCAATGAGATAGAAGAGGGGGGAAGGTATAATTGATATGAAATGTGACCGCACTTTCTTAGAGGGAGAAGACAAAACCATTTAGGAAAAAAAACAACCCCACCCTTAATAGATTTACCCCAACTTCCTTGTTAACGCCAAACCAGAATAGTCATAATTTTGTAATACCTACATTCAAACTCTTGTGACAGCCACGCTCTTGTCTTATCTAGGTTATTGTCATACTATTATCATACCTTTGCTCTTGTCATGTTGTTGTCACATCCATAATCGTATCATATCTACTCTCTTGTCATATCCACACTCTTTAAGACGTAGTACTGCCACTTTTGTTACATACATCACTTGTCAAATAGTTCAATAAGTTCTATCCCATACATTACTTCATTACAAATAGTTTAGTAAGTCTTGTCACACTCTTGTCATATTCTTGCCACACTATTCTCTTGTCATGCTTTTGTGATAACAAGGCTCTTGTCATATAGATACTTTATTGTCATGTCTGCAATCTTTAGATGTAGTACAGTGACTCTTGTTAAGTACAGCACCTCTTCTCTCTTAGTACAGTTCCCTGTTGTATCCACGCCCTTGTCACACTCTTGTCAGCCTTATACTCTGGTCACATTCACACTCATCATACTCTTGAACATACAATCTTGCCATACCTATTCTCGTGTCACAATCTTGTCATACTCTTGGAGCACCTACACTCTCAGCACATCCATATTTTTTTTTCCCATGTCTACACACTTGTTACACTCACGTCACCTTATCATTTGTCAACTTGTGCTCTTGTCACATTCTTGTCACACTTAAGCTCTTATTATGTCTATATTCTTGCCACACTCTTGTCGCATCTATGATCTTGATATGCCCACATCCTTGACATACTCCTGTGGCAAGAGTACGGGTGTGACAATTGATAATGTGATGCGAGTGTGTAGACATGGCAAGAGTATGGTGGTCTAGAACAACTGGGCGCTGCCATCTGGGCGCTTGCAAACTGGGCGCTAGTGTAAAAACGTAATAATTGTTCTTACTAAATACTCATTTTTGGAGTTGTTTTTTAAAAAAAGTTAATAACATTGTAAACTAAATTTGTTTATTTTTATAAAGTTAGACTACTTGAAATTTTTTTATAACAAAAAACCCCACAAAAAATGAGAATTTTGCGTAAAATAAACCACGTAAAGATGAATTAGCCGAACCTAACCTAACCTAGCCTAACCTAACTGGTGTCTAGTAGTTTGTTTTCACTTTTTACAATTATAACATTTTAAAAAAATGACCCTGGCGCCCAGTCTTCCTAGTGCCCAGTTCGCAAGCGCCCAGATGGTGACGCCTGGTTGTCCGGATCTGATCTGGTAGCACCTATGCTTCTATCACACCTATGCTCTTGTCACACCTATGCTCTTGTCACACCTATGCTCTTGTCACACCTATGCTCTTGTCATACCCTTGTCACATCTAAGCTCTTGTCAGGCTTTTGTCACACTTCTCTCAAACAGCCAGCTTTATAGATGGGAAATAGAATTAATCTTAGTCTAGGTGTAATTGGTACGTTGACACGTAGAGCTCTCGAGAAAGTTAAGGGTAGAATCTCTGACCTTAGTGGATGTACTGATAGGCTCACCCTATGGATAGGTTAAAAGGTTAAATTTATTTTCGGATAATTTCTCTCGCAGTTTTGACTGTGAAGGAAGATGTAAGGTTCATCGTTGGAAATAACAACAGCTTTCCTTGCCTCAGCCCCAGACTTCAGAGTGCTGTCAGTTTTATTTTCCGTGTATTGAAGTGGCCAATGGCCAGTTAAACAAAGATATTTAAAGTAACTGTCTAGGCCAGCTGATGGTCAACTCACACAGTCAGCCGACTTGTATATATGAAGCCAGTAAATGACCCTCAAATTCTGGCTCTACCAATTTTCACCGTGTAAACCAGGCATTAGGATAATAAAATCTCGCAGATTAAAGTGCGAAGGACATACAGCGCGAATGGGAGAATTTAGAACCATGTTCAGGGTACTGACTGGTAGACCAAATGGGAAAATACCTTTGGGAAGTCCTGGACCTATACATTAGAATGGACCTGAAAGAGGGTGTAGTGAGGTGGACTGGATAGAACTAGCTCAAGATAGAGATAGAGTGTAATTAGTTGGACTGGATAGATCTAGCTCAATATAGGGATAGGTTGGTTGAGGTGTACTAAATAGAACTAGCTCAAGATAGGGATATGGTGTAATGAGGGGGACTGGATAGAACTAGATCAAGATAGAGATAGGTTGGTTGAGGTGTACTAAATAGAACTAGCTCAAGATAGGGATATGGTGTAATGAGGGGGACTGGATAGAACTAGATAAAGATAGAGATAGGTTGGTTGAGGTGTACTAAATAGAACTAGCTCAATATAGGGATAGGTTGTTTGAGGTGTACTAAATAGAACTAGCTCAAGATAGGGATGAGTGGAGTACGAGTACTTTTGTGTGTCAATTAACTTTAAAGCTCCTAATGCCATAGAGTAAGTAAGTTATCAAACCATACAAAATAATTATAATCCATTGTGTAAAGGTGTCACTAAGCTCTATTGAAAAAAACATTATTCATCAGCGTGATCAGTAGGGATAGTCAATGACAATATAGGCTCCTTTAAAATATTCTCCTTGGAAACTAGTATTGACTAATAAAGAAAAAATGACTTATAGACTAATCAATAAAGTAATCATAGTGGGTTTCTTTGTAACGTCTTCCGAGCCTTAGGTAAATTTAGAATTTTTATTTTTTATTTTAAGGCTAACTCCAAAACAAAGCGTTTAGTCAACCGCTTGATATTTCTTACTCAGCTAGGTTCATTGATACTCTAGATGTTATATTATTATTATTATTATTATAATTACTGCGTCATAATATCCGCACTTATGCTAATGTGTAATGTTAGGGTGATTGTGAGATGAAATGGAGAAGCTACAATTTAACGTGGGATCCAAACCACGGTGGAGACCTGGCACTCCACACATTCACAAGTTGTGATTAATACACGTCTTGTCGGAATATAGCCCGAAATATTTCTAATGTGGTGGACTGATTTTGTTCCCAATTTGTTAAACAAATTGATTAAATTTTAAATGTAGAGGGTAATAATTTTTTAAATCAAGTCAGTTGCTAAAAAAGATTAAATATTAAAATCTGTCAACAGTGTACTTTATTATAGCCAGCAACGAGTATTTATAACGTAGCCTTGACAATGCGGCGGGGTTTGGTGGGTCTTATATTTCTTTGGGTTAGGTGGGTTTTTTCTTTGGGTTAGGTGTGTATTTTCTTTATTTGGGTTGGATGGGTCTTTTCTTTCTTTGGATTGGATGGGTCTTTTCTTTCATTGGGTTAGGTGGGTCTTTTCCTTCTTTTGGTTAGGTGTGTATTTTCTTTATTTGGGTTGGATGGGTCTTTTCTTTCTTTGGATTGGATGGCTCTTATCTTTCTTTGGGTTGGATGGGTCTGTTCTTTCTTTGAATTGGATGGGCCTTATATTTCTTTGGGTTAGGTGTGTATTTTCTTCCTTTAGTCTAGGTAGGTATTTTCTTCCTTTAGGCTAGGTGGGTATTTTCTTCCTTTAGGCAAGGTGGGTATTTTCTTCCTTTAGGCAAGGTGGGTATTTTACTTCCTTTAGGCAAGGTGGGTATTTTCTTTCTTTGGGTTAGGTAGGTCCTTTCTTTATTGGTTTAGGCCTACATGCTCTGTAAGAAACCTAAAATTATAGTTATATTTCAAACTTATCTGTCAACCATAGCGTATAGCCCGAATGGGTAGTAAGACGTGATGCTAAAAATAAATAATATATCAATCAAAAAAGGAATATAGGGTCTCTTAAATATTTTTAATCGATAATTCCAATTATAAATTAATGATTAATGTCTATTAATGAAACAAACATATATATATATATATATTTGAGGTTGAAATAATTAAATTTTCAAACCACGTAGCTGTAAGTGGGATAGTTTATATTGCCAAACCAGATAGTTTCAGCCATAGTAAACAGAATAGAAGGTAGCGCCAGGAGGAGAAAGGCATATGATTGGCTGAGATTGTGACGTCACTCAGTACACACCGTGTTACATACACAAAGCTATATGGAAACAAACAAAATTGTCAGAAATAAGGTTACATATTGGAACTTTAGATAGTAACTACACCTCTAAAATCCACATCAGTGTCCAATTAACGTGATTACGCATCTTATTTAAAAAATATGTATGTTTGATTGTCTTTATATTAAAATATAACTGCTGTGTGCTGAGTTACGTAAACAATGACATATTCTTCTTCCTTTCTATTATCTTTACATTGGTTCCAGCCATCTCATGGATTATTCTTTATGCTGTGCGTACTTTTGAAGAGAGTACTCACTACATTTGGATTTATTTGATAACTGTTGCTGATAAACCTTTAAAGTAAGACTCCTTTTTACAGTTATTATATATTTAAGTAGTATAGTTATATCATAACCGTAGTTAACAAATATAATAGCTCAACTATTTAATCCGTCATGATATACGCATTCGTACAAATTATTGTCATTGTATATTTAGCAGCAAAAAGCACTACCGAGTTGAAGGTGGCTTCGTTATCTGACAGCTCGTGATCTTAATTGATCACACATATGTAGAAGACGATTTACACACGTCCATCACAGACTCTGCCTTAAAATATGGGTTAAGAATGGCCCTGGGCAAAGCACAACTTCTGGATAGCTCAGTGGTTGGAATATTGGCGTACTAATACAAAAGTCCCGAGTTCGATTCCCATTTTCAGGTGTCAATTTTCAATGTAAAGATTATGACATTTGGATGTGGCTATAATTATTTTAATTGTTAAATATAATATATATGCTATTTAATCCATCATTATACGTTTAATTAAACAGTATATATTGTTAAACAAAATATGTATACAAATTTTGCTATGATTTCACTTATTAAATATAAAAATAAAAAATATTATGGAGGTTTTTAATCTCAGAGGTCTTGGGGTAAAGGTCTAACATCAGGACCCGATGCTCGCGGGTTCAAATTCAGCTAGGGTCTATGGAATTTTCTTGGGCGATAAAAATCCATAGCACAACTTCCTTCGGAGGGAAATTCAAGCCGTTGGTCTCTTTCAATTGTGGCACGTGAAAGAACCCTGGAAGTTATGGGAAAATACCTTTCCCAACAAAATTGGTAGATCCTTTCGCTCTCCCTCATAGAAATTCTCGGGTGCTGGTATAATCAGTCGGTTCAGAAAGTGCAGGTTAAATACCTCATATATATATATATA
>CABEEJ010000569.1:229186-253086 GCA_901482245.1 Timema douglasi
AGGGATAGGGTGTAATTAGGTGTTCTGGATATAGCTAGCTCAAGATAGGGATATGGTGTAATGAGGTGGACTGGATATAACTAGCTTATGACAGGGATAGGGTGTAATTAGGTGTTCTGGATATAGCTAGCTCAAGATAGGGATATGGTGTAATGAGGTGGACTGGATATAACTAGCTTATGACAGGGATAGGGTGTAATTAGGTGTTCTGGATATAGCTAGCTCAAGATAGGGATATGGTGTAATGAGGTGGACTGGATATAACTAGCTTATGACAGGGATAGGGTGTAATTAGGTGGTCTGGATATAACTAGGTCAATATAGGTACAGGTGGTGTATCTTTGTAAGTGTGACACTGAACTCTCTAGTGACTAATGCCATAGAGTGAGTAAATGAGTTAATTTAAAAAGTCGTAAACTATAATGGAATGTATAAATTCCTTTTTTTAAATACTATGGTTTTTTTCTGGGGTTTTTACCCACAGCACATAGTAGCTGATCAAATTTGTTGAAAAGTCATGAATTATTGTTTGATGTGCTTAAATAGTTAACATTAGTCACTGAGATGAAATTTTTAAATTTTATTATTATTATTATTATTATTATAATTATTATTATTAGCACCGCGTCTTACTACCCGTTCGGGTTATACGCACTTACGCTAATGTGTAATGGTATGGTGATTGTGAGATGAAATGAAGGACCTACAGTTTAACGTGGAATCCGGACCACGATGGAGGCCTGTAATTCCACACATTCACAAGCTGTGATTAATACGCATATTGTCAGAGGTGAAGAAAAGTTTGGGCAATCAGATAAATTTGTGCCAGGAACAAGGATTAAACCCTGGACTCCCAGCAGAGAAGTCTGACACCTTACCACACTTAATAATACTAACGGGTTAGGTAAGAGGAAGTATGTATTTAGATAAAATGTACCCGTATTTGCGTGTAAGTAGATTAGGAAACCATTTATGGAAAACCCACTCCTAGTACACAGGACCGGGACATAAGACTAGAGTTGCCGTCACCATAGCACTAAACTAGACGAGCTTAGCGTCTACTCCACTTGCCCAGCAATACGCGTGAAAGGTAAACTAATTATTGATATTCTTTGTATTTGGTACTCATATGATAAATATTTTGAAAAATAAATTATTTGCTACTATGGCTAGCTTTATTTTACTATCATTATTTATCACTTATTCCAAGAGGTATTCTCATCTTGAAAATAAAATGTAATGATGTACTGTACATTCATAACGAAAAGAAACACAGTGGAACACCGTATAATAAACAACTCCTCTATTATCCTGTGTATTTCTAAGCGTATTACGCACTCAAAAGAAACTATATTCACTGTAGGATCTTTTAAAAAGCCTTATCGTGTTATTAGGCGAACATGACGTGGCACAATCTATCATTCTCCTACTGGACCACCAAGTCATTAGGACGCTGCAGGAGATAACGCTCTTAGTAGCTTCTGGCCCTCGATACTGACATTAGATAGACCGTATTCTTTGCAACAACCACCTTTTCAATGCGTTTGATCATGTGACTGTATAATTAATTTTTTTTTTTTCAAGTCAAGGTCTTCATGAGTGGACTTAAAGAAATGTTTTGTGAGTAATTGTATAAGAAGTAATGTATAGTAGCCCTATGGCTTCTTTGGTGCTGACTGACAGCTTTGAAAAGTTACCAGACCAAATTATGTATACCTACGCTAAACCATATGATCTGCAAATACATGTGTTTAGCAGCTGTCACTTCTAACAGTCAAAATTTAGGTATATACCTAAATGTTGACTGCCAGAAGTCAGCTGTGAGCTGTCAGTCAGCACCAAAAAAGCCACGGGGCTACTGTATTAATGAGTGAAATAGTCTTGAATAAATTAGGGTGCGAGGGGATAAAAGTGGGAACTGGTAATAAAATAGCTTAGTGGACGAGTTTATCCCAAGTGCCGGAATAATGCAGAATCTGGAGGTTTACCTAGAACAGTTTTGAATATTGTTGTTAATTGGGGTTTTTTATGGTAAAATATGAACAGGCTGAAAATGACACTAACCATATATAGTATATAGACCCTCTCTTCGATGGATTCCAAAGAGAGGAAAATATATTCAGTGGTCCACAGGAGCTATGGGGCATCCTCTAAAAATATATAACAAAGATGAACATAGTTAAAATTATTCATAGTTAAGTAATATGTGTAAACAGGAATATTCATCTTTATTTTTGACGGGGATAAAATGTGTGTGTTGGGAAATAAATGGCATGGTTCGACGTATAGACTTTCTCCCTATTTTATATTAAACTCATAAAACTAATAAAATTTGTGAAACAAGATAATAGGTCTTTACATTGTTTTCGAAACACTACACCAAATATCATAAATGAAATAGCTTACGGTGCTACTTACTCAATGGCATTAAGAACCAGGAACACCGTTACAGAAAAATTGAGAAAAGAGAAAAATCTTTATCAACCAAAGATAATAAGAATCAAATGCATTTCCAAAGACATGAATTATAAGTATAGGTCTATATATTTGCTTAAATCTAAGAACTTATTGATTTTGTGACAGGTGCGTTTTGTGGTGGGCATAGATTGATTTTATAAGATATTTTAAATAAACTTTGATTATTTTTAAGAGTCCTAACACTTTTCAATTATAAGTTATATTATATATCAAAGAGCCACACAGATATGAAACGAATTGGCAATTTCCGATTATGCACATTACAGTAAAGTACCCCCAGAGATATTTTCATGTGAAAATGAGATGCACCATTTATTAGCAATGTTAAACCATCACTAGGTATGAATTTTAATCAAAATCGATAGAGCCTATTCTGAGAAAATAGATTTTTCCCTTTTCACCCTCAAGTAAACTACCCTTAATTTTGGGGTTAGGTAACTAATTACAAAAAAAGCTCTTGTGAACCTTGTGACGAACTTAGATACCAAGTCTTAGCCTGATCGGTAAAATTGTTTGAGCTCTAGTTCCACTAACAGATAGACAGATATAAACGCAAGAAATATTTTTCATGATTCAGGGATCATGAAAAGTAGACATCCATAAGAATCCTAAATTCGTTTTTTCACGATCACAGTATTATCTCTCTTCGAGGTCTCGTGAGAAGGTAAAATTTAAGTGAAAGGTATCACTCACACGGTATACACTACTAGCACTAAATGCATTAATGACACGACTATAGCTTCTGAGATTAATCTTTCAATACTATATTTAGTTAGCAGGCCTTGAGATCTCAAAAAATATTCTTAAACACTGCTTTTAAACTGGAAGATCTATTTGTGGGAGTTATCCACAACATGTATAAGGAATATATATCATTCCTTAAATAATATATCTGCTAAAATAATACGCTGATTGTTCTAAATCTGTCTCCTGTATCTTTTAAGGTGGAGTTAAAGTAAACGTAATTTAAGGCTAATAATTTTACCAATTTTATTACAAAACCCAAATAAACTTTTAGTTTAATTTTCTACACATTATAATCTTAACATTATTGTATTTTTTCTAATGATCATGGAGGTAACATTTGAACTTATTGTATTTTAAAATAAATATGTCAATTTTAAGCCTTTTATTTGTAGTATTTATTTATCTTATTAAATATAATATATGTTTTTAAATACCATCTATGATGATTGGTTTAATTATTTCAGTCTATAAACACCTTCCTAGTTCTTAAAATATTTAATGACAAAACACATATCTGGAAGCAATAACTATGACTTAATTATTAGTAAATATTTGTGTCCAGTCATCCATATCACAGATTACGGTAAACTGTATGGATAAATCCATTTACTTTATACAATCAAGATCCAATATAGCATGTTTTAAAACTTTTTAAATAACCTATAAATATTTGTATTAGATTCACACCACATTAGTTTATTATATTTTTCATGATAAATATTAAACGTATAATTATATCGTTAGACATTTTCTTTTATATAGATTATCCTTTAATCATTGTGAATCATAAAAAAAATTTCCACAAACATGTCTTAGAACTAGAGATGTTTAAAAATGGAACACATATTTTACATTTTTACCACGGTTTAATTGATGAAAGCTTCGTGTTTATACATTCAAATCCATTCATTTGCTTGATTCTTAGGTCTAATTTTTTTTTTTAAATCAACCACATATAAACTTTTTAATTCAGGTTGGTTGTGGCTTAGGGCAGTGATGTTAAGCCTGGGAGAAGGGAAGATATATACTAATGGGTACGTAACTTTTTTTTTTTAAATACACATAAAATTTAATGATATACATTGAATATTCAGGGTCAGATTTAAGGTTAGACACAAGAGACCAGGACGTAAGAATATACGATCTGGAAGCACCATTTATTTGTTTTATATATGGATGATAGAATATGTATGATTGGCATTACGCACCAACAACTTTGGGGGTACACCAACAACTTTGAGTGTACTAAGTTGTATTATATAGGGGGGTTCGTGAACAAAAAAGGTTGAATACCACTGGTTTAGAGTAGTAATCAAATTATGAGACTTGGATTGCAAGTTAATTGGAAATTTCATTTGGAAGTTTGAATACACAAACAGAAGTTTAGGAGGTATTTTCTGACAGAGACGAAATGGACTAGGAAAGTTCCTAAAGGCCCATAATTAATAGCATTATTATCTAATAGATTATAGAGTTAAGTGCAAACAGCACCCACCTTGGTGACCTAGTTAGCTAGCTAGCTAGTCATGTTGAGCTAGACTGACGAAGATGGGGAGATCGAGGTTTGAATCTCGGTTGCGTGAATTGGAGGTGGTTTATCTCAAATAGTTTTTCACTCTCCCTCCACACAAATGGGGGTTCACCTCCTCTAAATTCAACCTTCCCAATTCATAATCCATCAGTGTAATTAGTACTTAAGCGCATAACCCGAACAATTTCGTAGATCTTTTGCGTTTAAAAAATAATAGTCGGTTCATAAATTCAAGTATTTGGGAAGTTTTTAAAAAAAGTGTGATATGGCTTTAATTTATTGAAAAACTTTTTCTCTAACTAAAATATATTAATTAATTGTCTTTAACCACTATCAATCATTCTACACTACCAAATACAAGCGTTATCTACTGTAGCTATCTATCAGTAGCTTCAGCTAGGACGGCTAGCTATCGGAAACAGTATCCACGGTAGCTATCCATCAGCAAACATAGCCACAATAACTAGCTTTTAGAGGACACAGCTATGTAAAACACCCTAAGTACAGCCACCTGGGATTCAAGCCCGGACATCTGCGTTACCAGGAAATAAGACTAGAATAGTTTGACATTTAATTCGCTTGTCTACCGATAAGAATGATTGTTGTTATTGACGAGATATTAAAATTGTTTTGATATGTTTTACTGCAGGTGTTTTGACAAATGTTTTAACAAAAGAGAAACATATATATTTACAATTTAGTATTTTAAGAATGATTAACAATATACCTTGAGAAACTGTTCGTAAAGCAATATGTTTTATGCTAATCTAATATTTTCTTTGTATCTCGAAAATAATTATTTATTCTGCCCTCAGAGTTTATTTTGTCCCCCCGTTTCCCCGTTTGTGGGTTATCACGTAAGACAATGCCCCCCCTCCCCCGCTTTTGTTGGTTATGGTTGTCACATCCTCAAGCTTCAGGACACGTGTATCAACCCTTTATTTTAATATGAAAAACGATATATTCCTGGATGTTCTCACATTTAAAAACATGTAGCAGTTATGTCTCCATAATGCTAGAATCGCATATGTGCCTTTATTCTATTATTTTAGCGTATACCTAGAATTTTTACTTACTACCCACACGGGATATCAACTATCTGGGTTGGGATGAGAGAGACGAGATTTTAAGAAAGTGCATCTACGTCTTCATGGAAAGAGAGAGAGAGAGTGTGGGAAACCATTTAGTAATACATCCCTAGACGCACCTAGCCTAGATACAAACCCGGACCTCGTCATCAAAAAACCCAGACAATATGAGATTGGCTCCTTTGTTTAAATATATTGGGCTCGGGATTTCCTATGAATATATATGTAACGGCTTTTGGTCTAGTGGTCAGCGCCCCCGAATACTGATCGTGAGGTCCCTGGTTTGATTCCCGGAAGTACTACAGGTATATTTTCCCGAAAGGGGAACTGTTCTTACGGTTGACTAGGCTTAAGCTATGGTTAAGATTTCCACTTGCTCCACACCTTCATAATCACTATCATCTCATCATCTCATTGCGGGTATGACATGTAGACAATCTCCAACATTCTATTCCCACAGAGTGGCTAAAAGTCTACATACACGGTGACTGAAATATATACTGTATCTCTCACGGTTGAATATGCCATGCTGCTCATATACGATACATATAGACTATTATAGTGTGGGTATAAAATGTGTTTCTTTCAAAATAGCACTCAAAAATAAGTGTGCGGTATTACTTAGTATAGAATTAGTGTAGAAGTAGGAACTACTTATTACATTAAGTATATATTATTTCTAGAGGTAGGAACTACTATTTGAAAATATTTACACCTGGGCACAGAGAATCTAATCCATGTCTAGGTGTCATTTTTGAACTAATTGAATTGAATTAATTAATTTAAATACACCCACCTATATTAGTATAAATCAGTACCAACGTTTATTTCCACCTACATGGGAAACTATTAAAATACCCATGTTTTATAGATTCTATTTTATGAATTTAACATATATACAATATATGCTTGATATAGCACCAAATTTTCAAATGAAATGGGTTGTAGTATTGGTATGCTACAGATTGCCAAACAAAAGATAACCATCTGATCTCCTACATTGCCATAGCCCTGTCATTTCAGGGAATATACAGTTCACCCCCTCAATATGGTATTTCATTACGGTTCAAGCGGCTGGCGAGGTTTGAGCACGACATGCCTGCATGAGAGACAGGTAGTGTGTTGAGCCAAAATATGACGTGGCTCGGCAATAAGATTTAGACTGTTGCTAGGGAGAGGAAAAAGGAATTTGAGGAGGGGTTAGTGGAGGAAAAGAGAAAGAGCTGGGAGAGGTATGTGAAAGATGAAATTCAACGAGGACCATGGGGAATACCGTTTAAGATAGCAGTAGGAAAGATAAGACCGCCTACGATTCTATCAATGTTGAGGAGAGAGGATGGCAGCACCACGAAGAACTGGGAGGAATCTGCTCTGGTTGGTTGGGATGAGGTGGTCAGAACCATTGCTTGAATGGGGAGGAAGAAGGCACCTGGACCGGACGGGATAAGGGTCGAGGTGCTACAAAAGATGGCGGACCGCTCCCTACCTTGCGGGCTTACTAAACGAATGCCTCACTCAGAGCAGAATCCCGAGAGTGAGGTAATTGTGCTAAGTAAGGGGGATGATAAGGATCCGCTTCTTCCTAAGTCATATAGGCCCATCTGTCTGCTAAATACGTGTGGGAAACTCCAGGAGAAGATACTGTGCGAAAGGTTTTTAGCGCACAGGACAGGGATGGGCATGCACCAGCAGCAGTATGGCTTTCGAAGAGGTAGATCAACTGAGGATGCCATTTGTAGAGCAATATAGCTTATTGACTCAGCTGTGGACAAGTATGTATTGGGCGTGTTTGTGGACATCTCGGGGGCGTTCGACAATTTATGGTGGCTAGCGCTGTTTAATCGGCTACGGGAATTGCAATGCCCAGGAAATCTGTAGAGGAGTTTTAAGGACTATTGTCGGGACAGGTACGCTACCTTGAGGTGTTCGGGATACAGTGTACAAAAGAAATTGACTAAGGGGTGTCCCCAGGGCTCTGTATGCGGGCCGGTATTCGGGGATGTGGGACTTGAGCTGGGATTGCAAGAGTTAGAAGTCCTTCCCGAAACACATGGACTAGTTTCCTTCACAGACTACCTTCTCATCATAATAGAGGGTAGATCAAGAAGGAGTCTAGAGGAGAAAGCCAATGCGGTGATTGATAGACTGGGGAGATGGTGTAACAGTGTCAAACTGAAAATGGCACCGGCGAAGACAAAGTACATGTTGTTTAGGGGTAAAATGGCGAGAGACCCCGTAATAAAGGTGGAAGGAAGGAATCTGAGGAGGAGTCGAACGGTTAGGTATCTGGAAGTCACAGTTGATGAAAATAGGAATTTTACGGCGCACGTTGAGGAAGTGACAGGGAGAGCGCAAAGGGTAATGAATAAAATAGTGAGCATTGGGCAGAGGATGTTCCATCTGCCTATGCGAGTAATTAAACTATACCATCAGGCGATCTTGCTCTCCATTGTGGGATATGCGGCATGTGTCTAGGCCCATAGGTCAAACAATGTCGTGCCAGCTAGGGCTGTCAGGAACATTCAAAGGAATGTCCTCCTGAGACTTTCGGGAGCCTATCGGACTGTGGCAACGGACGCGTTGTGTGTGGCCCTGGGTATCTGACCATTGGATCTCCTAGTAAGAAAAAAGGAGATTGGTTACTGGATGAGGAAGAATAAGTCGGACAGGGTAAAGATACTCACCTCACCGGAGGTGTAAATATCCGCTGATGCAGAAATATCGCTGTGGAGGGACTGGAAAAAACGCTGGGAGGATAGTCAAACTAGAAGGAGAACGTATCAACTCTTTCCTAATGTGGTTGAAAGGGTTGATAATGTGCATCTGGAATCTACCCAGGGTCTAGTCCAGTTCATTACAGGGAAGGGACCATACCCAGAATCCTTATGGAGGATGGGGCTGGTCGAGTCGGAAGCGTGGGAGTGTGGTGAAGTGGGTACTCCGGAGCATGTGGTATTAGAGTGTGCCCGAACTGCGGAGATCAGAAGGACAAACCAGCAAGAAGTGCAAGGAAGATTGGTTGGAGGAGTACTAAGATACCCCACCAAATGGAGATTCCTTGACAGACTAGCTACGGAAGCGACAGAAAGGGCCAAGACTGAGTATAGAAGGGTTTTAAGGGAAAGAAGAAGACTGAGACAAAGAGAAAAACAGGAGGAGGGTCAGATTAGGGGGGAGGGGGAGACCAGTGACAGTGACAGTGATGGGAACAGTGACAAGGAAAGTGATAGTGATGAGGAAGTGGAAAGTGATGAGAGTGGGGTAGCGGGTAGCGGGGCTGAGGCGGACGGTGGTGTAGTCTCAGCGGGAAGCGATTGAAGCGGTTAACGTTGGCAGGCTGCTAGAGGGGGGGGGGGGAATGGCAACCTTTTATGGGAAATAAGTTAGGATGCCGGGAGGTTGCAAGTAAGATAAAAATTGGACTGGGATGCCAAGTAGTCTGATGAATCCGGAGGGGTTCGGTGGTAACCATGGTACCCTGAAGGATCAGAATTCCAGCTGAGTACAAGGAAGGGTATAGGATATTTGTAATAGACGCATAGGGGTATCCTGTGGCTGGAGATCCATCCTCTTGGTAACAAGAGGAGTGAGATCAGGTCTAGAAGGGGTCCTCTGCGTAAGATGGAGATAGGTGGCTGCCCCGCAGCCCCCTTGTACCATCGGGATTACCCAGGAGTGCTCAAGGTAGCAATATATTTAGTATTAGGTTAGGTTAAGATTAGGTTAGGATTGGGGTAATATGGACTGGGAAGGGAGGGTATAAGAAAGGGGGTAGGTTAGGAGAAATAAGCTTACAACTATCTTAAAAGGGTAGGGCACAGAAGTGGTGATGCTATGAAGTAGACGGAGTACTAACTCCAATAGGGCGCCTACCCAGGTGGCGGATAGGGGGATGCCCACCTCCGCTGGGTTCTCCGTCGGGCAGGGTGGATACTCTTTCTGGGGGAGGGTACCGGGGAAGTGATACACACGGGGCGGACCAACTGGAAGGAGAGTAAGTTTGTTTCCTCAAAATGTAGGTTAAGTGCTAAACCTGTTAGATGTAAATAAAATGGAATCAACTGATATAAGTAAATTGTGAAAAGTTTGTGAATAAAACAGCCTGGATTTAAAGTTGTAAGATGCCAGGCCAATAAATAGCAAAATAAACAAATAAAAACACACTTCATAAATGTTGCTAGGCGCTCACTGTCAACGCTGACTGGAACCTGATGCCATCATTTCCGGGGACCTCCCTTCCCTCCATCTAAATCCCCACTCGGACACACTTATAATAGTTGATGTTGCCAGTACTCGAACAAATAACTTTACATTTCGACTTGAAATCGTCCTGAGGAAGACCAGTGAATAAGACCCTAAGCCGCTGATGGGTTTTGCCGAGAAAACATCCAAGTATTGGTATTTTTGTGGTTCGTGCCAGTACAGGCAAGGATGTGGGTGTAAGAGTAGAGACTGGGATTCTTTGTCCTTACTTTTATATTTCTTGGATGGAGGTAGTCCTAGAATTTATTATCTTATTCGTCATTACTTTTGTTTCTGTCTTGTTTGTCGTTTCAGTAGGAGGGAGCCTAACGGGTTCGACCAGATTGACAAGCGTGCGAGAGAGCGCGTGATTAGCAAATAGCTCTCTATAGTTGTTGACCAGGAGGCAAAGGTTCGAATCTTGGCTCAGTGAACTGAGGGTGGTTTTTGACAAGTGATTTATTGTTGTGGTTTTCCCATCCTATATCAGTGCTAATGATGATTCTTATTTGTAAAGGCCTACTTTGATTATTATATTGAAGTATTTTAACATATCAGTTTTACATTTATATATATAATATAGGTATGGTTTAAGGTCTTACCAATTAAATTAGACCGTTAGTAACGAGTGTGCTAAACTTATTGATAACACTAAAAATGTAAAAATGAGAAGTTTTCCTAGCATTCAATGAACCAACATACAATAATATTGCCTAGCGCCTGTAAACTAGACTGTACCGGAACGAGCGCGCGCGCTTGAGAAATAGAACCAGTTCTATTCTTCAAGCGCGCGCGCTCAGTCGCTCGCTCCAGTCTGGTCACCTCTCATTACAACCAATGTGTTCTATTTTATATTTTAGTCGCTCGCTTGCCCAGTCTGGCTGTCCCCTAGATGTAGTTCGTTCACGGTAGGAGTTTACCTCTGAAAGGCCTTTTCCCCTACCAGAAATCTATTATATAGTAGGATATTGGTAGTAAAAAAAGACCTTTCAGAGGTAAACTCCTACCGTGAATGAAGTATAGTTCCCTGTTCCTTGATCCCTGGCTGCAAACGCTGCACAGTTTATTTTGACGACATGTTTCGATACATCTATATTTTGTTTTTGGTCAGTCGTTCATTTTGTACGAGTCACGGATAACCATCACGTCGAGTTCTTGTGACTTAGTTGTATATTTGTTGTAGGGCGTGGCCGCGCGCACTGAGATCTATTTGTTTTATGTTCGATTCTTGTTTTAATTTTTTGAAGGATTTATTCATGTTAATTATGTAAAGTAAGTTGTCAGTCGAAATAAATTACTCATTAACATGTTCCAAGTTAGTGTTAAGTTCTCACTCATAGCTTAGACGTGGGATGTCTTATTTCGTATATTTATTCGAAGTAGCTATCACCCTGAAGGTGGATTATTTCGTATATTTATTCGAAGTAGCTATCACCCTGAAGGTAGATTATTTCGTATATTTATCCGAAGTAGCTATCACCCTGAAGGTGGATTATTTCGTATATTTATCCGAAGTAGCTATCACCCTGAAGGTGGATTATTTCGTATATTTATTCGAAGTAGCTATCACCCTGAAGGTGGATTATTTCGTATATTTATTCGAAGTAGCTATCACCCTGAAGGTGGATTATTTTGGTTTGTTTCTTCAAGACTTTAGTTTGGATTTAGTACTGAAAGGACTTGGTTTTGTAAATCCTTAGGTCAAGGGTATGTTCAGTGTGAATATACTCTTGATGGTAGATGGAACCCTTAGAGCACACCTTTACACGGTTTCATATAGATTGTGTTGTTATTTCTGTGTAAGCCTTTGCTTTAAAGCCACGAAGTCATTCTCTATAAACTTTGCTTTATTAAAATAATTAAATTTTTACATATTTTAAATTTTCGATTTGCTTTAATTTATTGATTCAGTGTATTTCTTTATATTCCTTGTAAATTTAATCATCCTCTTCCCTAGTTTAATGACCGTTAGTCGAGGATAGGACTATAGGGTTATAATCATACGGTAAAGAATAAAACAACTTTACTAAACTTTTTCGTTATAAGTAAATTAATTGGTTTGACCTTCCATAGCTTGAATTCCTCCAATATTGGTCGCTTGCCTGTGAAAACCTCTGCAGGCGTTTGCTCTACATTAAGTAAGACATAATTAGTCTACCTATAGTAGGATTATAATAAGACTAACCTTAAGATAGTTGTATGGTAGCGCACCGAAACGCGTTGCAAACATTTAGATATCCTGCATTATTTAATAAGTTGTTTGATATTTTTAAATATGGCTCTCAACAAAATGTAGGCAAACATTATCAGTTGATGAGTTAAAAAGTTTAAATTTTGAGTTTTAAGTTTATTTAAAAAGCTCAACGACACTTTACGTGAAATGTTGTACTTCTGAGATTAAAGAAAAGGGCTATAAACATACATCCAGTCTTCTTTACCAAATATAGTCATGTTTTGATAGGAACACAACATACTTGTTTAGGATAATTTGAGATTAATAGGGTTTTATCTAAGTTATCACACTTTTTTCGAAACCAATTGAACATAAAATTTAAACTTTTTAACTAGTCATTTTGCCTACATGTTGGTGCATTGTGAAAACAATATTAAAAAATATCAAACCACTTCATTATTATTATTATTATTATTATTATTATTATTATTACTTAACAACACGTCTTACTACCCGTTCGGGTTATACGCTTTAAGTAATAATAATTACGCTAATGGATTAGGAATTAGGAAGGTTGAATTAGAGGAAGTGAACCCGCATTTGCGTGAAGGGGGAGGGGAAAACTACTTAGGAAAAACCACCCCGGGTTCACCCAACCGAGATTCAAACCTCGATCTCCCCGTCATCAGCAGTCGAGCTCAGCAGGAATAGCACGTTAGCCAACTACGCCATTGAGGCGGGTTCAAACTACTTCATAAATTATCCTAGATTTCTAATCGTCTGCAACACTACGCAGTCAGTTATAGTAGGATTTTGGCAGGAAGACACTTTTAGGAAAAATTATTAGTGTTATTTTATGGATATTGATACTAATGAACAAAAGTTACAGCTAAATATCACTAGACTTGACGAATAAATATATAATAACTTGTGTTTGAAAGTTTTACAACAGTCAAAAAAGTTCCTTTCTTTCGAACTAAATCGGACTGTAAGTGTTTGTGTACGAAGGCTCTTCTTATCTGAATCCTACTGTAGACCAATTTATTTAACCCCTTTAGTGTTCACTTGGCGCTTCCATATGATGGTCAGTGTGGTTTACCAATCTCACCTCCAAGAAAATACTAGTGTGATTTCTTTAAATTTTCCTTTTATTATCTTTTGACCTTAAATTGGTTAAATGAGGGGAATTCCCATGACAAACATTCAAGAAATTATGATATTACAATGTGTAGAAAATTAAACTAAAATTAGATACTTAAGCATTGATTTATTTATTTTGACCAAAAAAGATTGTTGATATAAAAACTGCAAAAATATGCATTCTAAGCTCTCGTTCCCTTCCATTACACCTTAAGAGCCCATCGCATTCCATTGATAGCACCTAGCTGTTTTAGGTTATATAGATACTTAAAAAAAAAGTTGAATAGAGATCAATTAGATAGCCAGATGTTGGTGAGAAGAACAGTATCTCGTAGTTACTAATGTTACTAAAACAATTTTAATATATTCATACATATAGTCATATTATGTTCAGCCATTTGATTGATATCATCAATACCTATAAAATAACATAAAAACCTAATTCAATGGCATCGATGTTGGCCGCAAAGAAATATGTTTGAACTTTCTAAACTGTTCTTCTAACCAAAGACAAGGTATTTAATAAAATTTCTTAAAAAATACATAAAAATATTAAAAAATTAAAAAGAATATTAACTGAGTCTACTAATGTCTTTGTTGACAAGTAAAGAATGAACTGAACTGCACACTGATACTTTTGTCTGGTTCAAGCTTTATCTTTATCCCGGTTAATCGGCCTTGAGATGGACACTTAAAAAATCAAATGAGTTTTTCCGTCGAGATGATGAACATAAAAAGTTGGTGCTGTTGAATTTCAGAAGAGAGATCTCCGGGGAAGTCAATCATCTCCCTCTCCTGGAGCCACGACCACGGAGACAATGCGGCCGTGGGTAGCTGAAAGGAGGAGCTACAGGTTGGCGAGAAGACGGCGTCCCACGCGTCACCTTGGAGAGGGCCGTACATGGACAACAAAGGCCGCTGTGTCCGCCGGTGTGGGACTCACCGACTGCCCACCATCGCGGCCCACTCTGCACGGACTACAAGACTCACTTCTTACCGGCGCAGGGAGACGGAACGCTTTCTCGTGTTACTGTAGACTATTGGTATTGAATATCATAGCATCTGCTTGTGACCTTTGTCGCTTCTCTACTCATGGGGAACTGTTTCAGTGGCCGAATGGTCTAAGGCGTCACTCTCATGTTAAACTAAACTGCCGATGATAGGGAGATCAGGGTTTGAATCCCGGTCGGGTGTACTGAGGGAGCTTTTCCCAAAATTATTTTACACTCTGCCTACACGCAAATCTGAGTACACTTCGTCTAAATTCAACCTTCTTCATCTCTAACTCGTTAGCGTAATTAGTAAATATGTATATAACCTGAATCGGGCCTATTTAATAAAACTACAAGTCTACAAATTACAATTTGCAAGTGAATGGATTACAATTGTAAAACCCGCCTTTCTGGCGTAGTTGGCTAACGCGCTTGTCGTGTTGAGCCAGACTGCCGAGGACGGGAAGATAGAGGTTCGAATCTCGGTCGGGTGAACTGGGAGTGGTTTTTCTAAATCGTTTTCCACTCTCCCTCCACGCAAATGCGGGTTCACTTCCTCTTATTCAACCTTCCCAATTCCTAATCCATTTGCATAATTAGTACTTAAAGCGTATAACACGAACGGGTAGTAAGATGCGGTGCTAAATATTATTATTACAATTGTAAATATAAATGGTTTCATAAATATAATAGTTTGACTTGTAAATTTCTTGCAATTGTAGAAAGGATTTACAAGTCAGCTTTTTTATCTACAAGTGAAATATTACTAGGCCTATATATTATATAATCTTGTCCCCATTGTTATAGCACCAAAGTACACAAACCATCTTAAAATGATTTTGTGATAGATAAGTTTAGTTAAATATTAAAATATCAATTATTAAAAAAAATGTATATATAAATACTAGTTTTTGAGGCTCAATATTACAGGAGGGACTGGCTAATTTAATTTTTCCTGAACTAAGGGAGATTCTGATTTATTTTATGTAGCAATAATTATCTATATACTGGAATAGTTTCTCAGTTCTCTATGCATTTATTCGAGACTATTCATATGTGGTCGTCTCCTAACCTCAATAACCACCTTGTATAAACCCTCAGCATACGTCTATAAATATAAATATTACTTGAAATGTTTGCACAAATGATTTGTTCATTAAAGCAGTATCTTGAACAAATTATGTACATATAACCCATTAAAATTTCACTTGTTAAATGTTTTACCTCTTGGTTGAGAATTGTAGAAAACACTTGTTGATCTACAAATATATTTATGAAATTATACTATATAATCTTACTGGTAAATAAATAATTGTAAGTTGTAAAATTTCACTTGTGATTACAAGTGTTTACTTGTAGTTTTATGAGATATAATTTTCCCATTTCTTGCAATATACAAGTAAATTCTATTGCAAATTGTAGCCTTGTAGCTTTATGAAATAGGCCCCAGGCAGTAAAACAAGGTGCTAAAAGAATTCATAGTTTTTTTAAGATATAATTTTTTCATCACCGCGTTTTACTACCTGTTCAGGTTAGATGCACATATGGTCATTAATCCAATATGGCGGGATGAGGAGGGATGTATTTTAGAGGTAATCTGACCAGTACTCGCGCCGAAGGAGAGGGGAAACAATTTATCAAAAACCTCCCAAAGTAGATCTGATCAGGATTAGAACCCCAACCTCCCCGTAATCAGCAGGATAGTCTAACCTGAGAGTGAATCCTTAAACCATTTGGCCCCTAAAGTCTTTAAAAAACACTTATCAATAATTATCCTACGAAAACATAATCCCTCCTCAAAATTCAGCCCTTTTGAATCTTTCTCCTCCTTCAAATATTTCAGCTCTATGACATTATGGGTCACTTTTAGGTCGGGCCTATACAGTAAACTCCCGGTTATCCGGTTTAATTGGTACTGGAGAATGCAGGGATAGTTGAAAAACACGTATAATCTAATACATAGCTTTTTCTTTAGAGATTATAATTGAACTGTATTTATAACATAAATTAATTTATAAAAATATTTACCAAAATCTCTTAAAATTTTAATTTTTAATGCAATAAACGTCTATAAATTGAGCCCACCTAGACAAAATCTTTTTGGGCCTTTGTAGTATTTTTTAGGGGTAGAAACAAAGGGTTACGGGGGTTAAGTTTGAGAACCGCTGGTCCATAACAATGTTCCCAACCTTTTGCCTGTCACATAAACGTTTCGTGGCCATGGGCTAACCAACGTACCCATTCCAGCTCTCCATAAAAAAAATAAAGTCAACAAATAATTACGATCTTCTTGCCTTAATCCGCTTTAATTTGTCTATCAGACTTATTAGTATCCAAAAATATGGAGTATGTAGACAATCTATTTTATTTGTTGTTGCTGTTATAGCCACTTCTAAATATAATATTATTTAAATTGAAAAATGACACCAGGACACGGGGATCGAACCATGAAGCTAGATGCACTGTACGTTATGATTAATAAAAACCCAGTCTAATAAACACTGTTCTTGAATGAAAATGTCATTATATTCATGTAATAATTTCTCAGAAGTATTCATTGTTGTACAATATACAAAAATACAATGTAAAAAAACCTTTCACTTTTGAGAACTTTAACATTTCTAAATGGGTCACCTGGTGGTCTAGGGGTAAGGTGTCAGACTTCTGTGCTGGTGGCCGGGGTTCAATCCTCGGTCCCGGCACAGATTTATCTGATTACCAAACCCTTCCTTCACCTCTGACAAGACATCTTGTGAATGTGGGGAATGCCAGGCCTCCACCGTGGTTCGGATTGCACGTTAAACTGTAGGTCCTTCATTTCATCTCACAATCAACCTACCATTACACATGAGCGTATGTGCGTATAACCCGAACGGGTAGTAAGACGCGGTGCTAATAATAATAATAATATTTCTAAATAAAGCAGTTAAGTTGTTTTTCCTATGAAAATCTTGAGTTATTAGAAGAAAGGTTGTGTTCAAATTTTCTAGATAACCAATGTGATCCATCTTAGTATATTTACGAAATGTCTTTCCAAAATGTTGATGGAGTTAATAACCTTGCCGCTACGTGTGGAACCGGTTATGTTAGTGTAAGAAGATGGTGTAATACTAATATTCAGTTTATCAGAGGGCTAATTATTTAAAATATTTTATGTCATAAGACATGATCGGATTTTTAAATTTATTTTTAAACTTGTTTATTAATAGTAATTAGAGTTGGATCGAATTCACTACTTTACGAATACGAATCTCCAATTTACCTTCAAATCCCGAATCCGAACCTTGGAAAAAATTATGAACTTAAGAGGAAATATATATGTCAAATAATAATAATAATAATAATAATAATAATAATAATATTAACAATAGAAAAAACAATGCGTAGATAAATATTAACATTTTTTTTTCTTATAGGCCATTCATTATATCATTCATACATTCATTTAAGTGTTAAATAACTGGTCTGGGGCCTGGTTGTATAGTCTGTACTAAAATTATAATTGTTTCTGAATCGGCAATAAGCAATATTACAGCTTTCAAACAAATATCACTTGAAATATTTGATTTTTTTTTCTAAGGATTTTAGTCTCGAATTTGAAATTTCCTTGAATCCTCGAATTTCAAATATCCTTTAAGATTTGAAGGGTTCAAGGATTTCAGGGCCCACTTCTATTAAAATATAATTTTAAATCATCCTTTGAAAGAATGAAAACAAAGGCTATGATTTGATTATAGTAGGCTTCTGATGGAAAGTAACTTTTAGAAGAAAAAAAAAAATATATATATCTATTCATATTTATAAAATATATGAATATATATATATATATATATCTATTCATATTTATAAAATATATTTTTATATATATATATATATATATATATATACAGTGAAACCTGTTTAACTGGGATCTCAAGGGACCTAACATTTTTTATCACTTATAGAGGTTTACCATTTATCCAGTTTCCCAAATAAGCAGGTTAACATGACAATTGTCTTACTTATAGAGGGTCCCAGTATGAGAGGTCGAAATGTATATTTATCATATAAAGAGGTGGAAATGTTTATACTTATGTACATACAAATGTAAAAGAAATGTATATTTCATGTTGCACAATTTTTATTTAAAAAAAATTATGGCTTAAAAAATTCAGTGATATTAGTTTGTATTAGATTGTTAGTTGGCTTTAAGGTGTTTCTCCGTAGTATAAATTTGATCAAATATGTCAGGATTATTAATATTTGACATCTCAAAATATTTATGTAATGTTTCTAAGAATTTTTCTGCGTCACGCTTTGATACTTTCGCTAAAGGCTCTTCATAAGTTTTACCACCCTCCTCTTCTTCTTCTTGTTCTATCTCTAAGAACTCAGAAATAATGTCGTAGTCAGTGAGCTCTTCCGATACTAGTACATCATCGTCCATACGCACAAAATCCTCAAAAGTGGGCTGCTGGTCATTTTCATTGCTACTACAAGCGGCAATAATCTGGTTCCATTCTGCAAGTGTTTCACAGTTCTCTTCCTCCTCTTGTAAGCTTTCAGGTTCCGGTTCATCCGTCACTTTGAATCCAGCTTTTTTGAAGCAGTTACTAATGGTGGTATTGCTCACACAAAACCAAGCTTTTCTCGCAAATCTCATTGCCTGGAGGATGTTAATTTCAGGGATTTTATTCTCTTCTATAGATTTAAGAACGTATTGTACGACTTCTTTTCTGTAGTAAACTTTAAAGTTGTTGATAACACCTTGATCCATTGGCTGTAATTTACTTGTAGTATTGGCAGGTAAATACAATAATTTAACGTAGTCTAATTCGGGCATATTATTATGAGCTGTGCAGTTATCAACAAACAAAACAATTTTTCTTTTTTGGGCCTTCATATTGGCGTTCACTTTTTTCAACCAATCCGCGAATAAATCAGATGTCATCCAGGCCTTTTTATTGTTTTGATAACTAACAGGCAAAGTTTTGATACCTTTGAAGCATCTTGGATTTTTTGATTTCCCAATTAAGAGAAGTGGCAGTTTTTCAGTTCCAGACATATTTGCACACACAAGCACAGTAATTCTATCTTTGCTCAATTTACCACCATGGCAAGGCTGACCTTTGATTGTAAAAGTTTTATCCGGAAGACACTTGTAGAATAAGCCCGCTTCATCAGCATTGAAGACGTTATCGGGTGAAAAATCATGTAATAAAGCTGGAAGATTTTTAATCCACTGATTACATTCATTGTTGTCCACAGCATTGCTCTCTCCACAAACATTTTTGAAAACGATATCGTTCCTTCTCTTAAAGCCCTCCAACCACCCATTACTGCCAGAAAAATTATCAATACGCAGCTTACTCGCAAATTCTCGAGCTTTCTCCTTAATCATTGGGCCGCTTATTGGAATGTTTTTATTCCGTACCTGTTTCATCCATGTCGAGAGACATTTTTCAAGTTCAGGATACTCTGCTGGTCGTAGTCGTTTTAGTTTTCCTTTTCCGTCAATACACTGAGAACGTATTTTCTCCTTATTTTGAATAATTCTATAAAGAGTTGACTTTGGTAAATTAAACTCGGTGCACAGTTCGTCACGCGACTTTCTACTATCACATTCCAATAATAACTTTAATTTATCAGCGGATGTTAGAGAATTACACTTTCGTTTCGACATTTTTTGCACTGGTATTCAATCGTTTCTCGTACAAATTCTTAAATAGTACTGATAAACAAAGCAAGTATGGAAGAAATTAGACTTTTTGTAAACAAGCGTGTCATAACTTGTCTAAACCTGATAAATTGTCTCACTTATACGGGTTATTGAGCTACCAAGTCCCAATTATAGAGGTAAACATCGAAAAAATCTATGAAATCTAATCTCAGTTAACAAGGTCTGAAAATTCCCAGTAACAGAGGTATTTTAATGAAAAAGTGGCGAGACCTCATTGTAATTATCAATAACAGAGGTTTCTCACATATCCAGGCTCCAGTTAAACAGGTTTCACTGTATATATATATATTCATATTTAGAAATAGCTACTATCTTTTACATTTCATCATTAATATATTAATTCGTGTCACGAAATTGAGTAATTTTACTAAACGTATTTATGTATCTGTTGACATTGATAATATACATCTGTTGACATTGATAATATTTTACTATGTTACCAATATTATTTTATAATGTTTTATACTAATAGCGTGTCTTGGCTACATCAATGTGTAGCTTAGTTTGCTGAAAGATTAGCCAGTACTAATGTACTTTTGCCCAGGAGATGTAATGTATTAATCGTACATCCTTTTCGTGGAGGTTCTTTTCATGTCTCAATGAGATGAAGGGATGATAATGGTAACTCTGACGGGGGAGGGGAACCAATGAAGATCTTAACCTAAACTAAGTCCAACTAAACAAATCCTGGTGACCCAGAGAATTATTCTCCTTTCGAGAACAATCGCCTGGTGCCAGCCGGGAATTCAACCCAGGATCTCTAGTTCAGGGGCTTTGATCACTATACCATGAGGCCAGTTTTATAGGTAATGGTATTATCCATCTAAAACGACATGACTTTTAACTTAAAAATCAATACAACCTGTTTTAATATTTATTGTCTATTCATTTCTTGGTTATTTAAATTTGACTGTATATATAGAGGATAGTTCTATTACGTTACACTGTCAGGTTTATCAAAATGTAGCTACATTAATAATTTTTTTAAATCGTTGTTACCATCTGCCATACGTGGAAGATTTAACATATATGATTTGATGCATTAATATGTGAAAGTAGCTCTACAGTCTAATATTCTTAGGATGTGGTAGTCTACAGCTAGAAAATCTATTAGATATACTTTCTCGTATTCATACGTCAGGTCATATAATATGAAGCTATCACTTTTGATAAATATTATTAATACCTTTAAAATAACAATAATAATATAGTAAATTATTATCATTGTTGACTGCCAAAAAATATGTTTGGGGTTACTTAAGGGCCCTTCCTCTGAAAATTCGACTGTGGTTACTTTCGTAACAATTAGGTATCTGCCGCCACCATATGGTAATCACATTCCAGCCCAACTGTCTTGTGAAATTTCATCATCTCACAGCTAGGTTTGCACCTGTCAGCGGGACTAGCATCCTTGTACAGCTTAGTCCTTCAACTGCTGAATGTTTGGCATCCCCTTCCCTCTTGAGGACTTCCTCATCGTCATCTCTCTCCCTCTTCATCGGTCTTCCTCTTGGTCTCTCCCCTCCAAGCTCCCATCACCAATACCTCACAGCAAATCTTTCTCCTTCCATTCTCTCAACATGTCCTAACCATTTCAGCTGGTCAGCCTCTATAGGGGCGTTCATTTATTACGTGAGAAAACTTTTGTCAATTTTTAACCACGCCCTCCTCTTAAAAGCAAAGATAAGCAAATGCCTGACCCCTATTTACCTTGTCCTTTCAGGAACATATTTGTGTTTTGCCTAAGGGTGTAATTCCCCTACATGTTTGCCAAATTTCATTAATATTTCATGTATGCCTCCAAAACACACATTTAATTAGTAATTAAACTGTACTGTGTGCTGTGACCCACTGTTTGGACCTTGTACCCTTTCTCCTCACTTGCCCAGACTACGCCAACCACCCTCTCTAATGCCTGGGTGAACTCCCATTTTCTCCCATTGGACAGGGCCAGGCAGCAGTGGAGCGTATTTATTACGGTTATTCCTCGCTCAGACGTCAGTTGGTGACAACCCAACCCGGGTGTGCCACCTTTTCAATGGAGCAAAAATAAAGTGTCAAAAATTGGAAAAAGCAATATTGTCTAATATCCTCTCACTCCTTTACATCACACCACGACTCACTTTGCCGGAACCATCACCCTACCTCCCACCGCAATTCCCGTTGTTGGGACCGTCACCCTACCTCCCACCACGACTCACGTTGCCGGGACCACCACTCTACCTCCCACCGTGACTCACGATGTTGGGACCGTCACCCTACCTCCCACCATGACCCACGTTGCCGAGACCATCGTCCTACCTCCCACCGCGACTCACGTTGATGGGACCATCATCCTACCTCCTACCGCAACTCATGTTGCCGGGTCCATCACCCTACCTCCCACCACGACTCACGTTGCCGAGACCATCGTTCTACCTCCCACCGCGACTCACGTTGATGGGACCATCATCCTACCTCCCACCGCGACTCATGTTGCCGAGACCATCATCCTATCTCCCACCATGACTCACGTTGCAGGGACCATCATCCTACCTCCCACCACGACTCACGTTGCCGGGACTTTTTCATGTTCCACCGTGACTCATGTTTCTGGGATATCCTTCTGTTCCACCACAACTAACGTTTCCGGGACACTTTCACCGTCATTTCTCCTACCCCTACCCACACGTGTCTGAACACAACGTCACCGTCGTTACGACATCAGTCAGTTAACCCCCGAGGCTGCAAACGAGGAATAACAACTGTTAGGCTTTTAGAAATTATTTAAAGTAGGCTTGTATGCTCACTCGAGAACTAGTTACCACGTAGAGTATACTGTTAGGTAGAAGGACTATTGTTCGATTCTATCTAAAGTGTGAAAATATGCAATATCAGGATGTTATCTACATCTTAGCTCAGTAGGTAGCACGTCTATATACTGGACTGAGCGTCCCAGTTTTGAATACCAGAAATGCTAAATATATATAATTGGTGAAAATGGGGCGTTCCCTTTCAAGAGATGAATTAACGGCTGGGGAAATGGACGTTGTACATAAAAATAATTTGTTGGTCATGTTTTGCAAATACCCAATTTTTTTAACAGTAAGCCTACAGTTGGGTTGAATACACTATTTTACGAATCTAAATCTCAACTTTATCCTTCAAATCCCAAATCATTAATTCTAATCCAAATCTTGAAAAAAAATTATGATCATAAGAGGAAATAGAAATATAATGGAATTAGATCAAATAGAAATAGTAACTAAATGTTAAAATTATTTTTTATAATCCATTCATTATAATATTCATACATTCAGTTAAGTATTAAATTACTGATCTGGGGCCTGGTTGTTGAGTCTGTCCTAAAATTATATTGGTTCTGAACCACCGATAAGAGGTATTAAAAAACTAAAATAAATTTCAGTTAAATGGTTTTTTAAAGTATTTTAGTATCGAACCCGATATTTTCTCAAGTTAGCAATTCTAGAATATACTTAGGAGCTCGAAAGGCTCATCCCTAAAATAAGACACTCTTTCTTATTAATTTTGTGGAGAAAATACGTTATTTTTCCATTTAAAAAAATATTATTTATAATATACTTCCAATAACATATATTTATTTTGCCTCAAAATTATACAAATTTAAGATGCTTTGGTGTGAAACTAGATGGGTTCAATATTCCTCTATTTTATATAAACTTTATACATCAGATATTAATTCTTATATAATCGGTAGTACACGTCATATGGATGCTAACACAGTTCTAAGTCACTTTAATCACACTAATTAACGCCCCCCCCCCCCCCC
>CABEEJ010000570.1:0-97860 GCA_901482245.1 Timema douglasi
TCCAGTAGTTTCGGAGCCTATTCATTACAAACAAACAAACAAACAAAAAATCAAACCTTTCCTCTTTATAATATTATAGTATGATACATCCATCACATTTGTGGTTATATATATATTTTAATCGTTATGACAAACTACTTTTTTAATTAAATTACTGATTTATTCAAACTCATATTTAACCTTTAAACATACCTAAATGGTATTTTACTTTTTCACTAAGGTAAAATTATGAAGTATCCATGTTTTTTCGCATACAGAGATATCAATTTTGATATGATTAGCCTCCTTTTTTACCACATTTACTACCCGTTTAAGTTATACGCTTATGTACTTATTACAATAATGCTTTTAGGTATTATAAAGATTATATTTCAATGAATTTTACCCGCATTTGAATATACCAATTGTGAAAAACCATTTTGGAAACACTACCCTTATTACACCCGACCAACCCGCCTCGGTGACGTAGTTGGGTAACGCGCTAGTCGTGTTGACCTCGACTGCTGAGGACGGGGAGATCGAGTTTCGAATCTCGGTCGGGTGAACTGGGGGTGGTTTTTCCTAAATGGTTTTCCACTCTCCCTCCACGCAAATGCGGGTTCACTTCCTCTAGTTCATCCTTCCCAATTCCTAATCCATTAGTGTAATTAGTACTTAAACCGTATAACCCGAATGGATAGTAAGACGCAGTGCTAAATAATAATAATAATAATAATATTAATAATACACCCGACCAATATTCGAGCGTAGTGAGCTGACCATGCAGCCAACGAAGCTGTTTGATTTTTCTTTCTTTTTGTTCTAGATAAGGTAAAAATCTGACATAAATTATCTTATGTCTTACAGGTACATTATATTGTTATCCTTCAATGTGTATTTAGTTCTTCTAAAAGGACTCTTTCCATTGGGTTTGCCAGTCAATACCTCGAACATGGTTCCAGATTCTACCATTCGCGCTGCATGTCCTGCCAACCGTAATCTACGAGACTTGATTATCCTAATAACGTCTAGAGATTAGTACATGGTATGTAGCTAATCATTATGTATATTATTACCCGATAGACCCTACTTCTCATCCTTTTTTTGGAATTCAATAAAAAACTTTAAATATTTTAAGTTGAAAATAAAGTAATGATGGTAGTATTAGGCTACTAAATTATTTTCAACATGCAACCCCATTATAATATATTATTTGTATAATTGTACGTTTACACTTAGTTTTTGTAAGTAAAACATTAATTTATCAAACATCTTCATTCCAATATGATGTTTCAAATTACCTTAGTTAACTTTATTTAAACTATCACTACTTTGACTTATCAATTTTGTAATTAAAAACAAAGTCTTATGTCTAGTATTAAATTTATTAAAGTGCTCTCCAAAACTATTTGATATTGACGATTTAACTCACTAAAAAAGAGGGTGACCTGGTGCTCTAAGGGTAAGGTGTCGGACTTCTGTGCTGGGGACCGGGGTTCAATCCTCGGTCTCGGCACAGATTCATCTAATTACCACACCCTTCCTTCACCTCTGGCAATACATCTTGTGAATGTGGGGAATTCCAGACCTCCACCGTGGTTCGGATTCCTCGTTAAATTGTAAGTCCTCCATTTCATCTCACAATCAGCCTACCATTACTCATTATCGTAAGTGCGTATAACCCGAACGGGTAGTAAGACGCGGTGCTAATAATAATAATAATAATACTCTAAAAAAGAGTGTAAGGCACCATGTGTATTGAGGGTTGTTTTCCCTAAATGGCTTTAAACTCTCCTTTCACGTAAACGAGTTTAAAATTCCTCTAAATTCAGCCTTCTTCATCACTAAGAAATAAGATAATTATAACATAAGCGTATAACCTGAACGTTTGGTGTGACGTGATGACATAATAAAAAAACTCACTTAAAATGGAGTGAAAAGGGTTTATTCGGTTACTGTCTAAATATTGCACGGAACACCAGTCAGGAGCACTGGGTTGAAAGGTGTCGGGTCGTGGGAAGTGATTTACCACACGTTTACCGACCTTCCCCTCGGCTAGTTTACATTCTAACCCTCACGTGTTGAGATGGTGGTGAAGAGATTGCGTCACGGGTCGCGGTTAACAGCCCACCGCAGTAAGTGCTTAGTCATTTGGAGAACATTTTCATTATATTACCTGAACGCTTGGAATAAAAGCACAGGTCAGGTTCTTATTTACAGTAGTTTCAAACTAGTTCATCGAGGAGAAATTATTTATGTATTTTTTAATATAATAAGGTAATCAGTGATAAGTTCTCGTGTAGATATGAAACATTTTATTTTATTTGAACAATTATTTTTCTCAATGATAGACCTCCTAATAAACTAAAAAGTATCTACCTCGTGGGTATTGGAGTAGAGTGTTTGACTCCAGAACCCGATACCCGTTGGTTCAAACCCAACCAAGTTAAACGTATTTTTCTTGTCGATTAAAATTCGTACCACAACATCCTTCGGAAGGGAAATAAAGCCGTCGGTTCCACGTCGTATGTGGCATGTAAAATAACCTTGGAATATGAGTTAAAAATATATTTCCCGATGAAATTGTTACGCTCTTTCGCGCTAGCTCATATAAGTTCATTGTATTAAAACCTCATTTTTGACAGAATTTTTTTTTTTTCTAAACTTTGTTCAAAGTTTTAGTTACTGGGAAAATCATGGTGTGAGTCTACACTCACCTAATTATACACCAAGTAATGTGGTATGAACTTTCCAATTTTAATGTATAAATTAACACCAAAAATGTAGTAAAATCTTATGAATTTTTGCCGCAACAAATAAATTTGTATTTTTGTATAAGGCCATTCATATGAATATTTTTAGGTGATGGACTATATATAACATTTCTGTGGTTTAAAAACAAGATACAAAGGAAGATATTTGGTCCAAACACAGACGAGTGTACTGGAGAGTGTAAGTGGAGGAAGATACATAATGATGAGTTACATATTCTATACTAATCATAAGACCTGTTAGGATAATTAACTCTAGGAAATTACAGTGGACAGGACATGCAGCACTATTGGGAGAATCTAGAATCTTGTTTAGGGTTCTGATTGACAAACTCATTGGGAAGAGACTTTTGTGAAGATCTAGAAGCAGTTGAGAGGATAGCATAAGTGTGGACCTGAAAGATAAGGGGTATAATGCGTGGACTGGTGAACTAGCTCAAGATAGGGACAGTTGACGAACTTTCGTAAGTGAAGCAATGGACTTTCGAGTTCCTAATGACTTGGAGTAAATAAATAAGTTGACAGTAGGAATACCGATATGAAAGACAACCAACCCTCGTTAGACACGACCAGGATTCAAACTAAATCCCGACCTCTTAAGGAATAATCTTCGTCTCGCTGTTTGAGTTATCTGGCTTTAGGCCACTGTCATTGTTTTATCGTTACTAAGCCTAATCTATATTACAGGTGTTTGTCTAAAGTTATCTTCAGTAAATAGGTTAAAACGATTAAGATGTGTCTTGAGGCGTTGTATCAGTATTTGTGTGTGTGTAGAGAGAGAAAGAACCTCATTAAAGGACGTCTCTCTCTGGCACCTCCCATAGGTTCACAAAATGCCAGACCGTAACCATCGTCTTTTAAGTATTTTTTTCTTATGTGATTTCGTTTACCATCGAATGTAGTGACAAATTTATACAACTTGGAATATTAAATAGAATTAATTGGAAACTATGGTTGTTTGAAGTCAATGAATATCTAGATACCCATGAAAACTAATTTAATAGAGACATTAATCAACAAATTTTTAAAGATGTGCAAACAAATATGGCATACAGATTTTATTACTTAAATAGGTAGTTATTATAAGTTTTAAAAGTTTTTTCTATTTATATATATTATAACATTATTAGCTTTATTTTCAATATTCACATATTTGAGATATAGAAACCTATTGGAAAATTAATTGATTTTTGCTAAAGAAATGTATATTTAAAACCATATTATTTATATTCTATCAATATCACAAGCTCATCCTTTTTTATTAAAAATCAACTTCCTGTTAAATAGGTTTTATAGAGAATATATATTTTTGGTAAACATAATGTTATATTGTATATCCCATATATGATACCATTTTAAAATATTTTGTTTTCGAAAATATATCCTTTATTAAAAGTTTCAATATTTGTTTTTGTGACTGTAATATAATTAAAATAAGTGGTTCCTTTGTTTAAGTTCATTATTGAAAGGAAATTCAATTTAGTTTTTTCCGAAAACGTTTCCATTTGGTTTTATTCCTGGGATTAAAACCTTTTAATAGAGAATTAGAATGCCAATCTCATCCAGAATTTTTTATGTTGGTATTATAAATTAATATTGAGGTGTCCCAATTCAATTAAATTATAAGGTTTAAGAACATTATTTTGGGTTTTGTTAGTAGCAAGGACATTATTTAGAAAAAATTAAACGTGAAATATATTCTTTGTCACTATTGTATAAGTTTTCTTAGGATTATCTGTATTTTTACTAGATTTAAAATGATATTCTCACAAATTTCTAATTGAATATACTAACAAAAATAAAATTAAATATTATATTTAACTAAGTTTCAATTCAATCTAAATTAATTTGTATATGAAGTTTGTAATCAAGGAACATATTAATTAATTAATGTAAGCTTAAGGATTGTTAGTGTATATGCCCCTTAACTTTGGTCCACAAATCTAAACGTAGTCCAATTTAAATGTGTTTCTTACTACACCTTTATTTATTATTCGAACCCTTCAAAGAATTCATTTGGTTCCGCATTAGAATTCGCGAAATCTACTCGATGAAAACTGTAGATATCTCTGCCCTCTTCAAAGTCGAGAAGTTTTCTTTCTTACTCTTGAAGACATCTATATTTTTGGAAACACAGTTCTTGACTCGACCTAAGATAAAAGCTATTATTGTTGAGAAGATGAAATAAGTTCTCTTCAAGAGGACGGAACACGAATGATAAGTCCAGATAAAAACTCACATAGTTATTCTCACCTTTACTGAGAAGAAAATATATATTTTGTGATTGGCAAAATCAGCGAAAAAATGCCAAGCCATCAGTAAAACTTGTCAGGAACAGTGGCAAGAGAAGGATTTTTTTTTATATATAAAGGAATAAAAATCTTAAGGAACGGTAAAGAAAGCGGAACGAAAAAAGTGGATGAAGACTAAATAAAAGTAGTGTGATATAGTACGAAATTTGAAAATATAACGAGTTCTATTAATCTTCTCAAAAATGGTTCTGTTGATGGCATTCTGCCTTCTCCTTTATCGTTCCTCTTTCTCTTTGGTTCGTTCTATCAAGGTTTTTTTTTAGTATTTCACGGTGACATGACTCCTCTACCCGTGTCTTGTCAAAACTAAACGTTTCCGTTCATGAGAACGACTGCGATTTCTTTTTATTTCTTTTTACGTAATATATATTTTGTCGCAACGGGTATAATAAGCTAAAATTTATTCACTAGTACAAGTTTGTTTTCATTATTTTTATAACCTACTTGAGTTTCCAAATTTCTTAATAAATCTTAGTCAGAGGTACCTAGTCTCCCATAAATATCAACTGATACTAGATTAAAACTATAATATAAATATACTTTTGGTGTATATTGCATCAAAAATAAAAAGTGTGCTATCATAGAGTCGTGAATTAATGAATGCATTATTTGTAAATTGCAATGTAAATGGTCGTCCTACCTATAAAATCTTCCGAGGTATCTCATGTTTGGCTTCCCCGTCTAGTTTTGTCACCCTATACCTATTGAAACATGGACTTATTTAATCAAGAATCTCAGGCTAACCTTTATAAGTCACAAGGTTGTGTCTGTAAGGAGCTATCTGACCTTTACACCTCTTGACACAACAAAAAAAAATCCTATACTCGTGTCGGATCGATTTATATACATACAAATAATATTACAGCATCATCACAGGTCACATTCATTTCAATAAATGGCTATACCATTTTATCTTATAAGAATTTATTCGTAAAGGTTGTTTTCGAAAACGTTGATTTTTTTAGCACCTTATCTTACTAACCATTCGGGTTATACACTTATGTACTAATCACGCTAATGGTTTTAGGGCTTAGGAGGGTTATATTTTAAGAGTAAGTGTACCCGCATTTGCTTGGAGGCTGTGATGTTATTTTTGCTAAAAGAATTACTTGTAATATAAATTTAATAGTCGGTTGACTAAGTCTTATTTAAATACGTAATTACGCTGACGAATTTAATGTTTGTTTTTTATTTCAATCACAACTCCTAAAGTTTGGAATATTAATTATTTATTTACAATAACAAATATATAATATAATCTACTTACCTTTATTTCACTATATTAAATTGTCTTTCTTTATTTTGATTCATAAGATGCCAACCCAGAAAGCTTTTTTTTTTGTAGGTGATTTTAACGCTATTTGCTTTAGAGAGTGGTTTATTTCGGAACTGTTATGATCTTAATTTATTTTATGTCCTTGGGCGCTTACAGCATCTGGCTGTCGTTTTAAGAAATAATTTCCCCTAGCGTAAGACATTATTATTCTAGTTTAGATTTTGATGTTAAATTTAAATTAATCTTAAAGATGATTTATGTTCTTTTGTCAAATTATAATATTAAGTTACTTTTATAATAATACTTTGATTGTCTATAGGGTTAAGATTTTGTTGTTGTTATAAAGCTCGGAAATTAGTGTTCTCATAGGCCATTGTTTAAGGTTTAGTGTTTTATCAACTGAAGAGAAAATTGGTTAAAAAATATAAGGAAGGACCCGATTTGGGAATCCTTTAAGCTTTTTGTTGTTATTGTTATAGTTAATATTATTTACATCCGAAAACTTCATCAAAAATATGTTAACCTCTGAGTAAGGTCAAGGGCAAATTTTCAGGGAAGAGTCTGTTAAAAAATAAGACCTGGAATGTATTTGCTACCAGAGCCTTAGATCACCATTCTACATGGAGATTATTGGGGGAGACCAAATTCATCATCATCATCAACATCATCATTATACTGTTGCTAGGAGCTTAAATTACATTTTTGAAGAACTCATTATTTTAACATGCTATACAAATATTTCAAATATGGTGTTATTTCAAAATTCATAAATATTATTTTGTCATCACAATTCAAGTTAGAATCTTACATTTTTAAGTCCTGCCCCAAAAATATTTTTCATAATTTTAGAACATGGGAGGCATGCCTTATTTAATGTAAAGGTATTATACTTTTTTCTCTTCAACAATAATTACAAACACACCATACATTTCACTGTGTAATTTATTTATTTATAATATTAATGTACATTGTATTTTGAACATTCCATTCCATTTATAGATAGTTTCAGTAGGTTGGATGTCCATGTCAAGAATGATAATCTGCTCCAATAAAATATGCAGTCCATTATTTTAAGTGTCCAAGTTAAGTTAAAACTTTAGGTAAATTCCAGAAGTCTTGAGAGTAGTAATTTTTCAGTCTTACCGCTGGGCAGTTTTTAGGGATTAATTTATTTAATAAAAACTCAACCTATCCAAGAAAATAAAAGGGGCTGGTAGTTGGCAGCCAGTATATATATATATATATATATNTATATATATATATATATGAAATTTAATTTATTTATTCATACCTAATAAATTTAAAAATTTAATTTTAATATACTTTTTAACAAAAGGGAGACTATAAAACAATTTTGCAAAAAAATACCCTCAGTTCACATGACCGAGATTTGAACCTTGATCTCCCCGTCACCAGAAGCTTGGTATACCGTGAGATCAGCGCCTTAGGTCATGCGGGCCACTGTAGTGGGCTGTCTAATGTTAAAACTTGTTATTAACTTTACCTTCCAATCATATTTGAATATAGCAAATAATAAATATTGATGATTATTATGGTAACATAAAGTTATGATATTTTTGCGTTTTTAAATTATCAGTTGTATTGCTGTGAGTTCCACAATCCAAACAAAAGGGGATGGTTTACTGGTCCAGCTTTTATCAAACATAATTTTATAGCATAGTTCATTATATTATACAGGAGACAAATCCTCTGAATAGAGGCTATAATGTATTGTTTTTAACATTTTAATTGTAAGATTTAGAATTATATTATGTTATTAACTACTCTGAAATACACCTGCAGCAATGGGGAGGCGCGTGGACTTGAAGTCAATTTCACTCAATAGTGATTCACCTGTGACGAAGAGGTCAGGTTTTAGATCTTGGGCATGTATAATGAAGGTCTGAAACTGTTTACCATTCTCCTTTTAAGAAATTTCATATTCACTTCACTTCATCTAAATTATAATTTACTTATCCTTTACCAGTTAGTATAGCTAGATATATAAAACCCTAATTTGGTAGTGAAAATTGGAGTAAAAAATTGTGTTGAAAACAGCACAGACACATATCTCTTTTATCTTAATATAACTATGTTTACTAAAATCTTATATGGTTTGGGAAACTAAATCATATACATTGTTGCAGAAATACTTTATCAAAGAAAATAAATATGAACGTTCATAGAAACAATTAGACAAGAGGAACATTTCTGTACACAAAAGAGAATAACAATACACGGCATGGCGAAGACTACTTTTTGATTTCAGGGAGTCAATATTTATCAAAATCTCACTTTAGATTTTTTTTCTTTTAATATCACAAAACTTCTCTCTCTCTAACGGTTCGAGAAAAAGGAAAAATATAACTTAAAATAATAATTAATTTTCTCACTATGCAAATTTATCTAAATGACCTTCTTGAATGAATAATTTTTCATCTTGTATGTCATTACCTATCCTCATTTTCGTTCTTTCATTTCTTTTTACACTACTATTAAGCGTCTATTTTTTTATATATATATTCATTTATTTAATTCAGATTCATGTAGGGTTCACAAAAGACTTAATCGACTGTTGACTGCCACCAGTTAGTAAAATACTTTAACTATATTTGTTGCTTCATTCATTTTTCAATATTTCTTTTTACCCAGTTCCGTGGACGAATAGTTTAAGTAGTCAGTCTCTTGCTGAACCGGCCTGCTAAAAATGGCAATATTGGGGTTCGAACCCACTTGTGTATACTAATGTTATTTAAAAGAATTGTTTCCTACTCTCTTTCAAGGCGAATAAGGGTAGTTTACTTCTAAAATGCCTCCTTCCTCATCGCTTCGCCATTATTCGTATTGGCATATAACCTGAATAGGTAGTAAGGCACGATGATAGAAATCCTTTACACTTTCTCCTAAGAATCTAAGGCGCACTGAGGTGCAAGTTTCTATCGTGGTTCCTGGTCATGGGGAGGTGTGGGTAAGAATTTCCAACAACGTTTTATTTTATATATGATTTTTTTTGCCATTTCTTTCTCTATGGAATTTTGGAAACATTTCTTAAATATTGAGTGCTCACTTTACCAACCATATTGGTGAACATATTTGGATATCGAAGCTGGGTAGTAATCAAGGGTGAGAGAAAAAAACTCCGTATCTCTTCATCTTTCTCGCATTTCCGATATCATAAGGCGCCAGCGTAGCATACAAGGTCTCCGTAGTGTGACGGTCTATGGTGAATAAGGGGTTAGTAGGAGGAGGGATGCATAAAGGGGTGTTTAAGAGGGTGGGTTGGTGGTACAAGATGGTAATTAACTAGGATAGTTTGCAGGGATTTGCTTGCTCCGCTAATATTGACAGGCCTGTATACACTGTCCAGAGAAGAGGGTCGTGTTGGGAGGTCAATTGCTAAGGGGAAAGCCATGTTTTAAAGTCTGGTCTTAAGGGAATGTGTAAGGACAATGCATGTTATATATGAACTCCCCGAATTAAGTTTGGTTACGGCAGTCAAGTAGGAGTTCCGTATTACAATAATAGAGCTCTTAGGTTATCAAACAGTTAAGTTCATCAAATAATTTGCACATTTGCTGTATGATATTTTATTATAGAAATTATTATTTTTTCGACAAATAAAAGTAAATTAGATATATATTTATACATCTTACTCAAATACCTAACATTTTACGTTGTCAAAAACTACTATTTTTTCAAGTTGATACATTAAGATCTTAAATATAATTTTTAAGAAAACCCTTAATCTTAGATTAATTATACACGAGTAAGATAAGAAATATATTAAATAGATTTAAATTTAGTTGGATCATCAAGATTAATAAACTGATAAAAATTTAATATATACATTATTTAATGCATCGGTAGATAAATGACAAAGCTCTCAAATATTTTACCAGAACTAAGGAACTTACATTTAGGAGCTAAAATTTAGATGTAATGCATTTCACATATATCTAGTTTGTTTACTTGCCTCCTAAATTAAACATATAGAAATTCTCAACGATGCGCAGATGAAATCCATATTTCCATTAGGGACATTGTCTTTTAATACTTTAAAAATATAATCGGCCCTGTGGTGTAGTGGTCTCGGGCTCAATTCCCGACTGGTACCTTTGGTATTTCTCCCTTTAGGAGAATAATCCCAATGCTCACAACGGTTTGGTTGGTTAGTCAGGTTAAGATTAACCCAAGCTC
Organism: Timema douglasi; assembly: GCA_901482245.1. Lineage (NCBI taxonomy): Eukaryota > Metazoa > Arthropoda > Insecta > Phasmatodea > Timematidae > Timema > Timema douglasi. Next base: position 10,536 of record CABEEJ010000570.1, read on the forward strand.
AACAATAAAATAAAAACTATCATCACGTGATCTAATTGTAGTACATGTAGATAACCTTTTATGGTTTACCTTGGACAACGCTCTGCGACACCAGAGCGACTAATGGTTTACAAATAAGGTGACCGAATCTGGATGTCAAATTCCCTCTCGTGGTTTATAGTTAAATTCTTTAAAAATATATATATATATCCTAAATAAAAAATGGTATTTATATGTTTGAGTTAACAAATAAGCTATCTGCGTATAACCCGAACGGGTAGTAAGACGCGGTGCTAATAATAATAATAAATAATCTATCAAATTTTCAGGCAAGCATTAGCATGCTCAAGGTCTGCGGACAAAGTCTCGATTGTTTATGTGAGGGGAGGTGTAGGTATGCATTAAAATGGGTGGGCATATAAACTGAACGGGTAGTAAGAAGACGCATTGCTAAGAAGATTACAAAAATAATTTGTGTAGATAGTAAAATATATAAATATATGTAATTTGTATAATATCCAAATATAAATAATCAGCATTGCTTTATTTTTAAATTATTTGCTATCTCCATCATATTTAGAGATGTTACGCCTAGCATAATGCATTTTAATGTATGTGTGAAATGATTGTTTGCTTTAATGTTGCTTTTATGTCTCCCTCTTCCCTTTATTTAGTTCTAGTTTTCTAGTTTAGTTTACTTTAATATGTTCATAGAGTTACAATTATGTATTTGGCCAATATTTTTTTTATTTGATATTTTTGTACGGAGATTATAAATTTGTTTTAGCACACAGGTATTAGATGTGCATGCTTTATTATTAAAGGGTTAAGTGTAAGAAAAGGCACTGGCCTTAACCAAATCCAAATAAAGATGACATTATCATTACTATTATTAATATTAGAAAATAATTCTGAGATAAATAACAAAAGTTGATGATATAACGTAATATATGAGCGTTAAAACATTGTTTTATTTAAATAGTAACATACAATATATTTTTTTGTAAATCGATTTAGGTTCTACACTAGCAATAACTTAATTTACGGAAGGAAATGTAGGATTTCTTCCTAATCCCCGAAAATTACAATGTTAATTACACCCCGTGATGGATAAGACCTAAGAGAGCTTTGGAAATTTCAAAAACATCTAGTAAAAATATTTGAAAATTTGTTATTTTGTCATTTAAAAGAAAAATTAAAATATAACTGTCCCAAACTAACAAATATAAATTGAAAATATCTTACTGTTTTCCAATAATATTGAAAGTTTTGAAATCAAAATGGATAAAGTTTTCAGCAGTGTCTCTGTCACTATTGTAACCAACTTGTTGGCTCAGATATTTCTTCTGTGTGCTTTTGTGACAAGGTATCCGAGCAGGTAATATCAAGGAAGGATATTTGAATAACTAGGTAACCTTGCTTTTCGGTCCCAAGTAAGGAATATTTGCTTTGCAAACATACCAATCCCGTATTGCAGCATTTCTCTCTTTCTCTTTCTATCTATTCCCGGGTGGTTTTCTTTGAACCGCTGTGAACTCATCCTTTGGTGTATTGACATAACAGCTCTATGCTGCACGGGGCAAATCAACCGTTATAAATCCTTACCTACTTGCGTGCCTGCGTGTGTGTTCAAACAACGACTCACCTTACTTAGAAGAGATTTATTAATTGTTATTTTTGAAATTTGATGGTAATAACATGACATATTATGTTAATAATGTTATTTTAACTCCCCCCTTCCTCCCACCATTTTCTCGTGGCCTACAAATAAAGAAGAGAACACATCAACTAGTTTTAATAATAATAAAAAGAGAAAAATTTAATTAGGCCCATTTCAGAAACGGCAATGTATTGGAAAAGCAAACATATAAATAAAGTTTAAATATAAGAATATGAATATTATAACCTATTAAATAAGAGATAATACGCAAATTAATAAAATTAAACCAGATGTATGTACAAAAATAATATTAATCAAATATGTTTACCTTATTATAAGAATATATTTACTCACATTGGTGGGAATGCGGACCAAATACTACTATCATCTGGTCTGTTTTGCCACTGAGAGGAGTATTGGGATTCAAGTCCCAGCTGGGCGGGTTTCCTACACTACCTAAACCCAAATGTGGTGTACTTATTAAAAATTCTTCTTTCCTAATCTCTCTTTTCAAATATCGATTTTAAAAATGTTTATTGATTGAACAAATTGCGAATGTGGGGAATGCCAGGCCTCCACTGTGGTTCGGATTCCACCTTAAACTGTAGGTCGTCCATTTCATCTCACAATCAACCTACCATTCATTACACGTTAGAGTAAGTGCTTACAAACCGAACGGGTAGTAAGACGTGGTAATAATAATAATAATAATAATAATAATAATAATAATTTATTGATTGAATTGGTATTAAGAATGAGTAAGAAACAAAATTAGAGAAATTTAAAAAATAATATGGTAAATAATTTATATTTTAATTAGATATCCATCAGTTAGAGATATACACAATATTTTTTATCGCCTCGTTTTTCTACCCATTAGCGCTATATGCATATATATTAATTACGCTAATGGTTCTTGTGATGAGAAAAGTTATAGTTATTGGAAGTGATTCCTTATTTACATATAGATAAGAGCTGAGTGTGAAATAATTTTGGAATCACCACACTCAATATACCTGACTAAGATTCGAACCGCAATCTCCCTGTTATCAGCAATCTATTATTATGCAATGGTGACGCCTTAAACCACATGGCTGCCAAGATGGGTCAATCTCTATTGATTTGTAGATTAAACTTAATGGTATTAATAAAATGTATGTTTAGTTAGAACAAATCCAGTCAAATTATTATCTACTTATCATGAAATACTTATTTTTTTTTATCTCTGTATGAAATAATTAGTTTTGGGGGGTTCATATACTTTTTTTATAAATTGGTTGTATCTTGAATTTCAAAAGGAGCGTAAAGAGATAACTAAGGTAATAATTGACTTAAATCGATATATTTAAAAATAACTTTTAATAATAATGATAGGACACATGCTACATTTATATCTCTGAAAATATTATAGAGAAATAAAACATGAAAAGTGTTAGCATAAAAACCTAGTACCTTCCAAAGATAAAACAAACACAAAACTAATTCCATCGTAATTTGTCAAAATATACTATATTTTACCAGATCTAATTTCTTTTCGATTGAACGATTTCTGCAGAATTAAGAACTTTCAAAATATATTTTGTTAGTATGCGAGTATTTTATGGCATTATATAAGTATTTTATGCTAGTATGTAAGTAAGGAATCACACACATAAGTTACTCTATAGCATTAGGAACTCGAAAGGTCATTGCTGTAATTAAAAAATTACTCCCCATATCCAGTTTACACCATTATACCTATCTCTTTCACGTCCATAAACATGTATTCCTCTCATCTGCTTTGACGTAGTCTCATTAGGTTTACCAATCAATCCATTTAACTCAGTTCAAATTTCTTTTATTCTATTTTAATGTCCTGCCCGCCATAACTTGGTTGATTTGAGAATTCCTAACAATTTCTAGTGATTATTACAGGTTATATAGCTCATCATTGTGTAGCATCTTCCACTCTACCTTAAACATATTTTATCTGGAATCCATTTATGTAAACGTGTAATGTAATCAGGCATTAAATCGTTGACTAATCTAAGCCATTCTCTCTTGTTTTAAGTAAAGTGAAACGTTCATCTAAACACAAAAAAATAGTTAACTTCGACAACCCATTCAACCTTTAAGATAAATGACTATTTAAGATTCCGTTTTCCCAAAGAAATACAATGACTGTTTTCACAAGGCCTGGAAATAGGAACGGGGTGGTAGCTAATGCACACTGAAATTCGGCAACGATAGAAAGGGGGTTGGGAATTTTACGTGATGCTGATGGTAGCAGGAGGGGGAGCAACATTAGCATTTTATTGGTGGGGGTGGAGAAATTCTGGGGTGAGAGTTTTGCACGTAGGTGCAGGGGTTGCGAGAAAGGGTTATGTGGAAAGACCCGTTGGGGTTGGGGGAGGGGGGTTGAAGACGTGGAGAGGGATGTAGGGGGTAATTTAGATCGGAGAAATGGAGGGTGTGAGTTGAGGGAGGGTCGGAAGCCCTACTAGCAATTAATGCACCCTTAAACGTGGCAAGGCGAGCCAAAACCGATAACTCTGGCACTTCCAGGGCCAAACACCTTTTTAGTGCCGCCACAAGGAAAATGACCTTATATTACTATATTTTTGTATAAAATTGAGATAAATTCATAGAAAAAAAGAAGACAGTCCCGGACATGATAAACCCTCCCCTATTTTCTCTTTATCTCATCTTAGGTTTTATCGTTTTATTTGTTTTAATATTTAGTTAGTTTGAAAATATAGAATGTCTTCCCAATAATTAATTTAGTATTTGGTTCACATTACAATTATATATATTTATTTAATTTAAATTTGATTTTCGGTCTGTGTTTAACAGTTTGGTTTGTAAAAGTTTCTTGGTTGATTTATGTTATAATTAAAGGTTCACTATTAAATCTGATAATTTTTCTTAAACGAACGATATTGATCCATTTATATGGTAAACGTTAAAAACATATTAGTAATTTTATTTAATAACCCGTAGTAATATAGTTGATAATAATTTGGTTAGGGCGACCAGATATTTAATTTGAATACATTATATAAAGAAAATTAATCTAATATATGTTTTTGACATAAAGGAATAATAATGTTCGTCCACTCCTGAGCCTTATCAAAGTATGATCTGCTCTATATAACATCAAAGCTATTTCTTGAAATTTGTTAATTTTGAACTAAATTTCAACCGTGATCTTGACTTATTAGCATCTATTTATTCCTCTTTCTTATACCTAAAACCCAGCATCGCATCTAGTTACGGGAGACTTCTAGATAAAGATATTTTTTAAACAGACTGTCATAGACAGGGATACAAAATGAATAAATATGTGATAGGCTATATATTTCTCCAATTAATTAGGTACTCACTGTAGATTTGGCACGTCACAGTTAGTCCATAGTTATATAATTATAATATTCACTTCATTATATATATTTTTTTAGAAGAATCACTTTATCTAGAATTGCAAATAAAATAAAATTTTGCCTTGAATATGTGCCAAATATTTGAAAAAACCTTTTTTAGTTTTGTTAGTTTAAATCAATTATTGATTAAAAATATAACTATTCAAGTAAAATATATTTAAATTTTATGAAGGAAGTTAGAAAATATAAAATAAAGTATTGAGTAAAAATATAAGCAGTTTGGCTTTCATGAACACGTGTTTGGTTACATATTTGAATAGAGAATATAATAAATATTACAGCCTGTTTCTCACATATGTTCTTACTTATCTCCCAGTCTTATTTTTACTTATAATAGGTGTAATACCTTAATGGTATTTTTATAATTGTATGGTAAAAAAATTAATGATATAAGTATTGTTTTTAACTGAATACAAACAAATGTTTATTATTAAAATAGAATGATTTATATTATTCCTCATTCTTATTGTATTTGGTGTAAAACGAAATATTTTTATTATACTTAGCCAAATAACAGTTTTGTTACCAAAATTTCTTATGGATTTTGAAACTCTTTTAACATGCCAATATATTAAAATTAAATTTTAGAGGTAGTTTCGAATTTTTAGGATTATCCAGAGTCACTCAAAAGATACACAATTCTATAGAAATGTAATAGACGGGAATGGTGAATTAAATGTTTGTAAACAATGGTGATTACCTATTTGATACAATGCTCTCATTCACCACAGCATCGCTTTCAAAGGGGTTGTTCTGGGGTGTAGAATATTAGATTAGCGCAAGTTCGTGGAAGGCAGTCATCGTTGAAAAGACGTGGAGAATGAGGTTGGGCACTAAGGAGGAACAAGCTGTCTCAAGTGAATGTCGAAGGAGGATCTCAGGGATAAAGGGTACATGGGAACCTTTAGGGAATATCATAACACTTGCTCAGACTCACCCTTAGGCTTCTCCTTCATTACATAAACATAAACATGTCTACTTTTGCATGTTCGTGGTTACATGGATTGGAATAAGTAGGCTAACCGTATATTTAAAAAAATAAACGATACCGCTTCTATGTAATAGAATTGAGAGATATTAAACACGTTCATACAGTGTTGGCTAACTTTTATTCTAACATTTTGTAATATTACACATTCAAACCATCTAAATATTGACATTAGTTAGGAATGAGGTAAGGTTACGATGAATAAGAACGGGGTGGGGAGTCACATTAAACACATCTTCCAGGACTACAACATTTATATCTTAAACCCCATAATGGCTCTATCATAAACTTTACTTTTAATTAATTTAAATATTTTAGTGTATTTCAATAATAATTTAAACTCCATTACTTAGATCTTATGATTGTCTAACAGATGGAATCACTACATAAAATTGAATTTCTCCCTATTTCCCTGTACCCTTAAATTAAAAACGTAGAATGTAAGATGTAATTTTTTTCGTATTTGAGTGAAGGTAAATTGATTTTTTTTTTAAGAAGAAACCCTTTCAGTATTCTTGGTCTATATTTAAACACAGACCACACTCTATTAATCGAGTCCTAGACCACATTCCCACAGATGCGGGTCTTATGTGATAAATCCTAATTTTATGTCTAACAACTAGGTATATACTCAAATAATGTTGACATGTAACGAAATATGCGTTACATTCTAATAATTATTAGTCTTATATCTTAAATTAACAAATATGTGGAGAAGTTAATGTATTCTCTTTATTTTATACCCACCAAGAAGTCCTTAAAACCAGTAATAATTTATACTTAACTTTTCAAAGAATTTTTTATGTGGTATTATACTAAAAGGGAGATAACATAATATATCATTTAAATTATAGTTCACTATAATTTCTTGGTTCTATAACCAAATTATTTCGCTTTCCAACTATACATACTATACAATAAATACATCTTATTCATACAGATTCGTATACATACACACAAATATATATTAACATATGTTATATATAAATAAATAATATACATTAACATATGTTATATAAATATAAATAAATAAAAATACATCCATAAATACACAAACGAATCTCTATATTAAATAGTTGCTTATTTTTAAATGTATATAAAAAAAATTCTGGAATGATAATAATAAATATATTGACTGGGATTTATTTCGCGAGAATAATATGAAAAACAATGAACTCACAAAATCTAAATAATAAAGGGAAAGAAAGATAAACGTTTTTGTAAATATAGTTTTACCTACTTGTACCCGGATTTCTCCAACATGAATGTTCGCAACAGTTGGGGATGCCTTCTCCGCACTGCGTCTAATTACGTTTGCTAATCACCAATTAGTATATCTAGGCGTCACTAAAAGAGGAGATGTTTTCGGGAAAGTAGTTTGGAACGTGAATGATATTAAGGCTTCTTACGAAGCTTATCTCTCAGATTGTTAAAACTGAAATTTTTTTTCAGGGAATAATACAAAAAAAAATTCTTTATCGTTTTATCTTGTCATTAAAAGTTAACTTAATTCTTTATTGAACATTTATATACATACACTAGATATATTTCCAAATGTCGTGTTGATCTAGACTGCTGAGGACGTGGAGATCAAGGTTCGAATCTCGGTTGGGTGAACTGAGGGGGAGGATCCTAAATGGTTTTACACTCTCCCTCCACGCAAATGCAGGATCACTTCCTTTAATTCAACCTTCCCAATTCCTAATACATTAGAGTAATTGGTACTTAAAGCGTATAACCCGAACGGGTAGTAAGACGCAGTGCTAAATATTATTATTATTATCATTATCATATAAACCAAACGAGTAGTAGAACGCTGTGCTAAAAAAAAATCATTTATAGATTCTCACTGAGCACATTTAATTGAAAATATTTAATATATATATTTTTCTAAACAATAAATTAATATTGATTAAACATGCTTTCTTTTATTTATAATGCTAAAAATTATCTATATCTGTTATCTAATTTTTGTACTATTGGTTGGGAAACACATTAAGATTAACTCACCTTTGTATTATTTAAATATATTTTCTTTGCCCTTTCCATACCAGCTAATTAATATTTTTTATATGAAAAGGATTTATATATCCTTGTAATTTATTCAGTGAAATAATTCAGTCATTTAATATAAGGACATCTTACATACAACTTTATTTACATTTAATTAAAATAATTAACCTAAAATATGTTGGCTTTAATAGTAGTTGATGTTCTTTACTAATTTAAAATATTTTTGAATATGAGAATTAGTTTTAATTGATTGTATTTGTAAAAATACCTGACACCCTTACGATACAAATTCAAAACTATTTACTGAGGTTTGTATATGTTAAAAAAAGTATATATATTTTATTGTGTATTATTAATAAACTGTGTTATTAACTAACATTTATAATGTAATTTATTTTCATACTCAAAATAGCTTAGTCACTTGACCATAATTAAACAATTTTTTTTATATAATAAGGAAGCTTATAATGTAAATTATATTTTTGGGATGATTAAAAGCTTCCTTAGCCTCTGACTATGAATATTAATAGGGCTATTATCATTTTGAATTATTTAACATCTCTAGCATACCAGTAGGTAAAATATTTATACAGGTTAAAAATGAGGGATTTTTAAGAATGAGTGTTTCAGAACTTTTGATCTAAAGCTTTAATAAAAGTAAAATATCTCATCGTGTTTGATAATATTTTTAAAATATTGATATTACGTTAAACTAAACAGGTGTATGCATGAAAACTAAAGAAAGACATGTTTTAACTTTGGTGAAAAATAATTTGAAGAAAGATTGTTAATTTATAGCACGAAAGTTAATTATGATTCATAAGTCTGTCCCTAGTATTTTGTACGAGTTATTGCAAAAATGGTAATCCTAAATCCCTCTTTCATTAACTCCATTCGTTTAGTGAATTATGGGAGCCGAGTTTCTAGTTCACACAGTTACTTTAATAAAATACTACATTTTTATGCAAACATATTTAAAATTTACGACTAAATTGGGAATACATTTTATGCTTGCATGGAAAATAGGGCTTAAAGTGAGTTTGGTAATGAAACATGGCAATGCTTTTATCAGTTAACTTATTTTGGTTTTAAATTGCCGTATATTCAGAGATGGGAATTTTATTCCTACCATTATTATTTATTTTGGTTAATTACATTTATTTATTTGTTTTCGAGCCTATTGTGCTTGTAGTAAAGTATAATTCAACCTTGTTTATTTTATATTATATGAAAAGTTTCTAAATAAATAAATTTGTTTAAATTAAAAAATATATGCTTCCGCCATATTATATAAACATATAGAAAGTAGTTTTAAACTAGTTCCAATTCTCCATAAAGCAAATAAAGTGCTTAATAACATGAGAATGTCAAATAAAAACAAACCTCTACCATGAATAGCATGTATATGCAAAGTTGTATTTTAAATTTGACTTTAAACAAATATACTATATTTAATATAAAATAAACTATATTTAATATAAACTAGTTAAGTATATATATTCTGTACGGTATATAATTTTAAAACAATTAATTTACTTTAAGGAAAACAAAACCTTTAGTTACTAAACAATAAACACTATGTTTGGTCTTAGAAATATTTTAGCTGGCTGGTACTACTTTATTAATTAACATAATAATTTCTATAAATATATAGCCTATACATATTTTGACTTCATTCACATTATTCAAAGTCCTTGAAAGAAATCCTTCACGGCGTCTGTTTCGAAGGAAGAGGATGATGAGATATAATTCTATTAATAATCATTAAAGAGCATTTGGGGACCTGGCGGTCTATGGGTAAGGTACTATACCTCTGTTCTGAGGGTCTGGGGTTCAATCTTCAGTCCTGACACACATCTATCTGATGTCTAAACCCTTCCTTCACCTCTGACAAGACGTGTATTAAACACAACTTGTGAATGTGGGGAATGTCAGGCCTCCACCGTGGTTCGGATCCAACGTTAAACTGTAGGTCTTCCATTTCATCTCACAATCACCCTGCCATTACACATTAGCTTAAGCGCATGTAACCTGAATGGGTAGTAAGACGTGGTGCTAATAATAATTAAATTGCATTTCAACTGGTCTTCAAATTTATTTATGTATATAGTATTAAATAAATATATTATTTAAGTTAATATGATTATGAAGAATATGAAGTAAAGTGTATTCTTTTTTTTATTAACTTTGCACACTATACAATAATGCAATTTTTAAAATTGATACCTACCAACATTTCGACATAAATGAAAATAATATTGATATTCTTTCATTTGTGAATAAATTTTTACCATAAGTTTTACCAAAAGCAGTTATTTTATTATTTTAACAAACGTGATCTTAGAATGACTAAGAATTTTTGAAGATCTTCCTAAATTATAACTGATGTATAATCTTTGTTGGTACAAATTCTCAAAATTTATTAAGAAAATACTTCTCTCTTATTAAAAAAATATCTAGTGAAATCAAAGAATTCTAAGTGACTTTGATTAATTTGCAGATTGTGGGGTATCAATATACTAAATTTTATTAATACATTTAGGAATAAATAATATGGCATTCATTGACTTTGAAATATTTATTAATTTTATCTTTTTATACATTTCAAATATGTCTTAGCTTTTCTGATAGTAACTTCTGAACATTATATAATATTGCGGCATGTACACCATGTTGTTCTGATTGATTGTTTAAACACCTTTTGAAATTTTACAATTATTAATATTGACTACCTGATGCATATTATATAATTCTATACATTCTAAATAAATTAAGCTTAATAAGAAATAACTAATCCTTATCCTGCGAGTTATATTTTTAGTTTATTTTTATACGTAAACTATATTATTTTAGTTCTATGACATTCTTAAAATGATTTGAGCCTGCTTCGGTGGGCGTATGGTCTAAGGCACTTATGTTTCCATACACTATACTGTTAGTGAAGGAAAGATCGAAGTTCGAATCTCAGTCCGGTGCAATGAGTTTGGTATTTCTAAAATTCTTTTTCGCTCTCTATCTTTATGCAATAAGGGTTACACTTCATTTATTATAATCTATCTAATCCCTAGAAGCATTAGCGTAATTAGTATATAGGCGTATAAGCCGAACGTATAGTAAAAATTGTGATAAAAAAATAAAATATTATGCATTATTAGTACTTTCTTTCAACCACTTGGAGAAAGGAATATTTATATTGTAAAAATATCGAGTTCAATATTTTGTTAAATATCTACGCGAAAAAGTGGTTCTCATAATGTCGTCTGTCTGTCTGTCTGTGTGTTTGTGTGTTTGTATTTAGGCATAATGATGAAATCAGTTTTACAAATAAAATTAATATTTGTATCTAGGCTTAAAATACGGTTCTCTCAAGGGGTTTTTGGGAATCTTATATATACTGAAAGGAAAAGATAGAAAAAAAAAAGTTTTTCTCAAAATCCGCTTTAATGGTATTTATTAAATATATTATTCCGTCATTGTTTAACATACAAACCAATTGGATACTCAAGTTTTTCCATAAAAATGATTTTAAATGTAATTTATATGATATATATTTATATGACCATATCTCAACCACCTTTTCATTTACGAAATAAATTATTATTGGTAGGTTGTAGGGATATTAAAAAAATTGCTTGAAATATATTTCTAAATAACTAATATTTTCTCAGATGAAAGCAAACATGTGTATTTTTTAAATTGGGAACTTTGAAATTGAATGTTATGCCTTTGATGGACAGATATTCTTATTTTCCCATTACTTCTGTGACAGTGTATATTATCTCATTTTTTCTCTTTTTGTGGATTGTTTCTGCAAAAATGTTTTATTATTTCCTTTCCCAAATATTACGAGTTTTTAGTAAATCCCTTTATTTAAAGTTAATCGAGAGATTAAGAATGTGCGGTGAACCGAACCGTTTATTTATTTGAAAATAATGAAGTCATTTAATAAAAATTAATTTAATAATATTTATTAAAAGAGAATAGTTATTTTTTGAACATCTAGATCTATATATAGGAGGGTAGAGGATCTTTAAAATCTATTTTGATGCATACAGTTTTACTTAGGGCCAGTTAATAGTTAAGAAAAAAAAATTCTCATAAACTCATCAATTGAAATCAAAAGATCGTTCCTATTTTACGAAAAGATATTTTCATGTATATAATATTCATTTTTGAAGATAATATCTTTATTTAACAATAATATATAAAGATTTTAATTCTATTAAGAAATAGCTACAGCTTATCCTAGACAACATAGCCTTGCTGGACTGGGTATTTTATTTTCTCCTAATGAAAATTACTTTGCATATATATGTTAGGTGTACATGTGAACAGGGAACATTTTTATACCCCCTAACCCCTCCAGAAACCACTGCCTCATGATTATGTGTAACTGGGAATTTTGAGGTCTTTCAAACCACTTCCACCCTTCCATCACGCCCCCTTTCCTTTTCAACCCCCCACCTTCCCCCCCTTCCCCCCAAGCTAAACTGTTCAGGACTTTAGAATTGCAATCTTCAACTAAGCGTGAAATGTTGGTGGGCTAGTAGTTGGTAAAACCCGCGGTGGTACCAACCTTAGCTAGACCTTGATTAGCTATTCACCCTTCAACCCTGAGCCTCAAATATCACTGCATCATGAAGGGGGGGGGGCGTTGCAGGGGGGGCTAACTTTGGCTGCCTTAAACTTGGCTTTGGGGAGAACTCCTGCCGCAACATTTACATACGTAAATTATTTATGCGTTTTGCTTTTGAGAAAGCTTGTATAGAATATAGCTAACCTTCAAGAACAGTTTTCATAAAGATTTTCTGATATATTTTTTTATACTCAATTTTATTTTGTAGACACCAAATACTCTGGGGTGTATTATTTTAGAATTTGATATGCATTAACATATGATCAAACCATACATATTATTACGATCGACCAACTATCACCCGCATCAGCAGTCGGATTGTCTATAACGTCGAAAAATAATGAACTGCCATAAATTGGGAGTTTGGGGATCTAATTCCTGTTGGGTTTACTGAAAGGTATATTTACCAGTTACTACCTTCAAGCAAATCACGCTGATTTTCCTTTATCTTCTGACTTCATAATCGTTTTATTACTCGTAAATATGATAGTAATATTGATTGTTTGGATATCTTACTGTTATTACCATCAAAATTGAGTTGAATATTAGTAAAAACACTTGTAATGAGGTGTTTGTATGTTTGTATATAGGCATAAAGATGAAATCGGTTTTACCAATCAAATTAAAATTTGTATCTAGGGTTAACATGAGGATCGCACAAGGAATTTTTGGAATTTTATATATACTGAAGATTAAAAATAGAAATATTAATTTTCTTTTAATCTGCTTTAATGATATTTATGGTCTAGTCTCTGTTGTATATCTAATTACACAGGTTAGCACAAGTTGAATCCCTCAAACCCACTACCCCCTTGTTCAATTCCACACCATATGCGCGCACACATAGCACAAAACAAACATAATTTGCACCAGCTGACAAAAGTGATTTCCAGCTCTGTTAACACAATATGAAATGACTCCACTCTGGCCGGGTGGTATAGTGTGATTTGTGATGATGCGTTGAGGCTGGTGTGATATATATAACAAACTCTACCCTCTCCTACGATATCACCTGTACCGGGTGGTATCATATCACCTTGGACTACTCCAAAGGGCTCAAGAGGCTTATCAACAACCATCGTCCTTCTCCCTTAACGCCGCTACGCCACATGTTTGTTTGGGTAATTGATGGGGATGTTTCCAGCTGGGAGGCCTTTAAGGATGGTACTAATTATACTTTACTCTCTCTCAGTAATCGCTCTGGTTTAATCCTCTGAAATACCGACCTCAAAACTTCCTTAGAGGGTGAAATATATGTCTATCACTTTTCAGGTAAACGTTAAAAAAAACTTAAAATGTTCGTTCGTTGCAGCGGACACTTTTCCGCAGAGCTGTGTAACTATAGTGACTAAAATGTTTACAGAATAACTGCCAGCTTTCATAAATATTAAATATACATTATTTGATAAGCCTGTTTCCGGTAATTTAAATAACAAACGAGCTCTTATTTTAAATGTCCAGGATGTCGGGGAAAATACTAGTTTCTAACAAATATATGATATTTACAAATAATTTTCAACTTTTAATTTTACGTTTACATCAACCATGGAAATCCTGATTTGTGCATTAGTGTGTATATATAAATAAAAAAAAGAAATTCTCTCGCCAGAAATAATACTAACTCAACTCTTGCTTTAGTGACAAATAAAGAGATTACGGAATTATTTGTATGGTTATCAAACAAACTGATAATATTTAATTAAATTTTGTTTTCGCATTGTTGATTTTTATTCATCCTATTTTCAGTTTTTAAACATTTGCATCTCCTTTTATGCATAGTTTGATAAGCCCTTTTATGGTAATTTAAAATAAGAGAAAACGACTAAACCGATTTTGATAAACGACCATCACCAGGTTTCAAGATAAATACAAATATATATATATATATATTTACAAATTAAAAAGAGTTCAGGCCAATATTCAAATAATTTAATTTTGAAAATTTGATATTCAATGTTTAAAATTGATATATAATGATTTGTTGGGTTGTTTCTTTTCAGGAAAATCTTTTCAGGGGTAATTCGCTGAAATCCTTTTTTTGAAAATTTTCTTTTAGACTAAAATACACAATATAAGAAAGTTTGTGTAATTGTGTCTTACCATTTATATGAACCATCTAAATCTGAGCGACATAGGATTAATCCCATACAGCCTTATAATTAAAATTTATAAACAGCACCGTATCTGAGAAAGTTTAATATTTTGGATCAAGGTTTTTTGTTAGAATCGTATTTGAATTTTTATTTATTGAATATAATATCAGAATGCGTAATAGTTTGTGTTCATATTCGTGGCAAAGTAATAAATAATAGTTTTTTTGTAGATTGCGTGTTAACAAAATTCATTTCAGAATGATTCTAATACTGTTTCAAAAGAAAAAGATAATTTAACTAAAAGTTATCTAGGAAGGAGTTTATAAGTTATACTACGAGTAAAATCAAACTAACATAGTTTATTATTACTAAACAACTCTGAAATCGTATTTAGCAATTAAAACGAAGTGTTAAAAATGCTTCAGTAAATATGAAAACCAAATGGAGAAAAAATGATTCCTCCTGTTATTTATTACAATATATGAATTGTTGCATTACATTTACAATTATTTTAATATTAGTAGTTAGACCCAAATTTATTTTTAACAGCCTTTATTGTTTTATTTACTACCCATCCATACTATCTGCATTTTTACACTAATGTTGTAGGAGTGAGGAAGGTTAAATTGGTAGGAGATGTATAAGTATCTGCAGGTAGAGAGAGTTAATAACAAATAAGACTAATCATAATATTATATATTTGAACTTTGATCTTGGACTTCCCTTTACCTGAAAATATGATCAGACATTGGCTTCATCCCATAATATTTGTATATATTTTAAAGTTCTACATTATTACATTCATGGTGTCCCGCATCCCGCATGGTAATGACAACATTTTCTTTTTAGGCATTTTATAACATTTGGTTGGAATTATAAGGTTAGTTCTAATTATAAAATAGTTTCTGTGTCTAGGTCTGATTACTGATATCCTATGGTTATTGATACATCCAGTTTAACTACAGTAGCCCCATAGCTTCTTTTGTGCTGACTGACAGCTCACAGCTGACTTCTGACAGTCGACATTTAGCTATATACCTAAATTTTGAATGTCAGAAGTGACAGCAGCTAAACACATGTTTTTGCAGATCATATGGTTCGGCGTAGGGATACATATTTTGGTCTGTTAGCTTTTCAAAGGCTTCAGCGGTCAGCTGTGAGATATCACTCAGCACCAAATAAGCCATGGGGCTACTGTAGTTACGTTTAAGACTACATTTGACGCGATAAAGACACACTTGTGTAAACAGTACGGTCGATTTCAACAAACGCATCGGGATAGTCTATAGATGAACAGTCGTTAGTAATCGTTAAAAAAATGCCGGCATCTTTTAAACTGGAGGAATACGCAGGGACAGTTGGTATTTATGTACGACTCTTTTGATTGGCGATGCTAATGCAGCCATGGCTGTTTTTTCACAGGCATCGTGTTACGGATCGACCTATGGTAAGATATTATAATCTAATTTTAACTTATACTCATCTATTTTCTCACAACGTCTTACTATTTGTTCATGTTATACGCATCCATACTAATTATTTTAATCAGTTAAGTATGAAGAAGGAATCATTTTATTGTTAATAAACCTGCACTTGCGTGGAAAGAGAGTGGGGAAACGATATATGAAAACTAGCCTCAATAGACTGACCAGGATTCAAACCCCGGTCTTCTCGTCATCATCTGATCTGTATAACACGAATGACCTCACTGAAATAGGTAATTTCAACATATTTTTATAAAAAAAGGAATTAGCATCACGTCTTACTACCCATTCGGGTTGTACGGCTATCTACTAACTACACTAATGGTTTAGGGAGTAGGGAGGCTTAGTTAAGATGAAGTGAACCATTATTAGCTTGGAAGGATAGTGGAAAGCCATTTGGGGAAAACCACCCTTAGTGCACCCAGCTGGGATTGAATCTCAATCTTCCCATCTTAGAATATCAATATTAGTGAAGTTTATTCCTGTATATGCATAGGCACATAATGATGACATGATATATTGAGAACCTTTAAAAGTTAACCTATTTTTGCACCTATATAACGTTTTATACTGAGGATTGAAAATATAATTCGCCCTCAACGTTTTGAAATTACGTCGTGGATTAACCTATATACCAATATGTGTTTTTTTTAATGTTTTTATAGTTGTAATTGCCTATAATTTGTTTACAAAAAAGTGTGTAAAGACTATTTCATATGTTCCTAGAATTATTACAATATCACTTGTAATATAACATAGGCCTTTGACCTGATGTAAAGTCGGATGTCTAAAGGTTTACGAGTCGGTGACGACATTCAATCAGTAATTAACCGTAACACCGACCCCACTAGACTTCCGCTACAACAAACATTTCTAGAGGCTTTTGAGACAAATCCTACCGCAACCCCCTCACGAATACTACAATAATTGTTACTACATTGTATAGCTCTGGGTCTTACAGTAAAGGCCGTAACAACATCCTGTGGCAATCGGGCTTCAATTCTGTAATGGAGGATAGGAACATGTGAGAAGGTTTACACCATAGCTGTATCCAGGCTACACACTTCAGTTCAGTGTAATACATTGATAAAATGAAGATTATCGGTCCTGTTTTGTATTTATAATAATAATAATAATAATAACGTCTTCTTTTGGGCGAAGTTAAGGCCAGCGCCTTTTCTTACACTTAACCACTTTCAAGGTTAATTTAATACTTAAATGCTATTTATATGATGATTGAAAACTAATTATAATATTGGTATATACAGAATAATAATAATAAAAATATTGGCCACATAGAGAATCACAAAAAAAAAAAAAGCACATTAATGGGCATATTAAAATAAAATAAATTTGGAAAATATCAATAGCTAAATAAACAATACAATAGAGATAAAAACAATTTAGTATACACAACCAAGTGAATCATACCACACACATTCCCATGTCATTCATACCACGCATAACACATCTATGGAGATGGCAAGTAAATTAAAAATAAAACAATGATGATATTAAATATTTAGTGGCTATCTATTAAATAAATTTGTATAAATCATAATATTTATAGAAACAACACTTTTACCTAGCGCAAACATTATTATTGAATCCCTACCTTTTTATTCACATCGGTGCTCTAGACTGCTCTCAGACGTTGAGCAAGATTACGCTGATGATAAGAAAATTATTCGAGTGTAATGGCCTTAATTTAATATAATATTTATTGCTCGATAGATCTTTTCTATCTTTAATAAAAAATAGTTAGCGAGGTAGCGTATATGTTAAAAAATGTAAAATAATTTTGAATTTTTTTTTAAGTTTATATAACTTCCTGGCGTAGGCCCACTAGTAACTGACCGAGTGGCGGCCACATGTTGGTAAGGATAGTGCTAAAACTTGCAGAAAGAGGGCGTCATGTGGTCAGCACAACGAAACCTTCTGCCATTATTCTCAGTTTTCTAAACCAGAGACGCTACATTTTCATTCAAGTAGCTCCTCAATTGTCCTCATGAGGCTGAGCTGACCCCGTTCCAGACTCACTGCTTCACAGAAAATCTGTAAGCTCTGGGAATTGAACCCGGTAGCTCTGGATCTATAGAAAGGAACTTTGAGAGCTAGAACACACAGGCTGTCAACCGTTTATATACTATAGATATATTAATTATATGTTTAATTATTGAGCATTAATTGGGTTCATTCTTACGTGATTTCAGTCTGTTACAGGAGAGTATTACATAAATGTTTCGTTAGTTTCCAAATTTCCCCCCCCCCCCCCTTNCCCCCTATGAAAATGCCGGTGTATTGGTTTTAATCCATAACTTATTAATAAATACTATACAAGAGTTAATATACGAGTATTTTCAACGTTTAGTTAGACGTCATGTACTAAAATAAAACTAAATAGAACCCAAGAATGAAAACAAACTGTCACCAATAAATCATTTCCAAACTATTTAATCTCATTCAGGTTTATCAATAATTCTTCGGTATTGTGTGTCCAAAAAAGTCCTTGTCCACTTACTGTACTAGTTTTACAGTAGCCCCATGGCTTCTTTGGTACCGACTGACAGCTCACAGCTGACTTCTGGCAGTTAACATTTAGGTATATACCTAAATTTTGAATGTCAGTAGTGACAGCTGCTAAACACATGTTTTTGCAGATAATTCGGTTCGACGTAGGGAAACATAGTTTGGTCTGGTAACTTTTCAAAGCCATCAGCTGTCAGCTTTCAGTCAGCACTAAAGAAGCCATGGGGCTACTGTATTAATACAGTGACACCATAGTTCCTACAAGATGTGTTGCAAATGAACTCAACCGACGTCCAGACGCACAGACTCTTTCAACCGTCTGGTACATTTAATTACAATTCAATACAAATTAAAATATGCATTAATACAGTTAGTACAATCAGTGAACAGGGACTTTTCGGACCACTTGAAGAGTTCATTTTAATTCTGTTGAATAGTCTTGTCAAGACCAGTTTATACAATTTGTAGAAAGAAAAAAAAAGTGGTGATCAGTGAGTTAAATAATCAAAATGGTAATACACAAGTATTCGTAATAGTATTGTCAGTAACTATTTAATAAATAGTTATTACGGTTTCTCGCTTCGGTAGCCACTGGGTCTAACGCTCTACTCTCGCAGTAGACTATACTGCTAACGACAGGGAGATTGGTGTTAGATCTTGGTCAGTTGCACTAAGGGTGGTTTTTCCTGAGTAATTTTCCACACTCAGGGGTACAATTCCTCTAAATTAAACCTTCCTAATCCCTATTACTCTATGGTAATTAGTACATAGCCTTATAGCCCGAACGGGTAGCAAGACGTGATAAAAAAAAAGGTAGTAAAGAAACAAATGAATACGTGCCTTTGTAGACCCTTTATGATAAAAATCATACTTCAATTTGTTATCATATAATTCAATAAATAAATGTTTAGGTTGTCCCATCATTTGTCTCCCCCCATATCCTTAATGTGTCCTATCTACCCATACCCAACCCCTTGCCCCCTTGCCCTTCTTATAGCCCACTCCTCTCTTAGCACAATCTATTTTGAAGTAATACTAAATAATAATTAGCACCGTGTCTTACTCTATGTTTGGGTTATACGCTTACGTACTAATTACACTGAGTTAGTAATTGGTGAGGTTGAATGTAGAGGAAATTAACCCACATTTGCTTGAAGGGAGTGTGAAAAATAATTTAGGGAAAACCATCCCAGTTCACCCGATTGAGATTAGAACCTCAATCTCCCCGTTCTCGACAGTCTAGCTCAACACGGAACTAGCGCGTTAGCTAACTACGCCAACGAAGCTGGTATATATTTTGAGTTATAATCTAGGTACCACCTCTACATTTTAATTCTCCCACCACAAGCCACCATTACAGAAAATTTTCCATAATCCCCACCCCTCCCGATTAAAAATTTCCATCTCTAGATATTACGTGATTGTGTCAATACGGTTTACATGTCTTAACGTTATTAACAAATTGAGGCAAAAAATTTAGGCACCACCCTCATCGGTGGACACGCAGTTTTAATATTCAGCTCAATTAGTCTGGTTTTACGGTAACCAAGAGGAGGGAGTGTGAATCACTGGCTGAATGTAATAAGGGTGTTTTTTAAAAAAAATTTAACCTCCTTCACCCTCCTCTAAACGTGAGTTCATTTACTATAAAATTCTACCTTTTCCAACCTTATCACATAGCGTTATCTAATATATGTGTATAGTCGCAATGATTTGTGAGAGACTAGAAAAATACTACTACTACTAATACTACTACTACTAATAATAATATAATTAATTAATAATAACTACCTAGTACCCGCCTCGGTGGCGTAGTTGCCTAACGCGCTTGTAGTGTTAAGCTCGACTGCTGAGGACGGGGAGATCGAGGTTCGAATCTCGGTCAGGTGAACTTGGGGTGGTTTTTCTTAAATGGTTTTCCACTCTCCCTCCACGCAAATGCGGGTTCACTTCCTCTAACTCAACCTTCCCCAATTCCTAATCCATTAGCGTAATTAGTACTTAAAGCGTATAACCCGAACGGGTAGTAAGACGCGGTGCTAAATAATTATTATTATTATTATTATTATTATTATTATTATTATTAATAACTAGCCATTCCTTAAATTCGTACATGCCAAAACAGGAAGGTAGTTCGGTACTCTGTTGGATGAATTAACGGTGTTTTATTTTTACACATTGCTTCCCCTACTCTATTAAGGCTAGTTACTGATAATTATCTTAAAATGTAAGGTTATCATATCCGCTTATAACAGGTAATTTAAGCCAATAATAACTAGGGCACGACCTCCAAATAGTTTTGTTTTTAAAATCTTAAATTTCTTTGAAGCAACTTAAATGCCTTTTTATATTTTAATATTCAAGGGACACACAATTTTAATATATACTATGACATTATTGTTTTGGGTAGTACTTTTTTATACACACAGCTTAATGTATTGGTATAGAGGTTAATATGAGTAGGTTAATTAAGAAAAATGTAGAGGATAGCCCGGACAAAATATGAAAGAACTACATTGATATGTTACATGTGTAAAATCACCGAACCATGATTTAAGCTTTGAATCACTTATCACCATTGAGCCAGTATTTTTTAAGCCTAACGTTTAACACCGTGTGATCACTAGTGTGTTGTTTTCACTTTTAAAATCGCTGGCTGCACAGACTATTCGAATTTTGAAGTGTAATTTTTTCGGTTATGCCAAATTTTTTATTGAAAATAAAATTTACAAGATATTTCACTTTGAAATAATATTTTGAAAAAATAAAATTAATTTATGTCGACCTAGGTGGTCTAGGGGTAAAGTGATGGCCTTATGACTCAATGTTCGTTGGTTAAAACACAACCGAGATCGATAAATTGTTCTTGAGCGATAAAAATTCGTAGCACAAGTCCTTTTGGAGGAAAGTATAACAGTTGATTCAATATTGATTGTGGCATGTAAAATAACTCTGGAAGGCGTGTAAAAATACATTTCCCAGTAAATTGGTAGGCCATTTCACTCTCGTTCATATAAATTCTCGTGGCCTGACGGTCAGTTGTTTCAGAAAGTGCACTTTAAATATCTTAAAATTAAAAATAAAGAAAGCTATGTTAGTTAAACTAGTTATTAAAGGTATAGAACAATATTACATTTTATTAGTGGGTGCTTATTTTGTTTGTTTTCTACTACACATAAAAGCATTAATTGCCAATTTATTATAATTTTTTTTATTTAAAGAATGTTTTATAACTATTTTCCTTATTTACATCAAATTTCATTTGGTAGCTATTCATAAATAGGCTATAAACTAGAATGTTTTGCTATATTATAACATTTATATTGAGAAAATACGTTGGGTTATTGCACTCATTCTATTTACTCTTATACAGTACGTTCATTTCAGTGTGCGAGTGAAACAATGTGTGTACGGCTCTCTTTCGTAGAAGCTATGACGTCATAAATCTCGCTGTTAACGACACACGGACACGGGAATGTCATGTCGGGTCTAGGCCTACCATGTGAGTATTGTGGCCTTCCCAACCAGTGTGACCAACATGATGCTACGTGACATCCCTACTTCAATGTATCGGTCGGGGGGGAATGTCTACCAGAACGATGGTTGCCTATTGTTACCGAAATAACCATTATTTTACCTGTCTAAAGTGGGGGGTCGTTTTGGGTTTTTATAATGTATATTTTTTTTTGTACTGCCCCTTTCCGCGTGATTATAATAATGGTATGGAAAGGAAGAAGATTGAACTGATACGAAATAAACACACATTTGCTTGTGAATCCATTTTAGGAAAAGCATTTCTCAGGACACCTAAGCAGGCTTTGAAACCTGACCTCACCAACAAAGACAAACCAGAACAGACGCGATTGGTTCTTTTATCCATTTGCCCATTGATTTTTGTCAAAACCAGTTAGGTTTAGGTGATCCATGAATAAAAAAAATATTATATTTTCATAATAATTACTATTTAATGTTTCCTTTTAAATTGCATTTAGTTTATTTATATTAATAATCCCTATTTATAAATACTCTTAACTTACATTTATAAAATACGAATTAAAACCATTAGAGTTGTGCTTTTTTAGTTTAACCAATTGTTTGAAAATTCTAATGTCATGATTTTTAAGAGATTCATAAAATTATTTTTATTTGATATTCCACTCCATTGGCGCAAACGTTATTTATTTTATACCATTACTACCCATCTCCACAAAAACAAATTTCATTAGGCTTCTTGCACTTCTAAAAGATTAAAGAAACGAAAAATAAAAGAGATTTTTTGACAATACTCATCCCAAATCTATTGATTATAAAAATATTGTTTAGTTTTAAAATAACCCATGAAATAAAAGTAGAAGAAATAACCAGCCGGAGGGCTAGTAATGGAGTACGCACTTTTGAGGCCCAATTTCACAAAACTCGATTTTTCACTAAAAAATTAGTTTATTCAGGAGGGACATTTTTATATGGGCTCGCCCGAATTGCGCCAATTCTCTTAGATCGGACCCGAATTGCGCTAATACCCCCCTTCCCAAGACAGGACCCGAATTGCGCCCACTGTGAACATAAGCAAATATTAATACTATGTCTGGCGGTAAGAAGGACACAAGTCAAAAAATATAATTTAGTTAACTATATTTGCTCGAAATCAATCACAATGTATAAAGGTTGAAGGTGATGTTGTCTCTTCTCGCACTCCTACTTTAGGATTCTCATAGCGTCAATGTAGCAAAAAGCTTAAGAAAATGTTTCGGTGCGTATTCAAAGGTTCCATCCATTCACACAATTTAATTCTGGCACAAATACTCAAGATTCGAGTGACAAGAAAATATCACGATCACCTCCTCTTTTTCGTTTCTCAACAAAAAGTTTTCGTCTTGAATAGTTTTTATTTCAATTGAATCTATGGCAAATTGAATTTCTTCGGAAAATTTAGGCAACTTTGGCAGTGTTTTTAGTTTAGTGTGGTTGATGTTATTCCTGATACATTTATTGTCCTTGCGGGTCAATGTTTATATAGTTTTTTTCTGTGTCTGTACCTCTGTGTGGATTAACTTTGAAGGCCTTACTTCAATCTCTTCAGCTTTCCTCTTAACTGCGTTGCTAATGGATCTTCTGTTCAACTCTTGATCTAGTAGTGGTTCGTGGTTGTGTTCATTTTCAGTCCACGAGAAAATATTTCCACCATCAAGAGTGAATATTTTAGCATTGCAGTCCTTTTTGGTGCATCTCCACCTCTCTTACCTCGTCAACTTTAATTGATTCACCTGTCGATACATATATTTATTATAGACAATCAGAACTTTCCCTTTTTCACTATAAATCCTTTCCATATCAATAATTCTCGCTAATATTATCACAGTTCACACAAAACCCGAAAAAAAAAATACACCGGGACAGTCACTGTTTTCGAGACAATTAATAAGTATTGGACAGACGGATGTCAATACTACTGTTACAAGTCTTGTTAGGGGCACCTAGGGCGTTTTTACATTCCTTTACTAAGGGGAGAGATTGTTTGCGATGGTCTTTGTTTGTATCATCCCCCCCACCTCCCTCACCGACTACCTGAACTTGACTTGGCGCAATTCGGGTCTGGAATTAGTAAACAAATTTTAATCCCTTAATGACTGGCGCAATTCGGGTCTGCCCTTTTATATGTATGTTTTGTTAATTTACTCTTCTCAGTACATGAGCTAACCAAACTTTTAAAATTGTAGATGAGGTCTTCTTTTATATGCTGGGGGAAATATTTTTGTAGTAATATAGAGAATATCAATTTCTATTTAATAAAAGTTATAAGTTTTTTTTAAATAGTCTTTCTACTTTATAAGCCGATAAGTTATTTTAAAATTTATCGTAAAGTATCTGAAGCCACATTTGAAATAACCGTAGGTTAAACCATTCTTAACACGTATTGTCGGGATTCAAATAACGATCTCCTTATACTTGGGCCAAATGCAATGCAGGCCCAAAAACGCCATTTACTTGGTCACCACTGTATGAATATATATATATTTAGTATCACTCTTAAAAATGAAAAAAAAACTAATTTGATTATGTCTTGAATTGTTTATCAAAAGTTAAAGATAATAATAATAAAATATAAATAAATAAAATAAATAAAATAAATAAATAAAATAAAATAATAAATAATAATAATAATAATACATCGCATTAGTGAATAATTTTCAAATGATTAACATATTTACGGTTATACATTCTCAAGTGGTGTGGATTTGAAGGTGAAACCAACCTCAAAATGTATGTATCGCTTCTGTGTTCAAATAGCACTACTATATAACTACAAACTCAAATCAGGTTCTGTGTCCACGGCTCTAAAACTACTCATCCATTTTGACACGTATCGCCAATTCAATCAGCAAAACAGTTTCAACTGCGTTATTTCAAAATGACACTACTATTTAGCCATAAATTATGGCCCATTCATTGATACCAACACATTATAACGGTGCATCCCCAATAGTTTTTCACTTTGAAGGCCTGTGAGAATTCTTTTACTATCAATGATATAATACAAAGGGGATAAACGTTCCATATAGGGGGTTTATTAGGTGACAAAAATATAATAGGCAAATGGATAAAAGAACCAATCGCGTCTGTTCTGGTTTGTCTTTGTTGGTGAGGTCAGGTTTCAAATCCTGCTTAAGTATCCTGAGAAATTCTTTCCCTAAAATGGTTGCTCAAGCAAATGTGTGTTTATTTCGTATCAGTTCAATCTTCTTCCTTTCCATACCATTATTATAATCACGTGGAAAGGAGCAGTACAAAAAAAAATTTCCAATATAAAAAAACAAAAACGACTTCCACTTCAGGCAGGTAAAATAATGGTTATTTCGGTAACAATAGGCAACCATCGTTCTGGTAGACGTTCCCTCCCGACCGATACATTGAAGTAGGGATGTCACGTAGCATCATGTTGGTCAAACTGGTTGGGAAGGCCACAATACTCACATGGTAAGCCTAGACCCTACATGATATTCCCGTGTCCGTGTGTCGTTAACAGCGAGATTTATGACGTCATAGCTTCTACGAAAGAGAGCCGTAAACACAACACAATTTTTCTCTCAACCACTGTTAAATAAGCTGACACATTTTTTTAAATTTGTTAGATGAAATAATGTTTATTGTCTGTTATGTACAAAGCGTAGTGTTACAAGCGACCAGAAATACAGTATTATAATGTTACATTATATTTTTTCGCAAATGACTAACTGTTATACAACTGATATATACATTACTAAACATGTTTCTAGTGTTACACATATGAAGCAGAACATTATGTTCCCCGATTTATTATAGCAGGTGTAACACGACCACTGGACTCGGTCATAATAGGTGACCCGCAATCGTGTCCGATGTTTCAATTGATATAGAGTAGATTTCATTAGGCTAATGTGGTTCTTAACTGAATTTATAGCTAACCAAAGCGCGGTTGTTGATAAATTTCTGTTTTTTATACCTAAAGCAGCAGTTGGCAAATGTCACCATCTCAGATAAAAATGTAGTGCTTTTGGGTTGTAATTTGTGTGTTCAATTTTATTTCAATCACATCACTTTGAATGTTTCTGAGAGGTTAATATGTCGTGTCTCTGACTCAAGTTTATAAAGTTGTATTTCATACCCCAATCTCTGCACGATAAATTCAGAAGCAATGAAATTATAATGTGACGGTGTGCGATATAGGCTATCGGAAAGGGGGCAAAATTAATTAACTTAGGTCACTAAATCTGGCTATAATCAAGAGTTCAAATGAACACTATAGCGTCTGATCATAGGCGTACGCAGTATAGTTCATTAAGGTGTGACATATGGAGCTATCTCCTGAGTACTGGGACCCAAGGTCATAGGTATGGGTTATTGAAAAGAGGCAGAGGTGGGAAAGTTGAGTAAGGATTAAAAATGTCAAGAATAAATAATATTACTAATTTATCTACACTAAATAGAAGAAAATAAACCATTAATAAGTATATATTATCATTTTAATAAAATAATAGGGTTCACTTTAAAAAAATAAAAATTATTAATAAGCTAACCGGATTCGACATATAATAAGGTTTCCTCACCTTCTGGTATTAGTGAATGAAACTAAGCTAACCAGTTATTATCACTGACATAAATTATTGAATAGAATCATAACAATTAGCTCATCAATCCCATTATCATTGTTAATTGTACACAGTAATGAGTGAGTCGAAGTGCTTTGGATCGTTTGGTCACTTATTTTGTCTTTTAAATACTTCAGAAAAACGCTTGCTTCGTATACTGTATATACATTCTAAGACATTTTGAACATTCAATATTATTTAATTCAGCATTCAGTATTTTAAACATACAAACTGTATTTTAAGACTAAACATTATATCATTGGATTAAATATAATGCAAATGTATCCTATTAGACCCTTTTTTTATTTCTTAGGACACATGTCACAGCTCGTACACATACCTATATGCCTGATTTGGATATATCTTACACCAAAGGGAATTATTCCCTTGGAATTGGTGGTAAGCTATCTCGTAGGTGTTAATAGGAGGTCATCACTCATAATAGGTTGTCTTAGGTATCGGTAAAATATGGAACTTAACTCTGACGAAAGTTGTACAAAGCTACCTATCGCCACGTGGAGATATCCTTGTCAATAAATCTTGAGAATCTTTAAGGTGTGTGAATGGTATCCTAGAGCAGTGATTCTTTACAGAGGGGCCAGAAAATGTCTTTTGAGAGCCTAAAAAAAATTAAAATGTTATATGCTTATAACTGAAGTCAATTACAATACGTTTTACGTTTTGGAAGAAATAACTCGATTATAGTATGCATGTAAGTACAGTAGACTCTCAATTTTCAGGGATAATGGAGGCAAAGCACAGATAATAGAAATAACGAATATTACAAATAAGACCTATTTACCATCGACATTCAAAGTTTGCTGCAATTTATTTCTAAATATTTATGTGAAAAGGGATTTTCCACACTGGTAAATATTTAAACAAAGGAGCGAAATAGATTACGAATCGATACCTGCATGCGATTAGCATTTAGTAATAAAAGAGATACAAGAATAGAAAAATTAGTGGAAAGTGTTCGACAGCAGAGGTACCATTAAATACAGTGGGTCGCGAGTAATGAAAGGTTAAAAACCACTGTTCTATAGGAACTACCTCACCACACACACCCCACTTCATCGGTAACTGGGCTGTGATTCCAAATTAATTTGTCAAACAATACTAGCAAATACCATTTCTTAATACTACAGTTTCTACATCGGTAGATTGCTGACACTAGGTGATAAGGACTGGGATCTCTGAAAGAAGATATCAAAAGAGTTTGTTTTACTGTAATTCACGCAGAAATGGCTTTCACTTATAGATATAAACTTACAGTTTCTTGAATTTTTATAAAATAGCATTTACGTTAGGTTTTACTATTTTAATTTACTTAAACTGTTTGTTATTATAAATAAACTTAAGCATTCCATTCATTAACTAATAAATAATCAAGTAAAACGCTAATTTTAAGTACCAGAATGGCTTTAAGCCTTTCCTGCTTTTGATCAGAGTTTGAAATCAACACAATATTAATTACTTTTCATTTATAGTAGAAATTATCAAAACATTCCTTTTTTAAATTCCTGTGTAGTTTTAATGAAATCCATTTTAAATAAATAAAAGATAGTGTTTGTAGTAAATATTTGGGTAAGGGAGACCACTAACCGAAGATCTAAGAGACTTCACAGGCAACAACAAATAAACTCCGTTATTTAAAACATGTTGGTTATTTCAAAACTTGACCTATGTAAAAATCGAGGAAAATAGTATCCAAATGTTTCTAAGTTATAGGAAAAAAATACCTTTAATTTAATGTTGCAGTTAAAAAATCAATATAGATGATTTTAATCATAGATATAATATTCTTAAAATAAATAAAAGCCATTTTTAAACAGTCACGAAAAAAATTATAAAATATATATGAATAAAATTGCTTTATTGTTTTTGAAGATTTAAAACTATAATTTCAGTAAAATATTCTGCACTGTTAGTATATTTTCCTCAAGTTGGGAGGGCATAAAATAATTGATTACTGTGAGTGGAAATTATTACAATTTTTATTCATA
Source organism: Timema douglasi (assembly GCA_901482245.1). Taxonomy (NCBI): domain Eukaryota; kingdom Metazoa; phylum Arthropoda; class Insecta; order Phasmatodea; family Timematidae; genus Timema; species Timema douglasi. The sequence continues at coordinate 39,469 of CABEEJ010000570.1, forward strand.
TATTTCCCCATGCCATAACTTACCTAATATATTGTAGCAATTATTTCTCCAAGTAAACAGAAGGGGGCCAGTCAAGCATAAAGATCACTCACCCAATATCACTGACCTGGCTACGCACCTCAAACAACAAACATCCGACCATATAAAACACATGCGAGCAACTGCCAACACTGAGCCTAGTGCCACATCTCGCCGTTAGAGACCGTCACCACCACTACCATGCTCAATCCACCCAACTTCAAAGAAAAGAAAAGGCGAGAAGAAGATGGTAACTACCAGACTTTTCCGGAATAATATAGAATGTTCTTCTGCCGCGCGCACTCCCTTCCCCTGTGCCTCTCCTGTTCGACGAGTGTGCGCCATATAAAAGACCATCCGTCGAAGAATACGTCATTCTTGGACGTGGCTGGGACCATGTAGGACTAAGCGTTGGCGTAACTGACATATTAAGATAATGTAAGGATAAATTCATTTTCGGCTTAAATGCAAATTATTGGAACTTTTCGAAATTCTCTTTTGGTCTTTTTCTATCAAATATAATTATAAATTACTTGCATTAACCTTCGCCTTTGATTTACTTTAAAATGAGAGTATTGTTATGTCAGAAATTATCTGTGTTATTGATACTAGGCATTATGCGCGAACATTATACTTAACACATTAACTTTAATTTCTCTTGAAGTATTTTGATTAGATGAGTATAGTAAATATGAAAATAGGAGAGTGTTATTAGATCAGAACTTTTCAATATTATCCATAGTGTTATAATGTTATACATTTCATAAATTTAATTTATTTGACTGGAGTATTGTATATATCAACTTAACTTTATATTTTTAACTAGGTTCTCGATTGTAACGTTTATGATAGCGTTATTAATCTCTTTGTGTCAAAAAAAAAAGGAATAAAGTTAGGGAATATCCTAAATATTTATAATTGTACTATTATCCTTATTTATGACATATGTGAAGGTTATTTTGAGTTCTGATATTAGGTTTTTATCGTACATGTTAAATGGTAGTGACACTAGGTATATTTGATAGGACTAAAACTTTCATGTTGCCTTTTTACAACAGACACATAAATATGTTAGTTAGGAGAGAGCATCACCTGTATTATGTATGATCATATTCAAGTCTATTAATGTTATGCATTAATATTAATATTTTTGTAATATATTTAGGGTACATAATAATAAATAACGTAATGATTAGAAGGAAAAGAGTAAATATTTATGGAACAATGTTTTTATTGGATAGTATTTATTTATATTGATGATGTTTTGTCAGCTACGACAATGATATATACAAATAACTATTGAATGCTCTTCAATTATATGCTTGTTATTTAATAAAGTTTGGCATAAAATGAAATTTAAAAGATTTTAAGACTTGAAATAATTCTATAGCATAGTTACGCCATATTATCCCTATGTATAAAATAGCGCACTATAAAAAAAATCTCTTATGTTGGCCTTCAACCTTTTTTTATATGTTATTATGTTATGCAACATGTGAAGGTGTACCGTAGTTTCCAGCTACTCATAAGAGTGAGATGCATGTGCTGGGAACATGTTGAGTGTCCAGCACCTATAACTCACCATTTTAGGATATTCACTCTACGCGCTCCTAGTTATTTTTCATTTAATTTTTTCTTTAACTGTAGGTTTTGTTTATTATTATATAATGAATCTCTCTATCTTTTTAGAGCTTGGATTACAATATTTCATTAGGAACTCTAAAGTTCATTGCCGCGCTCACTAAAGTATGCCACCTATACCTATCTTGAGCTAATTGCATCCAGTCCACCTCATTACACCCTAACTCTTTAAGGTCCATTCTGGTGTTATATTCCCATCTGCGTCTAAATCTCCTAATGGTCGCTTCCAATAGGTTTTGTCATTCAATACCACAAACATGGTTCTAGATTATTCCATTCATGCCACATGTCCTACCCACCGTAATCTCCGATATTTGATTATCTTAACAATATATTGTGATAAGTAAATGTTATGTAACTCATGATTATGTAATCTTTTCCACTCACCAGTAGCCTCACACCCTTTTTGCCCCAAACATATTTTTAAGCACCTTGTTTTTGAATACTGCCGTAACTAAAACTAAATATTAAATTTCAAATTTGATTCAAAGTAAAATAATACAATTTATTAACACAAAGTTATTTATAAACACGTCTCTTTCAATGAGTACGCTAACCACAAAACCCACCCAACAGTTTTAGCCCAGCACATTTTGTATGCAGAGGTCGTTTACAAAGGGGTACAACTAGTGTTTACCGGTCTCTTAAGAAACTGAATAATTAAGTAAGGGAGTTTATAGGGAGCAAAAGGTGCTTGAGGCGCCGGTATACAATGTTTTATTCTACACTAAGTTTATGTTCGAGTCAAACTCCACTAGGAGGATAATTATTTATAAATATTTGTTTGAGCTTATCCTACATGAGCAACCAGAAGATCACTTGTATCAACAAAACGTAACGACCCACCTCAGGGTTCACGTGGACTAAACGTCAAAGTCTTCTAGTTTGGTTTTATTATGACGAGAAGATCAGTGTTTGAATCCCAACTATGCGCATTGGAGTTTTTTTTTCTTTTTACCAATGTGGCTTGCAGGGAGGGATTTCCTCCAGAAAGTATGGTTACGTTTCATTTAAATTCCAAAACTAGCCCACTTTGGTGGCCTTCTTTTTTTTAATGCGCTACTTATGCAGTGAACTTGACTATTTATGACTGGGAGACCGAGGTTTGAATCTCAATCGGGTGTTCTGAATATGGTTATTCTAAAAGTTTTCCTTTCTCTCTCTCTCTCTTTCTCTCCAAGCAAGTGTGATTATCTTCCAAATATAACCTTCCCAATTGCTAAAACTATTAGCATAATTAGTGCATAGGCATATAACCCAAATGGGTAGTAACAGGGGGTGCTAAAAACTATAAATAAATTTTTGAAAAGTATGGTACGTGGCTGTATACTTATTACTTATTGTCCACACTCAATCCTATTAACTTATTTGGACAGATACTAAAGCAGTTGAATAAATGTATGCACATTTATTAACCGTCATAAATAAACAATTATTACAAATAGTGAATTAAATTAACAATTTAACATTATTGTTAGTATTTATTATTTAGTAGCTTTTATTCTAAATGGTTTAACTTGCTGCGAAGAATAATACTACTTTCTACCTGATTTGAGGCGTTGAAGAAACTTTAAAATAATTATACGAGATAATAAAAAATCTAAAATAATCTGGAGGAAAAAATTTCACTAGATTTAGATTTCATTTGTCAAAATTTAATTTTTTTTGTCAAAAGTGAGAACTGCAGAACACATTACATGACGGATTAGTTTATAAAAGTTATTTTTTCTTGTCTGGTTTAATTAAGTGTTAGGATTATGACATGTACATAATATTATTTTGCTCTTAAAATCAATGTAATTTTATTAATCCTATCGACTATGGTATAATTCAATAGAAGTTTTAAATTTAAAAAAATCCAATTTTGAATAGGAAAATATGAAAGTAGTTTTAAAAGCTTTTCCCTAAGGTCAGATTTTTACCACGATTCCTAAATACGAATATGAGCTTCACATCTAACTACCATCCGTACTATCCAAATAAATATAATAATTTATAGGAGAAAGGAAGGTGGGATTTAAAGGAAATGCACTCGCTTTCTCATTGAGGGAGACCGGGAGCTAACATAAGGAAGATAAATCTCAACACACAAATCCAGGGAATCGATTTCCGTCCCTCCTGTATGTGGTAAGCTTGAGCCAAACGACACTGACGTTCTAGTTCATTTTCCCATAAGTATGTGTGATTACGCTTTGTTATTAACCATGATGATGACTTAAAATTAATAAAAATTCTAATAAATCACCTCAAATTCACAAAAAATAACCTAAAAATTTAATCAAAATACTCATAATGAATACATACAACGAAATATAACACGCACTTTACAAAAGGGAACTATAAATATACAATAGGTCATGAAAAGCCTTTGACAACAAAACTCTTGCATTCTGATAAATATAATATTAACTGACAAATATCTAGTTCAAAAGCAATAGCAATGAGAGTAAATTGTTTATGGTCTACCCTATCTTTTCATTCCGAGAAATGTATAGTTATAAATCTACTTTTGAGTGTTTATTGATGCATTTATAAACTATAAATTGTTTTTTTTTAAAATATTTATTTAACATAAATGCCTAAACCATACTAAAAAAAACTTAAAATCATTCAAAAATAGCTAAAAATGACGCTTAGAGAACGCAAGCCAAGGAAATATTAGCTAAAAATAATATCTATAAAAAAAAAAACCCGCCTCGGTGGCGTAGTTGGTTAACGCGCGAGTCGTGTTGAGCTCGACCGCCGAGGGCGCGGAGATCGAGGTTCGAATCTCGGTCGGGTGAACTGGGGGTGGTTTTTCCTAAATGGTTTTCCACTCTCCCTCCACGCAAATGCGGGTTCACTCCCTCTAGTTCAACCTTCCCAAGTCCCAATCCATCAGAGTAATTAGTACTTAAAGCGTATAACCCGAATGGGTAGTAAGACGTGGTGCTAAATACTATTATTATTATTATTATAAAAAGTTTCTTCAATCAGGGGATTATGAAAAAAAAAATGTATTTTTACATATGGATTATTGTCTGGGAAGTACAAACAAATCTACCAGATTTCACTAACATCTGAACACTGGTAATAGCTTTCTGAACTGTCGGAAAAGTTTCTTCAGTCGCCGTTTCGATCATACTTGGCACAATGTACACATATTATCTTATATATGTTATCTGATCGAGCTTACTAATTAGCACGAACTATTATGAGGTTTGATAATGAATCCTTTGCCCACATCTCTAACGTACACACAGGAGTATAATTAATGTCACTCGGATGTTGCGTGAAGGTGCGTGTGTGTGTCTATGAGAGAGAGAGTGAGAGAAACATGATATCGATTCTCGAAAACGTCTCTCATAATTACGTTAATAGTATCTCATTAGACAACAGGTGTTTGCTCAGGTGATCTCTGTTGAACTCTCGCGTAATTAGAGAATGTCGATAATATAGCGTGACCTGGCAGTAGAAAAACACGCACCTTGAAACATAAAAAAGAGCCATCCTCGTTATGTCTGGTTTGCCGTTGGTAGGGTTGCTGGGGTTCGAGTCGTTGTTGGATGTATGGAGGTGGTATTTGTTTTGTTAGACGGTTTTTCACTCTTCCTCACTGTCAATTTCCGGTACAGTTCCTCTAAATTCTACCTTTAATATCTCTTCTCATTAGTTAAACATGTGGCTAGGCTGAAGTAGAAGTAAGATGTTGTACACACACATATATATATATATATATATATTACACACATGTTCTTAGCACCGTCTCTTATAACCTTCCGGGTTTTATGCTTATGTACTAATAACAATAATAGTTTACGGATATGCAAGGTTTAATTTATATGAAGAGTACCCACATTTGCGTGGAAGGAGAGTGTATAACCATTAAATAAAAACTACCCTCATAGTTCCCCGATCTCCCGATATTCGGCAGTTTAGTCCAACACGATAGCGCGTTAGACCACGCGGCCAACGGAGTGGGTATATTTTAATCTTGTATTCATTGTAAGTTACAGACTTATAAATATTAAAACATGAACTATTATCAACTGTGCTACCTATCTCGGTGGCTGCATGGACCAAGACATCATTCTCGTAATATACAAGACTGCCAATTAATGGGAGATCGGGTTTTCGAATCCCGGTTGGTATTAACTGAGGTTGGTCTCTCCCAAATGTTTTTCCACTCTTCGTCCAAGCAAAAGCGGGTATGCTTCCTCTAAATTCAACCTTATTCATCCATGAATCTTTTAGATTAGCTAGTACATATTTTCTTAACATGTGAAGGTAGTGAGACGTGGTGCTGAAAAATAAAAATTAACTACATACAACGAAATGAGAGAGAAGTGTTATATGAAGAAAATATAGTCATACCATACCATATAGTTTGAATAATACCTTCACTTTAGAGTAGTTACAGTCGGTGACCTGGCGGTCTAGGGATAAGGTGTCAGACTTCTGTGCTGGTGGCCGGGGTTCAATCCTCGGTTGCGGCACAGATTTATCTGATTACCAAACCCTTCCATCACCTCTGACAAGACATCTTATGAATGTGGGGAATGCCAGGCCTCCACCGTGGTTCGGATTCCACGTTAAACTGTAGGTCCTCCAACTACCATTACACATTAGCGTAAGTGCGTATAACCCGAACGGGTAGTAAGACGCGGTGCTAATAATAATAATAATAATAATAGAGTAACACCTTCTATACGTATTATTTTATCGTAATAAAATCTGCGTCATAAACACAATATATTAATGATTAAGGGTGCCACCATGCCATATAAATATATCTTCACACTGGAGTCTTTCTGAAGAATATAGCATGTAAGAAACTTTAAAACCACTTTAAAAAATATATAATTTTAGCTCCAGAGTTGTTTTTTTTTCTGACCCTGCTCTTAAATTAATCTATTTTAGTAGAGCTATATCTTTGTTTATTTCCAGTGTTTTTTTAATTTTTTAATGCTTTGAGATAAGAAATTTCGTGCCAAATGTTGATATGAATGAGCTAGTTTATCCTTTAGTTGATTTATTTGAAAAAAATTGTAATTTTTTGATACAGTTTTTTTCATTTCAAGAAATTTAAGGTGCACCAAAACAAAATAAAAAGAAAATTATTTTCTCAAAAAGTGATGAAGGTAATATATATGGAAGGATGTTGCCTAATGATGAGTTATATACCCTGTACTTAACATCGGATATTGTTAGGGTTAACAAATAGGCAGATCATGGTGGGCAGGGGATTCAATGCAAAGTTTCACGGTACTGACGGGCAAACAAGTGGGAAAAGAACATTAAGAAGACTTAGACGCAGATAGGAGGATATCATTAGAATGGACCTGAAATAGATAAGGTGTAGTGAGATGAACTGGATAGAACTAACTCAAGGGTGTAATGAGGTGGGGTGGATTGAACTAGATCAAGAGGGTGACCTGGTGGTCTAGAGGTAAGGTGACGGACCTCTGTGCTGGTTGTCCGGGGTTCGATCCTCGGTCCCGACACAGATCTATCTGATTACCAAACCCTTCCTTCACCTCTGACAAGACGTGTTTTAATATAATAATAGTATTTTAGCACCGCGTCTTACTACCCGTTCGGGTTATACGCTTTAAGTACTAATTACTCTAATGGATTAGTAATTTGGGAGGTTGAATTAGAGGAAGTGAACCCGAATTTGCCGGGAGGGAGAGTGGAAAACCATTTAGGAAAAACCACCCCCAGTTCACCCGACCGAGATTCGAACCTTGATCTCCCCGTCCTCAGCAGTCGAGATCAACACGACAAGCGCGTTAGCCAACTACGCCACCGAGGCGGGTAAGATGTGTATTAATAACAACTTGTGAATGTGTGGAAGTCCAGGCCTCCTCCTTTGTTCGGATCCCACGTTAAACTGTAGGGCCTCCATTTCATATCACAATCACCCTACCATTACACATTAATGTAAGTACCTACAACCCGAACGGGTAGTAAGACGCGGTGCTAATAATAATAATAATAATAATAATAATAACTAGATTAGAAAGGGATATAGTGTAATGAGTTGAAGTGGATATAAATAGCTCAAGATAGGGTCAGATGGCGTACACTTTTGACTGAATTTTCAAACACCTAAGGGGAGCCATATTAGTAAATAATAATCCATTTCTTAAATAATGAGTTATTTTAAACGACTGCAAAGTATCTTGTCGCGCTAGTAAGTGGCTCCTTTTTACATATGTATAAATAAATTTCAATAGGATAAAAGGAAAAACTTTTAAAACAAGAAAATTAAAAAAATTAACAATAATGAAACAATAGTCAATACTTTGAAATTTATAAATCCAAGCGATTGAATATAAGTGGTAGGATAAGTGATCTTAAAATATCTTCTATTTTATACAACACTCATATAGACTATTTTTCAAACATAAATATATATGAACATAATTATGTTTAGTTATATATTTATACAAAATATATGTTATATATAAATATATATTATATAAATAATTATACATATATGTTAATGTTAAACTAGTCCTTGTGAGAATAAAATTAGGAGATACTTAAATAGATAATTAGGATTTCCAATTTATAAAACTGAGATTAATTGCTGGAGGGCTCGTTGTGCAGACTACATGACACATTTTATCAGCAAATTTTGGTAATATCTTCGCCAACATACGGCGGTTGCTCGGTTGGTATAAATCGTTGGCGTGCTGTTGTAATGGAGTTTAGTTTTTATTCAAAAACTACTATTAAATTACTTTTTCCGAAATAAATACATTAGCATTGCATTTTATACATATACCCGATTTATAAAATAGTATTTTAACAATTCTTCACTATGAGAATTCCATCATCGAACATATTTGGGTGTTTTTTTTACACTTGATGAAATCTAACTAGGATATTTTTATTTAATGAAGTAAAATCCACGTAGCAACGACTTCAAACTCTAATGGTCATATAACGGACAGCCACCCATGTTGCGAGCAATAATGAAACTCTCTCAAATAAAGAAACTGCTGACGTGGCAAGAAGAATTCAGGGAAATAAAACCCCTGACAACGCAATGCCGACAGAAAAGGGAATGATAATGGTTATGGAAGCGTGCTACATGACAACTCCTAACTTTGGTCGTTTTCGGTAACATAGTATAAAATAGAGCTTTGTGTTGACCGAAGTTTGAGAGGAAAGCCAACTAATTCCAAAATATACTTACAGAAATGTAATACCTTATTTTCACTGGCTCACTTTTTGAATAACTTTACCTGGTTATTTTTAGTTGGTTCTTATAGACTTATTTTCTGACAATACTAGTTGAAGTACCCAGAGTTGTCCGGGAGAAATATTCTTAGTTTAATACGTGCAGGTGACCTGGTGGTCTAGGGGTAAGGTGTCAGACATCTGTGCTAGCGGCCGGGGTTCAATCCTCGGTCCCGGTACAGATTTATCTGATTGTCAAACCCTTCCTTCACCTCTGACAAGACATCTTGTGAATGTGGGGAATGCCAGGCCTCCACCGTGGTTATACCATTACACATTAGCGTAAGTGCGTATAACCCGAACGGGTAGTAAGACGCGGTGCTAATAATAATAATATTATTATTATTATTAAGTGCAAAGTAACTCTAAAATTTAAAATTCTTGCTCTGAAGTCACATATTGGTGCACTGTATTTTAATTTGCTGAAAAGATCGCGTAACGTTCATGTTAGACAAACAATTTCTTACTTTAATCAATGTTGCTTTGCTTCTGACAAGGTTTTTATATAATATAATAAATCTAAACAAAATTTTGAAATTTCATCTTAAAAGTGCACATATTTGTGTACATGAATTTCTTTTCTTTTTTTTCGACCTATGCTTACAGTAGATGTTGTACAATACTTATTACAGGCAAACCCTTTATTTTATCAATGTAGTTTATGGGAAAAAAAATTCTACAATTTACTGAGAATCTGGGCTTATTCGATAAATTAAACTTGGGTACGAATGGATAGAATATAAATAGGAGGGTAACTACATAACCTTATTTAGAGAAAGAGCCGGACATTATTTGGGGAAAATAACCTTAGTACATCAAGCCAAGATTAAAACTTCAACTTCCCCATCACAGACAAACTAGAACAGATAATATGGATAGTCAGGTAAAGTAAAATATATTTTGATGTCAGTGTCTAGCAATTTTATACACGTAGCTAATGAACGACATCCTTGTTTCAGACAATTAATTTATCTTTTAATAAAGGGGGAAAAAATGCCAAGGTGGTCGTGTGGTTTAACGCACTACTCTTGCAGTATACTAGACTGCAAAACACGGGGATATTGGGGTTCGAAGCCGGTCGGCTGCACTGAAGGGGGTTTTCTCAAATGATTTTCTACTCTCCCACCACGAAATTGCGAGTGCACTTCCTCTAGATTAAACCTTACTAATCACTAACACAGTAGAATAATTATAAGTAAATAGGCGTATTAGTAGAATGGGTAGTAAAGGCATAGTGCATAAATCTAAAAGGGGAAAAAAATCCCTGTTTTATGATGAATCTAACCGATTATATATTATAAGATAATTCATCATTTATCACAATAAACGAATATGTATTAAACTACTTGTAGAATATATTTGCCTTCTTTACAAATTAGTTTCATTAACTTCATCTAAAAATTGGGCACTATTTGTTTTTTTAATTATGTGAAACCTCGTTTTAATCTTATCCCAAGCTACCCGTGATTAACTCCGTCAATGGTGTGTGGTGATGAGGTAGATATAGTTTAAAGGAAGTGTAATCTCATTTAAAGGTTAGCCTCCTGTTAAAAGATTATTTTTTTTTCGTTTTCATAATAACAAAAATACGCGTCTGGACTACATCATTCTTAGCCCAGATTTTGGAAACATTAGCCAATACAAACGTACCGTTGCTCAGGGGACGCCTGAATGTACCAGCCTCACAGACTTTCCGTGGAGGCTATTTCCGTGTGAGGTGACCTAGTGGTCTAGGAGTAAGGTGTCAGACTTCTATTCTGGCAGCCGGGGTTCAATCCTAGGTCCCGGCAAAGATGTATCTATTACCAAACCCTTCCTTCACCTCTGACAAGACATCTTGTGAATGTGGGGAATGCCCGGCCTCCACCGTGGTTCGGGTTCCATGTTAAACTGTAGGTCCTTCGTTTCATCTCACAATCACCCTACCATTACACATTAGCGTAAGTGCGTATAACCCGAATGGTTAGTAAGACGCGGTGCTAATAATAATAATAATAATATAACTAACGAAACTCTTCTGACCGTTGGGGTAACTTCCCTTCCAGGAAACATACCCACGGTACTAGCTGGGAATCGAACTCGGAACTCCTAGGCTTGTAGCCAGGTGCACTGACCAAATAAATACACCATGTGTCCGGTTCTGGTTGAACATATTATGGATATTTTTATCTTAATAAGTATTTAAAATAATTTTTCCCTCCTCGCTCAATCCAAGACATTTTGAAACCTTTATAATCCCATTACGAATAACATTAAATATCTAACATGGAATCAAATTGACATCCTAGTTATAATCTTGGAATCACGGACGAAGGCAGTGTCGGGTAGTTACGAAGTCAGATCGTAAAATGGAGTTAGTGAATTCTCCGTTTCAACTCTCCCTCTCCATGTATTTAGACGTACATATATACTAATGTATATACCGGCGAACAAGTTCTATGTAATGATTATGAGGCCCGGAAATGATGGTACTATGGAACGACAGAGAGGATGGGTCCAATGTTGAGGAAATCGTTATTCTGAAGCTGGCTTCCATTGCCCTGCGTGTGTATTGTGGGCGTGCATGCGTGTTTGCATGTCCTGGTGCGTGCTTTGAATGCTTCAGTCAACATTTTACACATCATAGGCCTAGCGACCATAGTAAAAAGTACACTAATAATGTTTTATTTTATAAATAGATTAAGTTCAGCACCATGATTCTCGAGGAATTAGAGAGTTTGGTTTTTATTTGAATCCTAAAAAGTGCACTTTCTGAACCCACTAATTATATAAACACATGACTTACTAACTAACTGGTGACCTGGCGGTCTAGGGGTAAGGTGTCAGACTTCTGTGCTGGCAGCCGGGGTTCAATCCTCGGTCGCGGCAAAGATTTATCTGATTACCAAACCCTTCCTTCATCTCTGACAAGACATCTTGTGAATGTGGGGAATGCCAGGCCTCCACCGTGGTTCGGATTCCACGTTAAACTGTAGGTCCTTCATTTCATATCACAATCACCCTACCATTACACATTAGCGTAAGGGCGTATAACCCGAACGGTTAGTAAGACGCGGTGCTAATAATAATAATAATAATAATAATACTAACTAACTTAAATATAAAACAGACATTATAGCTGTGAAAGCGGAAATACATATTGCACCGGTTATTTTTTTCCAGCTATGCCATGGATTGAACTTGGAATCCTTAGATAAGTAGGCAGACACATTAACAACTGATCTAGGGTGTTGGGAATGAGATTAAAAATAAATTGCATTCACGTCAGTCTGTAGGTAGAATGAGAAAACAAAATGGATAAACTACATGTTGTAAGCTACCTTCATCGTAACCAGCCTAAATCTTCTTAACCATTAGTTATTTATGAAAGCTAAGACATAGATTTCTCTATAAATATATATAAAAAGTAAAATTTATTGATTAAACAGTTGCTAAATTGGTAGATGATTAAAGTGAGATTACAAGTCAAAATGTATAGCTAGGATTTACTTCTGGTGAAAAAACATAGTTTCAGATATGAACAATTATATACAATTAAATATGCGTCATCAACTAAACCATAGACGAGTTGATGACGAGTCTAAAATATATATTGACACGTTAAAATGTTGTTGTAAAACTTTAAGATATGCAATATAGTATGGTACAAAGCAATGTTTTAAATTCAACTCTGTTGTAAAATAAAATAATATAACTTTAAGGTTAACATCTGCCAAACACAATTAATGAAAAACATAAGTGATGTGGAATAATCTAACAAGGGGAGGCCACGACGTTCGGATCACGGATTATCTTCAAACTTTGTACACTTATAGTAGTCCATTAGGACAACATAATGAGCAAGTAGTAAGGCGTACTACTTAGGCGTTTTCGAGAAAATCGCAAGAGAAGTTTGACGCGTCGAATATGTACCGGTGCGTTGCGATTATAAGCACGTGATGGTGGCGGTAGAGTGGTTAGCGTTCAAGCTTTGTAATCACTGGTTCGCTGGATCGAGTCCCGCTCATCTTCTTTTTTTTCAAGACTGGTCATATTCTTTCATATATATATATATATATATATATATATATTACAATTCAAAGGTAATATAACGAAGAAATACGTGTATTTGCATGCACTTTAATTGAATTTCCGATGTTATTTGGCTATTTATTAATTTTTATTATTACAAAAAATATTATATTTATAACTATCGACAAGTAAACGACCAAACGCATAAAGTTTTCCTGAAAATGTATGCCTGTCGTGATTCACAAAATCCCTCGTACCTGAAATCGGGTAAGGTACCCGGAACTGTTTTTAGACCTGCAGACACAGGTTTGAATGTATAAGGGGAGGGCCAAGCATGGAAAGCCCAAGTCAAACATCGATAAATAAAGGTGCTAATAACTTGATTCAATAATACAATGAGTTACAATATGTCAATATGTCGTTTACTTTTCGATAGTTATAAATATAATATTTTTTGTAATAATAAAAATTAATAAATAGCCAAATAACATCGGAAATTCAATTAAAGTTCATGCAAATACACGTATTTCTTCGTTATATTACCTTTGAATTGTAATATATACATGAAATAATATGACCAGTCTTGAAAAAAAAAAAGATGAGCGGGACTCGATCCAGCGAACCAGTGATTACAAAGCTTGAACGCTAACCACTCTACCGCCACCATCACGTGCTTAAAGTCGCAACGCACCGGTACATATTCGACGTGTCAAACTTCTCTTGCGATTTTCTCGAAAACGCCTAAGTAGTACGCCTTACTACTTGCTCATTATGTTGTCCTAATGGACTACTATAAGTGTACAAAGTTTGAAGATAATCCGTGATCCGAACGTCGTGGCCTCCCCTTGTAAGTCTTAACTGTTTCCTCGTCCCATTATTCCTTTGTGATACCCAGCACTGGGATAATGATGGATTAAGTTATTCCGGCATGTTTAGGTACTATGGTACCATACTCATGGAAGTGAGTCGTGAAAAACATGATGTGTTATTACGACGGAAAGATTTTGTTAATATATACATTTAATTATATATATATTTCTAGAGCAATACATCTAAGTATTAGTTTTCAACTATTTTTTAGAATGTTTTCTAAAATGTTAAATTGTTAATTATTATTATTATTATTATTATTATTATTACCGCGTCTTACTAAACGTTCGGGTTATACGCACTTACGCTAATGTGTAATGGTAGTGTGATTGTGAGATGAAATTGAGGACCTACAGTTTAACGTGGGATCCGACATATGGTGGAGGGCCTGGCATTCCACACATTCACAAGTTGTGATTAATACACGTCTTGTCAGAAGTGAATTAAGGGTTTGGCCATCAGATAAATCTGTGCCGGGACCGAGGATTGAACCTTGGACCCCAGCACAAAAGTTTGACACCTTACCTCCTAGACCACCAGGTCGCCTTCAAATTATGATTTACAAATACTTATACTAATAATATTACTTAAATGTATGTTAATATCCCAGGAATCCGAAACAAAAACCATAACTTATTATTATTATTAATATTATTATTAGCACCGCATCTTACTACCCTACGGTGTATATGCTCTTAATTTCTCAACAAATTTTTTGTCTGTACAATACCTTTTAAAATAAGAAAATGGGTTTTCAAATAAATACTATTGCTAGAAATTGTACTTTTAATACGTATCACTAATTTAATAACACAATTTTAAAAAAATTGTAAAATAGGCTTGTATTTTTTCATTTTAAAGCTTAGCATAGGCCTACTATTTTGATTATATTTTTTCCTAAAAAGTAAATTGAAATAAATTAAGGATCAACATTATTTATTTGATGAGTCAATAAAACTCTATACTTTTTTTGATATTAATAGAGATTGTTAAAGATTAAAATTTATTTTGGGATATTTTATATTTAGAAGTCTTTTCTTACATCCAGGAAAAGTATTGAAATTGGCCAAATCTTTTAACTAGCGCTCATGATGAATATTTACCTTTTATGTGTGTCTGAACCCAAAATAATACGATTGTACATTTCTATTCCCATGTTCGTTCGTTTGTCTTTATTTCTGTCCCTGGCCACAAGTCGGAAACTGTTTGATAAATTTATTTCAAACTTGACATCTTAAAGTTATGAGTGATACCTTAAGAGCCCTATAAGTATCTTTGACGCTGGCCTTCAAAATAAGGACAGTTTAAAATTAATTATTATTTCAATTCTAACTTTTTAATGGTTTATTTTAATTAAAATTGATATCCATGGAGTATTTGAATTCCCAAAAAACACTGTTTTGCCGGTTATAGGATAAATATGCGTTAAAAGATAGTTTACTCACCTGTGATTTCGACCTATGTATTGATATTTAGCTCAAATTAATATTTTGGAATATATTTTCATAATAAACATGAATACGTTCTTATTTTTACATAATAGAAATAATTTTATAGTAATTTACAAATATATTATCTTTAAAAGATTTGAACAATTAAGTTAAAAATTTATATTCAAGTAGTTTTTTTTTGTTATTAAAAAGATTAGTTTATTTTTATGAGGTAAACTTACTTAATGGTGGTTTACTAAAAACCTATTTTTAAATATTATCTTCCAAGCTAAATAATAAACCATATGAGGAAGTTTTTACTTTTACGCTGTGCAGTTTATTTTTATATACGTTTACACTAGTTAAAAAACTAATCATTTAAATGTACGCTAAACAAAATCAATTTAATAATATTCTGTTACTTAATGTTTTAGTATATCATACAATGCTTAGAATACACTTGGCTTAGTAATTCTCTGGTGGTTTAGAATTTAAAATAAAAACAGATTAAATATCTTGATCGCTTATGGAGAAGAAGTGAACCAGAAAGGTTTATTAGTTTGTTTTTCTTTAGATTACGTCATACTGTGTTTAATTAAAATATCGGTAATAGGAAATTTTCTATACTGCGACGGGAATCTTGACGCAATTTCCTCAAGTAACTTTAAATAAGTAAAGGTAAATGGAAGAGGGTGTAGTAATGTAAAGGGGAATATAGACGATAGCAATATCGATAACATGTTCTTGCCATAGAACTTAATTCGTTACATATACTTTAATGGTAATATATTAGATAATGTTACATTACAAAATAGAATCCTTGATTTTTATTTTTAACATCACTTCTTACTATTTTAGAAAAAAAAATTGCATTGTATCTTAATAAATTTTCAGTGTTCAGACTATACGCATATGTACTAATTACGATAGTGTGCTAGGTATAATAAAGGTTGAATTTATAGAGAGTGTACCCATACTTGTGTGGAGGAAGAGTGGAAAACAATTTAGGAAAATCCACCCTCAATCCCCCAACTGGTATTCAAACCCTGATTGCTTCTAATATTTGCTGTCTAGTATATTACGCGAGGAGTGCCTTAATCCATTCGGCCAACTAATCAGGTAGAGAGAAAATAGAATCGTCTATGATATGTGCTCATGTGTTCATTTTAACAAAATATATAAGCTATATTTATTTTGTTTTATATGATCTCATTTAAAATTAAAATAAATTGCATCAGTTTATTACAGTATTTGACGGGTAGTGAAAACACCAAATCTGGGTTTTAAAAAAATGTTTGAGTATAAATGTTTGTCTCATTTGAGCAAGTGTGAGATTACATATTATAACAAGTGCCTTGGAATTAAACTATAGCTTTAAAAGCAAACTCACTTATTTGAGGTTCACATCCTTGTACAATTTAAATTATCGAATTTTTTTAACTGTCGCCATTCATCCGAGGTGTTAAACATTCACTTTCTGAATCGAGTGATTAAATCAGCACATGGTTTATACACTAACTTAAATCTAAAACACACACGACAATTATCCCCCGGTCGTTAATTCATCGATGTGAAAGAGAAAACCCACAATCTACATTTAATGAATAATATTTTTTTTGCCATGCCAGAAATAGAACAAGGGACACTTAGTTAAGTAGGTAGACATGCTACCAGCTGAGCTAAAATTTCAGAATTATTATTTTTAGCCAAAAGAGCAAAATTGAAATTTATTTCAGCATGAGTATAAATAATTTATATAAGTAGACGTGTCTCATTCTTAGAAACAATTACGTTCAGAACCATTGTTGTCTATAGTTTTGATTTTAAATCAGTAATAATAGAGGATGGAATAAACTCGGCAATATATCAATTTAAAGTTTAAAACTTTGCTAAGTTCAGCCAATTGAGATACAACAGTGTTTTACAACGTGTTTCTAAAACATTGCATCAAACTTTGGCAGGCTATTCCTTGGGTGAAAATAGAATAATTCACATCAGCAACTTAGGGTACATCTTAAATATTAAGGGTGGTATTCAACCCTAAAGATAGAGCTAAAAAGGACTGTTGTATGAAATATTATGAGAACTTCTTAGGGTATTACAAAGAATCTTTGTATACTACTTATTGAAACCTTGATAATTAATAAACTAAATATGCTGTTACCGTTACCCACCCTCATCATGTAAAAAAAGGGGGAGGGGGTTTAACACATTTTTCTGCAATAAAATATGTCAAAGTAGGTTTTACTAATTTTGACTTAATATTACAAAATATGAAGTAAAAATTAACAAATAAGGTGTCTTGGAGAAACTGTCTAGCTGTCCCCGTTTCCGAAATATTCACGCATGTTTGATTTCAAAGACAAGTGTTAATTCTTGCCAGGTGGGGAGCCTGTATGGCTGTTGCGTGGCCACCACAATCTCCTTACCTTAATACGTTAGACTTTTTCTGTGGGTTTTTTTCAAAGCTTTGGTGTACGAGACAACCATTGAATCCGAGGAAAACCTGTTAGCCAGGGTAGGCTTAAGAAACACCGCGTGTTTTCGAAAGATTACGCAAGTCATTGATACGCCACCTCAATTATTGCAATGACTTTAGGGGCCGCCATTTTGAACACTTGCTATGAACCTGATTTTGAAGCTAGGAACTAAAACATACAAGAACTACAATAAGTATTTCTTAATTTAGCTTTCAATACTCCAGTGAGTGTAATGATTAAAATCCCACCCAAGTGTGAACTGTAAGCATAACCTACTAATGTGATAAATAGAAACACATCGGAGCTTATGAAGAAGGAAAAGTATCTGAGTTTCTCCATCATTAAACACAAACCAGCCTTGTTTACCAAATGTACGTGATACATAGTCACACGTGCCGGTAAAAATGGTTAAACAACTGCAGTGCGAAGTAACACTGCAATTCTGGTTGCCTACCTGTTAGGCATTTACACCTGTCTCTGAGCTCAAACTTGTGTGATTATCTCGAAAACGGAGAAAGCTAGACAGTTTCACCAAGACATCTTTTTTTTGTTAGTTTCTAATCCTTGTTTGGTAATCTTAAGTCAAAATTAGTAATACTTACTCTGACATATTTTGTTGCAGAAAAAAGTGTTACAACCCCCCCCCCCTTTTTTTTTACATGATGGGATTGGGTAACGGTAACAGCACATTTAGTTTATTAATTATCAAGGTTTCAATAAGTAGTATACAAAGATTCGTTGTAATACCTTAATAAGTTTTCATATTATTTCACACAATAGTCGTTATTAGCTCTATCTTTAGGGGTGAATAGCACCCTTAATATTAAGATGGACCTTAGGGTGCTGATGTGAATTATTCTATTTTCACCCAAGGAATAGCCTGCCAAAATTTGATGCAATGTTTTAGATACACGTTGTATATAGTTCTGGCTTGATAACTTAGAGCGTTACAGGTACTAAAAAGAATCATGTCCTGAGTATATTAAGTGTGATTTCACGTGAGTAGTTTTAAATAATTCTACTGACCCATCTAATGTTTATTTTACCCCATTAGATTATATAGTTAGTAGCTTATTGAAATTAAAGTTCGTTTTACAATCTAATAAAATAGTGATAATTGAACATTTTGAGTGAAAAACTGTATTTTAATAACTAGAAAAATTTATTTTGTATATTTATTTCATTTTATTTGATATAATAAAATATTATCTTCCTAGGATGTATTTGGATAACTTGGAATTTTTCTATTTATTTTTTCTGGTCCATTTTCACTTTTTGTATTTCCTATTATATCTTCTTTCTACTGTTTTTTTGTCCCTTTTACACCTCTGTTGGCTGGTATTCCCTAAGGTGTTTTTACACTCTAAACAGAACGACTTCCACATCTAATCATCTCCCCCCTTTGTGCTGATTCCCCACGCATTGTCCAGTGTTCTAAATGCTGATCTACCTTTTTATCTCTGTCTTGTGGTCGAATTTATTTCCTTTCTCTAGATCCTATTCTCTTAGTCTCCGTCTATTTACTGCTTTTTGTGTCTTTCTCTTTCCACGTGTTAAATTTTTGCATACGTATGTATATCTTCGTCTTCCTCTTCTTTTAGTTTTCTTTGTTCTAACCTACATATCAGTCCAACCAACCATTCACCACCTTTTTTTTTTGTATTTGTCTGCTGGTGTTTCTTTGCACCTTCAGCATTACTTATACCTTCCGTATTTCATGCTATCTTCATCCTTTACTCCTGTCTTTCGTTTTCTCTATCTACGTTTGTCACTCTCTCTTTCTAAACAGTTTTTCATCTGTGTTTTTTTTTGTCTTCCTTCACGTCGTTCGTTCTTTCGCACCCTGCGTGTTTTGCGAGTATCCTCTTTGAACCCTCAACACATCAAGCAAGATTAAACTAGTTCGTTCACTAATGCATGCACGTTGGGATTCTCAGATTAGTTTGAAGACCTCTCTTATCTTTCACGCGGAGCTAGGGGGAGAAAATTACTCTTATAGATTCATTTGATGCATTATAGTAGCTAAAACTTTTGAGTTTTAAACCTAAGTATTTATATGATATGTTTTTTAAAACTAGCTGTGTGAATCAGTCTCTTTATGGTTTTAGTCTTTTGAATGATTATCGCAGCCTCTTTCATTGAACTTACTCTCTTTTAAAGTATATATTTGATAGAGAGTAAGAAACCTTAAGGTTGGTTTGATATACGTATTCATCCGTCGGTAATAGCGAAATAAACTAATACATCTCGCTGGTTAGTGTTTTCCGCTGCATCCTGTGTGAGAAAGCATATTTAGTGGAAACTAGCACAAAATGACATACTATTTTTAGGTTTTGAAGTTTAGTAAAAGTTAGAAACATATTTATAATAAACTATAGTATAAAAGCGTTTAAATGAATATATAAAATATATACTACTTTATCTTATCCTAGCTGTATGTGTAAAATGACGTATGTTGACTCTACCAGAGAAAAATATTAAACTCAATAAAACAGAGCCTTCTGTTATGATTTATGTGATATTGCATATGGTTAGTATGTCTTACAAATATCATAAAATATGTTTTTACATTATTAGAAAGATCAGCACACTCGTTATGAGCCGACACTTTGCAATTTGAATATATTATCTATAATTACCTTGGCCTTGATTGATAAAATGCTTAATTGCATTAAAATAAGAAATAATCTTAATTGGATCAAGCGTCTGAATGATGTATTTTTTAACTTTCAAACGTTTGATTTTTAGTAGCCTAGTTTGATCATAATGATAATGTCTTTAGTTTATCAAATTCATCAAGTTTTTTATGTTTTGATTGATGTTGAGGAGGCCTGAAAAATACATAAATATGTGTTTTCTTTTTATAAGGTTTGTGTGTCTGAAATAATTTTATAAGCTTGGTCCAACGTAATACATTGTAGGACTGGGTGTGGCTTGTTTCAATTGTTGTATGAGATTTTCAAGAGAGTTTGTTTCTTCATATGTATAATCTATACTAGGCCTAAATGTGCGCCTATTTTGACTATGATAATGATATAAAAATCATTAATACATCGTATACGGTAAAATGACACACTTTCATACTACCCTTGTGGTATGCCATTCTACCTTAAATCACAACTTATAATAAACCGAGGCAAAAACAATTTATGATAGTTTATTCTTTGTTAAATATACAGATTTATGTACTTGAAATAACACTAGTAATGATTGTATTAAAATTTACCACCTTTTAATATGTTTGTGACAATGAAAAAAACAGAATATATAATATTTACCTAAGAAAATAATTTATTTTGGTTCTAGTAAAGTCTTAAATATCTTTTGTGGAAAACGGCTATTTACAAAGTATTTATAATTCTAAATATGGTGTAATTCAATATCCTTATGTTGGAATAAAATATTAACATTTGTAAGAAATTGCCATTTTGTAATTTTACTCAAGTATACAATATTTGGCTAGTATCCTCTATTAAGGAAGTTTTGAATCATTGCAATGTTTTCCCGTAAAATTACTCATTGAATTTATTTAAATTAAAGCGAAAGTTCTCACACATCTTGTCGGAAAGGTAAATCATATCACGTTTTGCTTTTATAAGCTTAGGTTGAAATGCAATCTACGGCTTTACTTTCCTTTCAAAGGAAGCTTTCCCATGTATTGTTAGCTCTCAGTAAAAATCCGTTGACCTCATCTGGGTTTGAACTCTTTGAGTCTTGAGTTGAGAACTTTACCACAGCACAACCGAGGTCGAGTATGGCACTTACAAGATCACATATTGTTATGCCTTTAATCATTTAGTACTTGGTTAATTACATAAAAGCTATTGTCATATGCTGATTGGAAGCTCTAGTTCACTTAAGTTGAATAAGTAATGACCCTTGACAAAGATAAGTTTTCAGTTATTCATTGTGATAAACTCATGATAACAGACCAGGGGTAAACTTGAGATCACACTAAAATCAGGCATTAAGCAATAGTTAGAGCTTGGAATTATCCAGTTTCCAACCATAAACTCTCCACAAACCCACCTATCTTTCAGGGGCCTAGCTTCGTCAAGTGTACCACACACTATGTGAACGATAAAGAGGAGAAGGAATGGGTAATTTTGGTTCTCGGTTAAAGTGGACGTGATGTCAAGTTTGAAATACAAAACCTCTGTCTGCGTGTTACTACGTGTTCGTTCCCTGCCCCTTGTAATTACACATTTGTGTATCTGTGTGTGTGTGTGTGTGTTGTAACGTTTGGTGGGCTAATTTTAAGGGAAGCAAATGAAGGTCATTTGCTCAAAGTTGGTTAACGTTGCTACTTGTTACTTAGTAGGCTTGTTAGTCTCTTGTAAAGAGATTTATGTTTCTAACTTTATAGATAAATGAATATTCATCATTTAATTGTTAGGAGAAATACGAGTTTATATTACTTAATCGACCTTAAAATTATAGGAAGACTTTATTTAAATACATCCCTTATTTTGTATATATTAATCCAAGGTACTTTTTATAGTTGATTAAGTTTTAGTCAAATCATAAATATTATATTTTTTCCTAAAGTAAAATATCTTGCTGTTCGAGAAAAGAAAATAATTAATATAGGTTTTGACATAACTACCAGTAAATTAATGTGAAACAAATTATTTTTGATTAACTTAAAATATATGTTCAATACGACTACCCTGAAAGGTGGCAAGCTTATCTTGCATGTTTTCACTATAATGTAGCCTATAATACGAGGTCATATTGTAATATTTCAAGGAAAGACTGCTATCTTTAAGCGTAAACGAGGTTTACATGAATGTTGAATACATTGTTTGATTGAATGTTGATAAATAAAAAATTAACTTTAACAACAATATAGTTTTTGAAACAACTTTTTTTCCCTTTCATGAAATTTAATATTATTTACAATAATTTTGATCATAAAAATGGCTTGTTGTAATTTAAAAGAATAAGACTCAAATATTATAGGAGTAAACCCGTAATATTTCTAGTTTATGATGCACATAACTTTTATCATATGTATTTTTTACCATACCATATTTTATTTAGTAATTAGGTGTAGTTTTATATATATTTTTCTTTCTTACCCTGTGGTTTCATTAACTCAAAAGTTGATAGCCAATCTTACAACAGAACGCCACCTATCTCTATCTTGAGCTAGTTCTATCCAGTCCACCTCATTCAGGCCCATTCTAATGTTACCCTCCTATATTCGTCTAGGTCTTCCCAATAGTCTCTTCCCATTGTGTTTGCCAGTAAATAGCCTAAACAAGGTTCTAGATTCTCCCATTCGCGCTGCCTCTCCTATCCACCATAATCTACGAGACTTTATTATCCTAACAATATCATGTGATTTGTACAGATTATGTAATCAATCATTATTTAAACTTCTCCACAAACCAGTAGCCTTATCCCATTTTGAGCCAAATCTTTTCCTAAGCACTTTTTTTTTTCGAACACCCCAAAGTGATTTTCGTCATGTAAAGTAAGACTGATTTTCAAACCCATATAGAACAACCGATAAGAGAATTGTTTTGTATATTCTTTGTTTTACATTCCTTTAAAAAAGGCGAGATGTAGAAATCTTACTGACCGAATCTATATTATTCGATTATAAATAAGTACTTTTACATTAATTTATGTTCCAAATCTGGAGGGAAAAATATATCAAAAATTGCAATTATATTTTAAACTGTGAATGCATCCCAGTGATTTGGATTATGGTTCGTATACTTTACTGTTGGACTCAATATTGGATCCTTCTTTTTTTATCAAATCAGACTGTCTTTTACAGATGTACACGAAGCTATGATTGCGTATTGTACAGGAAAGCGTTGTGTCTTTTACTTACCCCGATGCACTTTCCGCCCTTGTGCGTTCGAATGCGACGAGCCTTTCCTTTATTCTTGGACCTTCCTTCCTTCTCTGCCCTTGTAAACCCCCGCTAACCCCATTTCATCCCGCTTCCTCATAAAAAACCTCTCCTTGACAATTATGGCAAGACTACGCGACGCCCCATGCCTCTGCGAACAATATTTGTGTGCTCTGTTGATAAGTATAGGAACAATATGTTATATTAGTTTCAAGGGCAGCTGAACTATCGACTTTATAGTTGTTTCAAGGAGAGGTGATGAACCTCATACTAATTTCAAGGAGAGGTGATGAACCTCATACTAATTTCAAGGAGAGGTGATGAACCTCATACTAATTTCAAGACAAGGGGATGAACCTCATATTAATTTCAAGACAAGGGGATGAACCTCATATTAATTTCAAGGAGAGGTGATGAACCTCATAATAATTTCAAAACAAGGCGATGAACCTCATAATAATTTCAAAACAAGGGGATGAACCTCATAATAATTTCAAAACAAGGTGATGAACCTCATAATAATTTCAAAACAAGGTGATGAACCTCATAATAATTTCAAAACAAGGGGCTGAACCTCATAATAATTTCTAAACAAGGGGATGAACCTCATAATAATTTCAAAACAAGGGGATGAACCTCATAAAAATTTCAAAACAAGGGGATGAACCTTATATTAATTTCAGGGTAAAGCGACGAAACTCATACTAATTTTAAGATGGAAGCTCATATTAATTTAAAGATGAGAGGATTAATCTCAAATATATTTTAATGTGAGGTGCTGAACCCATAAAGTTGAGATAGTATAGCTTAATTTAAATTAAATTTGATATTGTAGACCTCAAAGTGTTGTCAAGATGAGGGTATGAGCTTTCTACTACATTTAAGATGAGAAAATGAACTGTGTGATGGTTTCATAATTAGGTTTGTAGTAGTTCCACAAAAAGAGGGTGATTTTTGAAGTGGTGTCAAGTAAACTATATTAGTTTTGTCTTAGTTTAAAACTAAATAGTTTTTTTTGTAATTGTTTGACAATTAGGAGGGGAACTTTGTTTTAATTTCGAAATTATAAGATAAGCATTATATTAGCTTACATATTATTCTATTAACTATGTCGTAGATTAGAGATAATGAAATGGAAATTATATTAAATTCAGGCCTAAGTGACAAATATGATCTTAATTTTTTTAAATCTGACAATGAATGTGATTGTTTTTTCAAAATTATATAATTAATATTTAATTAACTCCAAGTTGAGCTGATATTAATTTATGATAAAAGGATATACATTATATTAAATTTATTACTAGGTGGTGAGCATTTTAAGAATTTCACATTAAGCTTGTCCAATTGTTACTCTTAGCCAGATTTCGTATTATCTCATTACAAATGTTATATTATACTCGTATTCAGCTAATTTATTCAGAAAACTTATATTATAAATAATAATTATAGATTTAAGGAATTTGTATTCCTTTCCATACCAAGCATTCTTCTATTTCATTTAATATTTAATTGTGTTTTAAATTTAGCTGAACGTATTTATTTAATAAAGTAATTTTCACATAAATATAATTCATTTAATACAATTAGTATTTTAGCTAATATAACTATATAAATGTGTCCGATTATTTTGATAAATTTTCAAAATTTGTGTTTATTTTTTTATTTAAAATCAGGACATACTAAAGTTAAAATATATCTATCTACCTTTTTCAGTGCAAAGTTTAACGTCTCACGCTAACAAATCCTTGAACAGTAAGTAAATTTAATTAAAATGAACCACTTTAATTTAATGTACTTATTAATTTCAAGAACATTATTATGTTGCAAATTAAAGTGCTAATTTTAATCAACCAATCAAGATTTATCTTACTTGAAATCTGTTTTAGGCTCAGTCGTAGTGAGTCTTAAACACAACTGTTGCCTCTTTGAAACGCATTGCCGGTAGAAATGTAAGAAGGAAAAAAAGGGAAAATATCTGCAGGAGTGCGAAAAATGAGTGTACTAAATAGAGGAATAAATTCGGCGAACTATGGACTTGCGAGATGTGGAAAGAAAATGCGGAATATAAAGATAGAATGAAAGGATCCTGAAAATAGTCACTGTTGTGTTTATGGAAGATGGTGAAGCCTTACTTTTCAAAAGGGATATTAATAACACAAGTCTGATTTTTAATAATCGAGGTATTGGTGTACATAGTGTTTGAAAGTTTTTTCGCATTTTATTTTTCGCATTCTTCTCTCCTTCATATTAATACCAACTAAAAGAAACAAAACACATGTCCTGATAAAATTATTATTTTTATTATTATTATTATTATTATTATTATTATTAGTACCACGTCTTACTGCCCGTTCGAGTTATACGCACTTGCGCTAATGTGTAATGGTAGGGTGATTGTGAGATGAAATGAAGGACCTACAGTTTAACGTGGAATCCGAACCATGGTGGAGGCCTGGCATTTCAAACATTGACAAGATGTCCTGACAGAGGTGAAGGGAGGGTTTGGTAATCAGATAAATCTTTGCCGCGACCGAGGATTGAACCCCGGCCGCCAGCACAGAAGTCTGACACCTTACCCCTAGACCACCAGGTCATCCCAGATAAAATTAAAACAACGTTTTTGTTATTGGTATTTGTAGTATGAATTATATATATATATATATATATATATATATATATATAATTTTGTAAGAATAAATTAGGAGATGATTAAAATCTTCGTACAAAGTCTCAATTGTTAAATTTAATGTACACAACCATTAAATACCCTTTTCTGTTAACTCTAAAATGTTTAAGCTCAATTGTTAATTTATATTGTTTTGGGTTTGTTATGTGGTTTTGTTATTTGACGTAATTTTTTGTTATTTGAGATCAAAGTATTATTTTAATTATGATAAAATTGTGTATTATATTCTATAAAACTGTAATTCAATACACAGATCGTTTGGTTTGTTTAACATGATACATGAATGAACAAAGATAAAAACAGTTTGGGAAAACTATTCTATGGTCCCTGTTTCCACAGCAGTTCTTTTTTAATGTTTATTATTTATGTTTTTTATATTAATTTCTGTTATTTTATAAGATTTTGAGCTCTTTACTAAAGCGAGCTAACAACCATATACACATCTCTTGTTAGATTTTGACTTAACGATCTTAGTCTAGGACTAAAGTTATAGCTTTCAGGCTCGGGTTGATAAGGAGGTAACTGATATAAAGGATTCGTTTTATTAATATCTGCTAAATCATTTTTTTTAAAACTAAATGTTTTTAAATCTAGCATAAACGACTTTGTTTCAAATTAATATTTGAAGACTATTTTACATTATAATATTTAATTTTAATACATTAATTTAAGAGTAGTTTAACTATGACAAATTTTAGATTATTTGAAAAATTTAAAATATTCTTTAGGATTGATTTCAACATTATTATCTGGGTTTAATTTTCTTGAAAAATAAGAGTAAATTAAAATTTTATAAACACAAGTCATTTAATGTTAGAAAAACCTAAACATTAACTTTTTCTTGGATTTAATACACAATGTGAGAAAGTTTTTTTGATTGCATCATACCATTTATTTTGTTAGGATACCTAGATTTATTTTTCACTGTTAAGGTTTGAAAACCTTTGTTTGAAATAACGGATGTTTATAATTTAAATATATTTATTGTCAAAAATTGAGTTCCTTTAACTTGTTGTAATCTTTGTTGATAAATACAAAAAAAAACTTTTTTTCTTTTTTCTAACAGTTTGTATTATAAATTGTTTTAAATAATAGGCCTACGCATATAGAGTAAAAACTTTAATACAATAATTGTTCAAATATTTGATCACTCTTAATAAAAATAGGAATCATAAAATTTGTTTGAAATATTAATAAAGGGTAATGCAATTTATAAACACACATAATATTTCTCATATCTAGAGAGTGAATGAAACCATTCACAAATACAGATTTATCGTAATATCTGACACTAAGAGATTTATGAAATAGGTTTTTACTTTCAAATAGAGATTCATAAAAAATTTGACTCAATTGGACCATATTGAATAGAAATAAACCATTAATTAAAGGCATTTACTTGAAAAAAAATTACACAATATTGTGGTTTGGTTTTAATATCACAATGGTGAAATCAAATTAAAGTTAATATGATGGATTTAAATATCAACTTTTGGTTATAGCTATCATTGGGCCTCTATATGATAGTGGTATTCACTAAAGCTGAAAATAATTACAATAAACTGTATATACTAATATACTAGACATAATTTTAAAAATATACATTCATTGTTAAGGTTAAAGTCACTTTACATACATTTTCCATGACCAAAACTCTTATATTTCAAACATCATAAATATCACAAATTTTTTAAAAAATTAACTTATATATGACAGTTACCCTTTTAACTATAGTATAAAGTGCATTATCACGGTCTCGTGATTGTCTAAAAGATAGCAGCACTTCCTCAATTTAAGTTAAAATCTGACTTTTCTCCCTTTTCCCCTGTACACTTCATATTTAATTGGTTGGGTAAGCAACGGTTACAAACGATTTAATCCTAGATTTTATATGAAGATGGAAATTAACATTACTCACATATAATATAATCGTATCTGGTTAAATTTAAATAATTCAACCAAATATAAACGAGAAATGGCAGATTAATCAGAGTTTTATTCTAGTGTCAAAGGTTCAATTTTTCAACTACATTTTAATCTAAGTATTTAGGGTATAATGGGAAAGATAAAATTGGAACAAGCCGAGATATTCTTTGAACTCAAAGAACCACACATGAGCTTGTATTAATAACTCAAGTTTATATTAATCCATTTTGATTACCACCGCATCTTAATTATTATTATTATTATTATTAACACCGCGTCTTACTACCCGTTTGGGTTATACGCACTTACGCTAATGTGTAATGGTAGGGTGATTGTGAGATGAAATGAAGGACCTACAGTTTAACGTGTAATCCAAACCACGGTGGAGGCCTGGCATTCCCCACATTCACAAGATGTATTGTCAGAGGTGAAGGAAGGGTTCGCATCTTAATACCCGTTCGGTTTACACGCTCATGCCCTAACTACGCTAGTAGTTTTACTAATGAGAAAGGTTTTCACTATAGGAATTGTACCCACATTTGCCTGGAAGGAGAGTGTAGAACTATTGGGAAGAATAGTGTGAAACCATTTTGGAAAAACCAACTTCAGTTAACACGACCGAGATTTGAACCTCGATCTCCCCCATCAACGCCAGTCTAATCTAATAAGATAGTGTTGCGTTAAACCATGTGGCCGTAGAAGCGGGTATTTTATATGTTTGATATTTCTGAAATAGTATGTTTATGAGGGTATTGTTTCTCAACGTGTATGGTGTCCCGTTTACATGTTTTAGCAATACTAGGCCTACTTCTCTACTAACTAAAGATATACAGGGTGATTGGGAACTCAACACCCAAACTGAAAATAAAGCTTGTTTGAACCAAAAGTAGTACAAAATCCTCTTACACTTACATCCGGAAACCTATGATAATACCATTAAATTGTGTTCAAAGTTTCTGTGTACAGCGCTGGGAGAGCAAAGCTGTTCAAGCATGCGTGTACAACAAGTTGCATAAGAGCTAGTAGCGTGGCACTGCACATTTAATAATGGCCTGCATTTTCTGTGATTTAGGACCGTTAATGATGAACCCCAGAACGTAATCGCATTTCTAGATGTAGTGGTATGTTCTGCTGACGTGTTCCAAGATGTCGAGGTGTATAGTGCCGGTGTGAGCGGAAAACATTAGTACAGGATATTATTAGATTTAATTCTAGAAGGACTCTAGTACAGCATTGGCACGCACTCAAAAGTACCGAATCTCTTTGACACCCAATAGCCATCTAATAATCTCAATGTTGATTAGAAAATTCGCGCTCAAGAATATTAGTGCTACTTTATTCAAACTTTCACACCTTAGTTATTTACCAAAGCTTTCATCTCACCAACACCAGTGATTTTTTTTTAATCCTATCTTAAAAATTAAAAAAGAGAGACAATTAATTAGCATATTATTATGTCAAAAGATTAAACAAAAAGGTCGTCATTGACAGCTGGCATTGACAAAGAGACACTAACTAAAAATTTCCTAATCTAATTATGCCCTGCCACACTGGTTTTACGCACCTAGCTCCTAGGCAATCTGTTGTACACGCATACTTGAACATCTTTGCTCTCCCGGCGCTGTACGCCAAAATATTGAATACAATTTAAAGGTATTATCATAGTTTGTCAGGAGTAATATACGAGTAGTATAGGAATCTTGTATTACTCTAGGTTCAAACAAATTATAAGTTCAGTTTGGGCTATGAGTTTCCGAGCCCCCTGTATGGCTATAAAACATTGCACACAGCCTCTCCTTCTTTATCTCGCATTCATGCAAATGACACTGGTAGCCGTGTCCCATCATGATCTTTGGGATGAAGTGTTGACAGGCGAGATATAGCTGCTGACTACAGCCTCAATAAGCGGCAGCATTTGGTTGTGTGCTGGAGCGATGGCTGCTGTCATAATCTGCTTTCAACGACCTCACAAATCTTCGCAAAGCTTTACTAAAACAAGTCATAACGTTGCCCCACATAAGTATTTGACTGTCCATACACATCAGCACAAGACTCTATAAAGGGGATTTCTGTTTAAATTGGAAATAAATAAAGAGTTGGTTATTTACATATTTTTCACGCATTCTACTTTGAAGGGTAAAAATACAATTTAGCATATCCGTTTTAAGGTTGATTCTATGTTTCTGACAGTTTTATTGGTTATTATAGCATACATAATAGTAGGTTTTTATTTTGAAATCCTACCATTTATTTTAGTTGCCTTTGTGAATACATATTTTATAATATCTTACAAACAAGTTTTACACAAACAATCTCTTTGTTTACTGTCTTTATATAGAAAGTGAAAAATGAGAATGGTATTTTTTCTACATCCCCACATGTCTTGATTCACATTTCCCCCCCGCCCCCACCTCTGAAATATAAAGGGGCATCTACCATACTTTGTGATCCCCATATTTTCATCACCCTACCTTTTATTTTCTCATCTCATATTTTTCCTCGCCGCTTCTCAATATTCCGTCCTCATCTTACAATACCCAACCCTTCATCTCCCCTCCTCCAATGTGTACCAATATTCACCCCTCGCGGCTCTCTAACCCCCCCACCACGGTCTAGAAGAATGGTATGGGTCGTACAGTCCGTTTTGTAAGGGCCATGACACACTTGACTGATATGTCTTTCATTAATTTAAACATGATTACTTATAGTTTTTAAAATTTATTAGACATTGAAACATGTTATTATTCCCTAAGTGAATGACATCAGTTTGCAAAATCTCGAGAATTTCAAAAAACTCATGTAAAGATTTATTTTTTATTCGCATCTCACAGCTTGTTTGGGATTCTCTTATATTCCGATTAGTTATCATTTCAAATTATTGTTAAAGCATATGCCAGTTATTTTGTATATAAATTAATGTGATGTCAACATTTTAAAATAGTATTTATCACTTTTAGTAGAACATTCACTATAACTAGCACTCGGGGAAGATGATACAACCACGGTAAAACCAAATTCGTAGAACAGTCTGATTTTAATAAAAAACCTGTTATTTGCTAACTGTAAATTCACGTTTCCACAATGGCGGGAAAATAATCATGCAAACGTATTTATGTTTTTAGTCCGCTTAATTTATGATGTAAAAATTAATAATTCAGTAATCCCCAAGGAAATATTTTTGGTAGCTTTTGATAACTTTTTGGTAAAATTTATGGTTAGTAAATCAAAACGATATTTTATTAAAGTTCAAAACTTTTTGTAACTTTATATCAACGTTGTTGATTGGAATTGGGCTTAATATAAATATCAGGGCTCAACCCAACTGTACCCAGTGGTAGATTGACCTTCAACCAACGGCGACCCACTTCTATGGAAGCGTGGTCTAACGCGCTACTTTTGGGCTTAGACTAGACTTCCGATGAAAAGTATATCGTGGTTAAAATATCGATCGGATATATTAAGGGTGGATTTTCATGGTTTTTCCCCCTTCCCTCCATGCAAACTCAAGTACATTTCCTACAAATAAAACCTTCCTTATCCATAGCACATAATCGTATAACCCGAAAGGGTAGTATGACGTGGTACTAAAATAAACAAAACACTGTGTGTACACTCAGGCAATGATAATTTAACACTGGATTGTGTCTAGTTTATTTTTATTAGGTGGCTTGGTGGTATAGGGGTGAGGTGTGAGACTTCTGTGCTGGCGGCCGGGTTCAATCCTCGGTCCCGGCACAGATATATCTGATTTCCAAACCCTTCCTTCACCTCTGACAAGACGTGTATTATTCACAACTTGTGAATGTGTGTAATGCCAGGTCTCCACCGTGGTTCGGATTCCACGTTAAACTGTAGGTCCTCCATTTCATATCACAATCACCCTAACCATTACACATTAGCGTAAGTGCGTATAACCCGAACGGGTAGTAAGCCGCGGTTCTAATATAATGATAATAATAATATTTTTATGAAATAAAAAGCTTTAAATTTTAATAACAGAATCGGTTGTTAATGTAAATCATTTTCAAGATCGATTGTTTGCTCATTCATAGCTTCTTCTTGAATAGGACTGTACTTTCTATCGCCAATAGCGTGTGGGAGACAGCCCATACCTTCTCCATTACCAAACTTCCGAAGACGGAAATGAAAGAACCATCCCAACGGTAGGATCTGACATTTTCTCTATCCCCCTCCCACGGCCTCTACCAAGTCTATCAATCCGACCACCTTTTCCAAGACAATACTTTAGCGATTTACACTCATCTTATGCGAACATCTGAGACCAGCAGGGAATGATTTGAAATACATTATTAATGATATTGTCTCACAAATTATTGTGTCCTTTTATTAATACAACCCGCCTCGGTGGCGTGGTTAGCTAACGCGTTAGTCGTGTTGAGCTGCTCGATTCCTGAGGACGGGGAGATCGAGGTTCGAATCTCGGTCGGGTGAACGGGGGGTGGTTTTTCCTAAATGGTTTTCCACCCTCCCTCCACGCAAATGCGGGTTCACTTCCTCTAATTCAACCTTCCCAATTCCTATTCCATTAGAGTAATTAGTACTTAAATCGTATAACCCGAACGGGTAGTAAGACGCGGTGCCAAATATTATTATTAATATATTATTTTATTAATATACAGTTAAAACGCTCAAGATAACTAGGGTTTCGAGAGTAGAGGGGGATGGATATATATTCTAAGCTAGCTAGCAACGATTGAATATATTTTGGTAAATACTTGTACACAGGGTAAATTTTAAATACATATTTAAAAAAAGGCGCACCTACAACATGAGAGTTTTTAAGCTTAAAACTTTAACACCCTTATTTTTTATGCATCCAGCATAAGGTCAATCACAGGTTTATCTATTGTTTAGGGAAATATATGAATACCAATCTAGAGTAAATACAGACAAATTAGTCTGGAAAGAGAGTGAGAAAACGACAATGAAAACCTCATGTGAATAAACACTAAAAATTACAACCAATGATATTCCAAATTCCTTGATAACAATGATAGAGTGCCGTGTTTTTTCTACTTACATTACTTGACTATCACTGCGGTGTTGTATCAAAAAAAATCTATATGATAATCTCACAAAATTTATATCAAACTATAAAACTCAAAGTTTACAATAAAAATATATATTTTGAAATATATGGAGTTAATCAAAATTCACAGTAAACTTTAAATATGCAATTTTAAATTATGCTTATAAAATTTAATACCTTCATTCGAAGAATGAAGTAACACAATTTTCTAAACTTTAAGGAAAATTTTTGTCTTTCTTTTACATAATATATAGTTGTAATCATAGATAGGTTATTTTAATTTTAAACATTATGATCCGGAGTATGTAAATTGCAGTTTTAATTTTAATATTATATATTTACATTTTATTGAATATATAGAAGGAGAAGTATATGTCAAGTATGTACATAAAAAGAGTTTTGTTAAAATTTTACACATTATTGTAAATTAATAAAGTTACATAAAGTTTTACATACAGTAAAATATATATACTCCAATTTACCACGCTAATCTACGTTTATATAAATTAGCTTAGTTTTTTCATCATATCCTCCTTAGCAACATGATTTTACGATTTGGTGAATAAAGGCGCGTAAAAAACATCAGATTTGTCTAATGTGTCTAGATTTTAAAAATATTATTTTAATTAAAGAAAAAAGGTGTACCCTCAATTGTGTGGAGGAATAGTGTAAAATAATTTAGGAGAGAAAAAAAACACTCAGTACATTTGACTAGGATTCGATTCCCAATCTCCCTGTCAATCATCAGTCCAGTCGATTGCGAGTGTGACGCTGGTTACTTTGCGGCTACCACATCGGTAATCACATATTTAATTATCCACTTGATTTATTAAGGTCAGTATAGACATGTAAGATAACACAGAAACGTACCACCGATCTGTAACAATCTTCTGTTTGGCGCTGAAGATGCGGGAAGGTGGAGAAGACTTGGAACTAAACATCGTAACATAACATCTTCGCGTATCACTTGCGCGAACTTACGCGAACATGACAAAAGACCGGCATCACAATGGGACGCACTGATGTTACGGTACGGTTCTACGAAGCGTTGTTATGCTGCCCCCTCCAAACTGGATGTGACGGTGTTACGTGAAGGTGTAGCGTTACGATGTTTTGTTACATGACTGTACGTACCTTTATAGGTATATATTAAACTAACGACCCGCCTCGGTGGCATAGTTGGCTAACGCGCAAGTCATGTTGAGCTCGACTACCGAGGATGGGAAGATCGAGGTTCGAATCTCGGTCGGGTGAACTGGGGGAGGTTTTTCCTAAATGGTTTTCAACTCTCCCTCCACGCAAATGCGGGTTAACTTCCTCTAATTCAACCTTCCCAATTCCCAATCCATTAGCGTAATTAGTACTTAAATCGTATAACCCGAACGGGTAGTAAGACGCGGTGTTAAATTATAATAATAAAATTAAATTAGTCCTCCAGCTCACATTTAGTGAAATATGAGATTGCTAACTTTATGGTAGATACAAGCGAGATTTTGAGTAGATGGAGTGAACACTTCAGCCATATTTTGAATGTTCATGAAGTATCCTAAGTGATGGTATCGAAATACATACGGCTTGACCTCTAGAGAAAGATCCAAGTATTAGGGAAGTCAGTGAAGCTATGACGAAGTTAAAGAACCATAAATCTCCAGGTATAGATTCAATTCCAGCAGAGTTAATAAAGGGAGGTGGGGTAAAGTTAATAATAGAAATTCATAAATTGTGATGTTCTCAATGGAACCCTTTTTATATTATCACAATAATGGAAGAAAAGTATTATAATACTGTTTTTTTAAAGGAAGATAAAACAGTGTGTAATGACTGCAAAAGAGGTATCTCGTTACTACCAACATGCTATAGTAGACCTCGGTGAGCTTGTGGTAAAGTGCTCGCCTCAATAGCTGATGTTCGTGGGTTCAAACTCAGTCAGACTCAATGTTTTTTTCTTGAACGATAAAAATCCATATCACAATTTCCTTTCGAGGGGAAGAAAAGCTGTCGGTCCCATGTTGATTGTGGCATTGGTAGGCCCTTTCACCCTTGCTCATAGAAATTTGTGTGTGTCTATATAAGCCTAATCAACAGGTTTAGAGAGTGCACATTAAATACCTCAAATAAATAATATTTTATACAATTTGATCTAACATATATACATTTAATATTGACAGCATATACAGAATAGATAATTGGGGTTCATCAGTGTGGATTTTGATGAAATAGAAAAATGGCTATTATTTTTACTGCTTGGCAAGTGTTTTAAACTAAAAACGATATTAAAATATGACAGTTCATCAATAATAGATTGATTTAAAAACATATTATTCAGTTAAAATAAGTAAATTCTTTGATTTTTTTGTTAATTTTGGGATACCAAAAGACCTGCTAACCCTTTCCAGTCCAAATTAACGAAGGTATATTCTAAAGAATGTTTTTTTAGATATATATTTAAAATCTATGTGGCCTTATAGCTTAGAAAAAAATGTTAAAATAATTTGAATTTAGTTTTTAATATGTAGCCATGTGGTTACATCGAGCATGTTATTTTTATTTAAAGATTAAAAATTATATGATAAACTAAACATTATAAAAACAACGTAAAGCTAGATGAGGTATGGTTGACAGATACGCGTGGAAGGGTATGGGTTGGACGTTACTCATCAAATACTTTCGAAATACACAATGAATATAGAGATATACACTGTACCTAGTTCTTTTTAATCAAGCCTTAGAGTATGCTATTAGGGCAAGGCCAGAGCATATGGAGGGATTGACACTATATGGTACAATGTATTTATTAGGATAGGCATATGATTTATTTTTTTTGCTATGGTAAGGAGGATGTTTCAAGAAATAGAGAAATTTTAACAAAGGGTAGTAAGGAATTATATTTAGAAGTGAGCGTTGAAAATACTAAATGCCGATATATGTTCACATGGGGAACACAGATTGGGGACGATAAATTATAGATCACTAGGAATGACATAACATTTGTCGGGGTAGATGATTTTTAAATGTTTAGGAACAATTTTAAATTGAAACAACTATATAAGATTGGAAATTATTAAAAGAATCCAATCGAGAAATCGTCACCCGAGAGTGCAAGTGTTCTATCTCCAAAATTGTTAAATTTGAGATATTTGGTGTTTACGTTTATTTAGAATGCATATGATTCACCTGTTGTGAAATTGAAACAATTATATAATTACTAAAGAATATACAAACACTAGTGGTCATCTAGTAACATTGGTTTTATACACAAGGTCAAACTTCAATGCTCTTTTACCTAAAAGTGAAAAATTGGACATTGGTGACGAAATGTATGCTATTACATATTCAGTAAGTTGTTGACATCTCACCTCCCGTCAAGGAATGTAAAACTCAGAATATACAAAACTATAATAATACCGATGGTTCTCTATGGGTGTGAAACGTGGTATCTTGCCTAATATGACGAAAAAAAATTTAGGGTGTTCTAATACAAGGTACTTAGGAAGACAATTGTTCCAAAAAAAGAATTAGGCAACTGAGGAGTGAAGTAGATTACATAATTATGAGTTACATACTCATGTAATCATCACAAGACATTGTCAGGATACTAAATGGCAAACCCAATGGGAAGGGAACATTAGGAAGACCTAGAAGCAGATGGGAGGATAACTTTAGACTGGACCTTAAAGATATAGGGTGTAATGCAGTGTACTGGATATAACTAGCTCAAAATAGGAATAGGTGGCATAAATGTGGCTACGTGAGCTTTCGAGTGCCTAGTTCTATAGAATATGTAAGTTAACCCTAAAACTCATTAATTACAGTCCACATAAGTTTAAAACTCATTTTAATATTGTATCTATGACATTAATATAGAAATACTTTTAAGAATGACTTGGATTATTTTAATTATTTTAAAGCTCATAATGCATGTCTGAATTATTTGAAATATTGACCAATTAGAGCATTTTAAAGATTGTGTGACATATCAAAAAATCTCAAAATTTATTTTAAATCAATTATTTATTTTTACACTGTATTTATAATGTTTCGATGAGTTCTATAGTTTTAAAAGTGATCCTTTTTTTTAAATAAATACATATTTTTAATAGTTGTCATTGATTTAGTTAAAATGACGTCTCTGTTTTAGTATACGATAAAATATGTTAATCCTCATTTGTTTAGAAAACACACTACTGTATCGTATATACTCATTTGAAGGTTTTTCTTCGCATCGCTATCTTTTTATCGCCGAAAAAAAAATTTGATCTGCATGTCTAGTAAAATATAAAACTTTTTTTATTTTAAGGTGGCATTAAATAAAACGAAGAAAACAACAAGACCCGCTATCCTGTCTCTTTGGTTGTATTGAAATATGCATGACGTCTTATGTCGGATCTTACTAGGATTGAGGGGGAGGGGGGTGGGAAATTGAACGAAATTCTAGATATTATTCTTCCTTTCTTTTTTTAAAAGGCACCCGGATCCCGATCACTACCAATGCTATTGTTGTTTTAGGAAACGAGACTTTTGAAAGACATCGAAACAGTAATATTTTAAAAATATATATATTTTTAAATAATGTAATACTATTCTGTTGATTATCGATGATTTTTTGCCCTTTCCCTCAAATCAAAGGTACCGTATTTTAATGTTGAGTGATTTTAGGGATTCACACATTTTTAGAAAACGGCTCTTTTTGATTTTCTATTAATTGGGTATATAAGGAATGTTTAAGATAAAAATCTCACTATAACATGTTTTTTTTTGTGGAAATATTTGTTGGTGTACTTCTCTGTTTTTTTTTTTAAGTGTTTAGATAGATACTTGTTAAAAAATACTTAATATTTGTATTACGGGAAAAATTACTTTAGGTTTAGTGTAACTTAGTTTATTTATTTATTTTAATTAAATGTTGATATTTTAAAAATGGCTGCTACTATTTGCTTGAAAATAGTTATTTGTTAATTTTTATACAGTAAAAATAATTTTATATAAATTAGTTTTTAATAAACAGAGAGGTTTTCGAAAAATATGAAGTTCTGTGAAAATAACTAAATTTATAGTTTTAAAATTTTATATTTTAAGAATATTCTTCAAGATAAAAAATAATATTAACAATTTTTTTACTAAATTAACTAATTAAGGGTTATAGCCTTTTACCTTTTAATACATTAAGAAAATTAGAAAAATTTAGAGAATGTGTTTGAGATTTAGTTAAAACTTTAACACAAAAATTGTTTACTATAATTAATGGTAAATTTATTTGAAACTTGTGAAACGTATATAGTTAAAGGTTTTTTTAAACAAAAGGATTTTTTTAAATCAGAACATTTTAAATTTTGTTAACAGTTATACACAAATTATATTTAAATTTTAAACATATTTTAAAATAATATAATTTATCTGTTTTTCTAAATATTTTATTTTGTGTTATAAGACCTGTATGATAGCCACTCACAGTTACTAAATAATAATTAATATTTAAAAAATACGTTCTTTCTAGTTGGACGTTAGGTTTAAGCATAGTTACTTATCATTTTACCTGGTATATTTTTATTTAACTTATTTTTAAATTCATTAAGTTTATATACTAAGCATATCAGATTAATAATATAAATTATGTTTTAGGGATATGCTTGTAAAAATAAGAATCGATAGGCACTTGATAGAACAAAGTATTTATGTGAACATTTGAGATATTTTAATATTGTGTTAACCTTCAACATTTTATGTAAGTAAAAATTAATCAAAAATTTTACAAGATTTTTAAGAAATATAATTCCTCATGTTTTTAACCTCTGAGTAGATTAGGTATAGTTTAAAATTAAAGGTTCATCTTAATCATATAATTTTATATTTTAATTAAGCTATTTATTTGAATTAAACTCTTAAGAATATTATAATAGTTGATCAGAATATGTAGAACGAATGAAATGATGAGAGATAAAATACAGAGGGAAAAACATATAAGCTTAAATATACTAATATATAACTTACTAACAAAAAAACTAGACTATCTAAATTAAGGGTGCTTAAAATCTATACCTCGTTATAGGAATATTTGTTAATGTGTGAACACGTTATTTTATTACTAGTTTAACACTATTTTATATATTTTTGCCCATAAAGTAACTTTACCGAAAAAAACCTTAAATCAACTCACGTTAGATTCTATCTCCTATTATACAACGACTCTATGAACCAATTCCAATCAAAAGTGTGGTTGTAATTTATATATATATAGT
Source organism: Timema douglasi (assembly GCA_901482245.1). Lineage (NCBI taxonomy): Eukaryota > Metazoa > Arthropoda > Insecta > Phasmatodea > Timematidae > Timema > Timema douglasi. The sequence continues at coordinate 78,916 of CABEEJ010000570.1, forward strand.
TATATGTATATGCTATATTATATAGTTGTATGTGTTTATAATAATTTGTACAAATTTGCATCTATTAAAACAGAGATTTAATAAAAATAATTATATTAAAATAATCTAAAATCAATATTCCAATCCTGTATTGGTGCTCATGAAGGTTAAATGTCAGGCTCATTTATCCCTATTTGCAAGTGATTGAGAGATGGAGACTCGATTCTGGAGTTTGTGTACTGAGCCAAGTTTTGGCCAAATCCTTTACCACTCCACCTAATTGCAGATGTGGGTACATTTTCAATAATATGTTTACCCAACCCTACAAGTTATTCAAGTTATTAATAACTGTGTTTCCAAGATGATTAGTAAGATGTGGTTTAAAATATATCCAAATTTGATTAATGGAGTTAAGCATTTAATTTCTTTCTTACCTATGTTTTGGCTTAGTTTGTTTAAAATTTGTAAGGCCATATTTTTTCAAAGAGAATTTTTTTTTAAATATATAGCACCGCATCTTACCACCCGTTTGGTTTATACGCTTAGGTATTAATTACACAAAAAGTTTAGGAATTAGGAGGGTTTAATTAAGAGGAAGTGAAACCGTATTTGCGTGGAAGGAGAGTGGAAAACCATCGAGGAAAAACTACTCTCGGTGCACCCAATCGGGATCAAACCCTGATCTCCCCATCTTCGATAGTCTATAGTCTAACACGAGAATTGCGCGTCATACCACGCGGCCACCTAAGCGGCTCAATATGTTATTATTTTTAACAAACCTACAAGATAAACGATTGAACTAGAAAACCTCCACTGTTCGAATATTTTTACTAGCCAAATAATCAATAAAGTCTTCATCCAGTTTGCACACGCAACTAATCCAACGACAGGCTTTGGACCTTTCCGAAAGCTCACCCCTTTTCCCTACCGATACCGACTAAATAAACATGGCTGGCAAACTCTAATTGAAAAATGTCGCATAAACTTGTGTTTGTTGTTTTAAACGTATTGTGGTAGAAGGGGGTCTGGGAGGGGGGGGGTGTACTAGCACATTGGAATCACCGCATGGGAAATGTGAAACGGCCGAAACTCCCTCTACGCGGGTGGTTTGATGCATCCCCAACGTGGCATACGGTTTGTGGTATTGTCTCACCGATTTTAAGGGTGGTGGGCAGGGTGGGAGAGACGGGTGGTGGGACATGAAGGGGGTGGGGGGGCAAGGGAGGGGAATGTTTCAAGGGAAAAGGGTGGCTGATGGCTGTGTGCATGTGGTATGTATTTTGAATCCCTTGCCGAACCAAATTCATGGTTGTTGTTTTAATGTGTCATTGTGTCTCCCACAAAACTAAAAAAAAAAAATTTGGCACTAGGAAATAATTTAACTTAGGAATAAGTGGAGGTATATAAAACAGTCAGCTATCACTTATTAAACTATTTTCATAACATCTTAATTGTAGTTACTAACTAATTTAATATTATAGTATGTATATGGTAATTTTGAAAATATGAGCCTTATATACTTCTGGAATATTTGTTTATTTTAACTAAGTAATTTTTTTTGTAGTTTATTTGAGATATTTAAGGTGTACTTTCTGAACCAACTGATTATATTAGTACACGAAAATTTCCATGAGCGAAAGCTAAAGGCTCTATTAATTTTGCAGGGAAAGGTATTTTCACACACCTTCCAGAGCTATTTTACACGTCACAATTGACATTGGATTGACGTATTTACTTCCCCTTTGAAGAATGTTATGGTAAGGATTTTTATAATTTAAGAAAAATTGGTTGACAACAGCTAGGTTTGAACCCACGAATATCGGGTCCTGAGGCGAGAACTTTACTTAAAGAACTCGGAGGTCAACTAAGCAATATTATTAAAATTATATTTAGTCTTAGCAATGTATATAAGTGTTAATATAAAATTACATCAATGAATACTAAATGCTCTCGTCTAAATCTCTTTATATTATATTTTTATATATATAATTCCATCATATACTTTTATTGATTTGAGGAACTGTTTACATTAATAAGTGATTATTTATTTCAATATACAGCTTAAGATTTAATCTGAGCCAAGAATATATTGGGGGATTAATTATGAAATTAAATTAAACACACTCTAAAACAACACTGATCTATTACATTGCTAGAATGATGGATTAAATGACAAAGCTATTAAATCTGTTAATACGGTCATAGCCGCCTTTAATAATACCATATTCTTTAAATTGAAAAATGACAACTATACACGGGAATAGACCCAGGAATCTCTGGCTTAGTTCGCCAATGATCTAACCACTTAGCTTAGCCATTATCTGGTTAATTCTCCACTCTTATTTTAAGACAGAGTCTATGATGGACGTACGTAAATCTTCGGCTACAAATGTGTAACTAATTAAGATCCCGAGCTGTCAGATAAATTAGTCACCATTGACTCAATAGTTGACTTTGTGTTGCCAATAGTACAAAATCGCAATTATAGGAATAAGCATATCATGAAGTCCCGGGTTCAATTCCGGTATGTAGGTGTAATCTTTAAACTTAAAGAATATTGCTATAATGATAATACGTTATAAAATAAAACATTTCAGTTACTATCACCCTAAATTAGGCTTACGTGTAAACATTAAGTTTGAAAAAAATTATTTAAGATTTTCACAAGAAAATGATCATCAGCCATTTTATCTTATCATTTTCCTGAATGAATTTTGAAGATAACAAACCCTCCGAGGTTTCCATAAAGAGCACATTTTATGCATATTTTGATAAGGAGATCTTGAGAATGGTTTATATCCATTCTAAATTCACCAACCTGCTCATCTACATGGATAAAGTTGTTGGTGTTCTAGAATTTACCTTAACTAAATGTACTTTCGGTGCTAGTTCTTTAAAAGTATCAACTTTTTTTTATATTTAAATTGAATTACTTACTTCAATAACATTTGAAATGTTTGCATAAGTAAACGAGCCACAAAATCGTTTGCTTCTCTTTATGCGACTATCAACGTTTAGGGAGATAATATTTTTAATTAAATTTCATAATAAAAATACATTCTAATAAAAATGTTTCTATGTGATTTACAGGGTTGAATATTTTTTTAAAAATATTAATGAATATCTTAAACAACCTATCCCCAATTATTAAAGGTAAATATCTCAATTAGTATATAAAATGGTGGATGTGAGGCCTTCATATACACAAATATCGGGTGTTAATTAGGTTAGATATCTTGAAATAACCCCTTTACGTTAAATTAATACTTTTATTATGATTGAGATACAACTCACTTCCAATTTGAATAAAAAAATCCTATGGTTTTAGAGGATTGAACGTAATTACCTTATCTGATACACTAACGAACTGGCGATATCTCTTTTGCTATATGAAGTGAAAATATAAATATTCTACCTACGTATTTGAGTTATGGAAAAATCATATTTCAATTTGGAAATTTATAATTTTTTGTACTATAATATGTACTCAACCCTATTATATTCATTCAAACTTTTATTAATTAGTTTCTTGATGTGTACAGTACATGTAAAAGGGGTATAAAATGTAATTAATTAGGTATATATAAGCAAGAGTATTTTTTTTTATCGTTTTTACCATTTGCGAAAAAAATCAACATATAACAAACATATAACAAACATTTCATTAAAATTAATTGCAATTCAGTCAGTACATAGAGGCGCATACTTCTAATTTTAAAACAAAATATACACTATATGTGAGCATAAAAATTAAAAATATTATTTCATTCATAAATAAATTAAAAATATCACATTTACTTCAATTTTGGTATATAAACAATTTATTTACTTCGTTGATACCTTTATTTAAAATGTATATACATAAATATATGTCTTCTTAGATTTTCAATTTAAAATTATCTCATATACCTATTTGTCCAAAATTTCCTTTCATTTTATCTAGATATTCATTGATTTATTAAACATTGTTAAATATTTTGCCTTATAAGTAAATTTGTATCCAACTATTAAAAAATATATTTTTTATTAGTTGTTTATTGAATTATTAATTATATTTGTATATAGTGTATCATTTTTAACATTTCATATATCCTTTTACAATTGTAATGACTCTTTATAGTGTTTCCTCAATTTGTTATGTTCTTGGTTAATTATACCCACCCCTTCTATTCTTGGGCTCTATACGTCTCTTACACGCTGGCACCCATTTTGGCCACAGCAGATACCCTGCTGGTGGTGGTGTCAGGCACGGACTACCCCAATTTCACTTCCCCTGCACACACTCACACACACATTCACTCTAACCCTTTCACTCTCCTCTATGTCTGCGCGTCTGCTACTTAATCTCTCTCCCATTCGGTCTTATTCTCCCTATATCTCCTAGGCTTCCCCCTCTTATCTTTAGCACTATCTTTTTTTGTTACTCTGTCTTTACTCCTCCTTCCCCCGTTTCTCTTATTACCATTTATTTCTCTTCATGGGTTTTCTCGTGAATTCCTTATTTGTTCTCTTTCTGTATGTTTCATTCTCTATCGCAAATATTTCACCCTCTATCCTCATCTCCATCACTTCCTCTGTGACTTCTTCTCTCCTCCAAATCATATCTTGCTCTCTCACTTCCTACGTGATTCTATCTCTCTTCTCCTGTCTCATTCCCTCTCGCAGTCAGCAAGCCAAGGCTGCCTCAGCCCATGCTGGCGATCAATAGTCACAAGCCAGCCTTGCTTGCCATAACCCGGGCTACACGTACACATGAACCCACCGCCAAAGCGTTGACTTGCGCAAAAAGAACACAGAAAAATCCTCGGATACCTGTGGATAAATATTTTAATCAATACTTTCGCTCCTATTCAATAAACGTTTATACTCTCTTCTTTCAAAAAACTCAAAAAATACCATCTTTAAAATATATATAAGTAAGTAAAATATATAATATAAACAATTTTCTTTAAAAATTATAATTTGGTTTAGCTTCATTAAAAATATGTAGTTCAATATAAATTGCATAACTTGGATAAAAAAAGTTTAATTTTATATTATATATATATATATATATTTAAAGCTGCATAATGTTTAGTTGTAAATGTGGTGCCACTTGACTTGAAAATAAAATAAATTTAGAATAAACTATATACGTATATATATATATATATTTCTATATATGCAGTGCGTTTTAGATATTGGTAGATATAATTTGGTCATGTTTAACAATATTATTTTTAATGTGTTACCAAAATTATTCATATATTAGTCCGTTAAATCATTCTCTCTTATTCTCTCTCTTTTCTCTCTCTCTCTCTCTCTCTCTCTCTCTCTCTCTATATATATATATATATTATAGGTGCCTTTTGATTAAAGAATAGATAACATGACAAATTATTGAAACTTAACATACTCTAAATATTATACATATTTTATTAAGTTTTAAGAGCGTGTATTTAAAAATGGGGATTTTACTAAAAATATTATGTATGAATATAATTTGCTACAACATGTTTGGCAAATTATCTATTTATTACTGTGATTAGGGAAATACCTTTCTTAGGCGTTCATAAGTCTTCCCCTAATATCGAATTACAATTATATTTATGAAATGTATGAAAAAAAGTGCATGGAGTTTAGAATAAATGAATTAAAGATGAAAGTAATAAACACTAACAGTTATTTATAAACACGTTGATATTTCGATTCCACAACATAGGAGGCTGAAGGCTAAATTATAATGTAACATCAAAAGTATCTATAAATTTGCGTAACTATTCTATATTTTAAATTTCTAATAGTCTTAAAGTGTCTATAAAATTTGACCATAGTATTGCTACAAGTATATATATTCGCTAGCAAAGGGAAATCGCTTAGTGTAAATTTATTTTGTAAAGTAAACCCATACGAATTAAATGTGGGATAATAAATTTTCGTGTCTTTCTATCGGACAGTCAGGAAACATTCAATGGGTTCATATATTTTTATGAATATTAAACTAATACTGTTGTGGTGTAGACCCTGCTTGCAATATTCATCCGAAAAAGTCACATAGGTGTTCGGGTAGGTGCCGTTTAATTACACACTGAGAGATGTGTGATTTCATGAGTGCATTTATTCTGCACTGAATACAAATATTTATTTTACAGGTTTTCATCCTGATAGAGTAAATACATTATATGTAACACATCCTACACTAAAAGTGAGAACAGACTATACCTTTTACGATTTGACAATAAAATTTACCTAATAATTGATCTTAAAAATAGTACAGCATTGAGTTACTGTAACTCCGAAAGTCCTTAGCTTTTCAAAGAAACGATAAAAACATAAAATATCGACAAAGATTATCTGTCCAATCTACTAAACTACAGTCCTCTTTTCTTAGAGATACGGCTATAAAAATAACTCAATCTTTTTTAATGTATTTATACGTCAAATAATGTGATCTGCAGATATCCCTAATAATACAGTAAAAGGTTATCAACGCTAACCACAAGAAAGTTTGTATATTTTTAACTGTTCTTTATATAAAAATTGGATTGTATAAATGAGATGGAAAACAAGGTCTTGATAACATTAAAACAATTATGCAAATTTATCTTAGAAATTTCAAAGACGTAATGCTTTATGGTATTTAATGTCTACCAACCTGATCGAGTAAATTAATTAAAACTTTTTTAAACTAATTACATCGTAAAGCCAACCTATTTTATTTTTTATAACATCAAAACCAATAGATAAATTTATTGACTCCGATTAACATTTAAATATACATCTAATGACTTTCTGTACATAGTAAATTTAAATATTATTGTTATTCCAAAATGTAAGATTGCTATTTTTTTCATTTTGACCAGTCATAATAAGGTTGTAAGTAAAAAAATAATTATTATTTCACTTTACATGTTGTGTATATCATTACCATGGCTGGAAGCAACGATATGTTATCTTTTTCCAAGCTGACCTTGTCAATTATTTATAAAACTAATTATTAGACAACGTCAGCTGTTTTATATTTTCAGCTTGTTCTGTTACAAGGATTGGCAATAATTTATGATGGAAGTTGTATTTTTTTATTTTCCTTATCAGGTTCCCCATATTGTCCATAATTTTTACTCCTTCTCTCACTAACTTGTACACCTTCCTGTAATGACTTAAAACGTTTGTTTTGAACCGTTAGTATCTGAAATAATAAAAGCGATTATGTATATGTCTGGTTGTGTATTTTTTATAAATAGCCAACGATTCTAAATAAAACTTGTAAAACACACAAACCTTAGGAGAACTAATCATTTTTATATTTGTATACTTTCTTTGTGCCACAATTTTGGAACCAAGGCCTAGTTATGTGGATACTATTATAAATTAATTTTGTTGTTGTTGTGGAATTAATTTAATATTATTAAGAGCTTAGGAACATTTAATGAAAGCTGACAATCCATTTAAAGATCATAATATTAAATGTAGTAATTTTAAATGTGCTAGAATATTTAGGAATTCAAATTTTTAAAATTCAATTATCACAAAATTTTCACTAACTACCCTCTAATGTAATATGAAAATGATGAAAACTTTTTTTTAAGTAAAACTAAAGGAAACAATGTTAAGGCAATCTCTCAGTCATTGAGAAAGTATCAATCGCTCTCAGACCAATGCGCCACAACAATATTTTGTGTTCTTTTCTGGAACTACCTCTCTATTCTCTCTAAGAGGGAAAATAAAACTACCAATATTCTTATATCAAGGTAAATAAGAAAGCTCGCTGCAAGTTTTCAAATTTCTTAAAACTTTGTATTGTGAACCAATGAAAATAAACTATATTTATCTGAGGTAAACTAAATCTAGAGCCCTTTTTCATCAAACCTAGTATCATTGTTTAGCAAATATGCCTAAAAAAGTGGTTGAAAATGAGCAAATATTTCATTTCCACCCCATTTTTCCAATTTAATAAAACCCAAACTACAGAATTTTTAAGAAATAAGACCAAAATTTGAATATTTCGACTTTATTTTGGCATTAAACATATTTTGACATAGAAATAAATATTGCGTTAAAGCTGAACCTTTGGACGTCAATTTCTCCCTTACCTAGGCGGTCCCCTTAAAAGCAAGCTATTATAAAACGATCCACTGTTATAAAACAAACAGAACCACTTGTTTATTTGACACACACCCTTATTTTCCCTTACTGAACATACTAATGTACAATTTTACATAAATGTATCTTAGTTTGCACTAAGCTTGTGTGTTTATTTAATTTAATTAAACTATGTGTAATATCCTTAAACTTATTATTTACTAATCTCTATTGAGGATCCACAATAAGTATTTACCTATAGGTCACTACACAGTAAAGAATTGCATGCACATTTAAAAAATATATATAAGCTATAAATAATGATAAAATTCTTTTAAATCATCATTACTGTTCACCAGTTAAAAGGGTCTTAGCTTGCTACCTTGCGATTGGTACGTACCAATGCTAAGATAAAGTAATTAATGTATGGGGATAAGATTTAGTTTATCTAGAGAATAATATTAGTTGTATAAAATTAAGTATTTATACTATAAGTGTTACTATCTATAATATTGAATTTATAAATAATATTAATATGTTTGTAATTGTGTTCCATCATAATAATGTATAGTTACAGTAAATTTCAGTCCTATACATTATTTATTTTACCTTAACAATGGTACGAAAAAGTATACAATAATTTACACCTTTGATTTAAAATGATTTAAAATCATTGAATTGCTATTTAAAGATTATTATTATTTACAAATTTTAACAAATAATTTATTAAAATTCTTGTTTTTGAATGACCTTACTAAAATGATTCTGAGAAGAGCTTTTGACCCCATCTAATATAAAATAATTCCTTTCTTATCAAAAGAGGCTATAAGATATAGGCTATTTATACATACATATATACTTATATAAAGCCTGTTACAAAAACCAAATTTGACGCATTTTAATTTTTCGGTTGCGTGGGAATTTTCTTGTAGTTCATCTTTGTAAGCCAGATTATTAGAGGCTTTTGAAGTTCCTCTTTACGTCCTTAATGAGTTTCAAGAGTTTTCCTTGCTTCTTCTGTGAAGTCTTGCAGTTGGGCTAGAAACGACAACGTTCATCTACACTTCTAAACAAAAATATTTCCAAGTAAGTTAAACTAAAAAATATTCTAATATTATCAAATTGTGTTTAAAGATAGGTAATTTAATCAACTGTCTAAAATTAATTATTGCAAAAAAGAATATGATTTACCGGCTAAATTATTGGTTTTAAAGATCTTAAATATGATATTTAAAAAAATGAAGTACCTGTTTAGAAAAAAATATTCTCTAAATTTTTTAACGAAGAAAACAATAATAATTGGTTTAAAAAGTAATAACTTGTAGTTTAATGTGGTTTTGGACTTCAATAAATTTTTTCTGCTGCATCTAACTAATCTTCGAGAAAATTGTATTAAAACCATTTTAATGCTGGAAGGAATAAGTAGATCGGTGTTATTAGATATTTACCTTCATTTTCTTGGATTGAGGGTTGTAAATCATTTAGGAAAACATCCCTCGGTATAGCCATCTGACTTTCAAGCTCTAACTTCTCAGTCATTGGCCAATCAGAGTAGATTATTCTGATATTAACTCTGCGAGTCCACAGATGGAGACAAATTTTAAATAAATAAATGTATTTGGTTTTAGTGGGCATCCATGTATTAACTTGAGTCACATTTTAAATCGACAAACTCCGGATCGTGACATGTGATGACTACCACATATTGTATAGTATATATTCACCAAACCAACGTATACCCTCAATAGTAAAATGTGCGCTTACGTGAGATTCACTGGACCGAAATTCTCTTACTCTCTAACTGCTTGCCCCTCCATTATATAAATTAATTAACTTAATAATCCCAGAGCTTACGAGGGGTCATAGTGTTGCCCTTAGTATCAAGCCTGAAACCTTCCTCCCCCTCTCTTATACCCCTCTTTAGTAACCACCCCTTCCCCCAACCCTTGGTTTCCCCAAGGGCGAGCCACCGCTTAGCCAAGCCTCCGCCAGTTTCATGCTTTTACACCGACAAAGTGATTCAAAAATTAAACACCAGGCTGCGCTCCACTACTCATGAAGCCAGCAAGGGGTGGCCCAACTTTGCCTTGTCAAAATTCGTAGCTTTGATGAAAATTTGAAATTTTGATCTGCGACAATGGTTTTACTAGGTTAATCCATGTTTTATATATACCGTACTCTGTTTACCACGAAAGGTTGCGCGGCGTTTCGTTGACAAGACTACACTATGGACCCATCTTATAGGACAGTGTGGTTCAACTTGTACCCCGCAGGCCAAATGTGGCCCACGCTTACTGAAAATTTGGCCTTCACAGTAGCATGGAAGATAATTAAAGTGACATCGTCGGTGGCAGATGTGAAACAGCTAATAGCTCAAATAAATAAATGTATCTAAAAGGATCACGATTTCATTATATTATTGATTCATTTGATTAGTAAAAATATATGTATAGATATATATGTGTAATGCCAAGTTGTGTTGTTAAAATGTGTGTGTGCATATTATATAATACCTTTAAGGAGATTAGTAAACTTATTTCATACTAAAATTTGAAAGATTCTATCAATTTATGTGTAATTATTTAAATACAATGTTCATTATTGTTGTTTATAGACTTATATTAAGTTGATGGGATTATTAAATAGGTCTTAGGCCCACGGTGAAATCTGATAATTATATATTGATCTCGAGATAAAGATGGTTGAACTAACCTGTTATAAGATATAGCATAGCTGCATGGTTAAAAGAAAGCTCACTACATTACAGGGAATGTGAAGTACAATACAATCTATGATTAAATTTATTAACAGCTATAAATATTTCAATCTATTAAAAATATTACAAACGCGTACATATTTTAAGGTAAAATGGTAGGGGATACGAGAAAAGAACAGTATTTTTTAAGTTTTAATAGCAACAAATATGTGTCGACAAAATAAATAAAATATTCTTTAGTAGAAACGTTATTTGATTTTATTAACGCTCAAAAGTTCTTGAATATCTCTAAAAGGTGTTTTGGAATTTTATGAAAACTTTTTCTCTCATTTAAAAAGTTTGTCATCAAATGCCAATATGTTAATGACAAATTTTCAAGAACTGTCTGGATTACCATTTAAATAAAATTAAACTTTATATTTCACTGGAGCAATATTTAATTTATTTTGGCTAAAAGTATTGTTTGCTATGAAAACTCCAAAAACATTTACCTTTTCTCGGGTCTATTTAAATCCCAACTTAACATTGTTAAAACCACATTGCCCTTTACATAATGGGAGGTCTTTTTTTTTTAATTCATTGGTGATATTTACCTTAAATTTTCTATTTTATTCAAAACGATTATTTCATTATACTATATTTAAACCCATTTAATGTGAAACAGGAGGCTTAACAAGTTAAACTAAACTTTGTCTAACTGCTATAGTTAGGGGAATAAATGTTATTACCGTTGTCTCAATAACTGGTAACGATTAGGAAAGACATTAGATTCATTTTATATTTTTACGCCAATAAAGTTGATTGGAGAAATAATTCAAGCAAAAATATCGTTTTAATTTTATGAAACAAATATCTTTTTATAGGCTAATAACTAATTTCAATATTTTTATATTACATTGATCAAATTATGTTAATGTTTCAATAAATATTTCTGTCCAGATACTTTTTATATCATATTCTATTGTAAATATATATGACAAACATACATTGTCATTGTTTAATATACAATCCTTTTATTATTAATTATTATATTTAAATGGTATATAGTAAACTTAAAATAAGAGTTTGTAAAAAAAAATTTTTTTTTAAGAAGTTGCAATTTAATTTATATGAACCATGAATATTTTTATTTTTCTATCCATGTCAATCTTCTAGGTAACTATTAAAGCTTTTCATACAATAATGTTATTAATAAACATTGAATTAAGAGTAGATTGAGAGAATATTTGAATACTTTAATTAAGAAAATGCTTTCTAAAGCGCTACATCTAAAGTACCTTTTAAAAAATATACAGATTTACTTTTTAAACTTGAAAATTGCCTACTTTTTGTTCTTAATATTGAATATTAATTGTACATTTATTTAAGTATATCCATAAGTCAGTTACAAGGGTTTTAATTTTTATTTAGGAACTATTTAAAATATTCAGCTTACTACTAACTTCAAAGCTATTTTGGTTTTTGTAATATTATTATCTGCTTTAAATTATATATAATAATATTTATATATATAAATACCTGTAATTTGTGGTGTCTTACATCAATTCATATTTTCAGACTTGTTTAGCAAATCTAATATTAAATGGATTGAAAAATGACACCTGGACACTTGGATCGAACTTGGGACCTTTGGCTTGGTGCAGCCATGCTGAGTTTTCCAGAAATTGTCCCGTGCTCAGGGTCATTCTTTATTCATATTTTAAGGCAGAGTTTGTGATGGACGTGTTATTATCATTGGCTAATAAGAGTTATTGATACAATAGCCACTGGTGACTCGGTTATGACTTCATGCTATCAATTTGAACGTTCTAAGCGAATCAAGATGGAAGAAAGTAATGCTATACACGCACGGGACTATCACCGGATAGCTCAATGATAGAACATTGACGTGCTAAGCCAAAGGTCCTGGTATTGATTCCCGAGTCCAGGTGTCTTTTTCAATTTATTCTATTATAACCGAGATATGGCTCTAGCCCATAGCTATCATCATTCTTCCTTCATTCTTCACCTCTCATAATATACTTAAATATATAGTTTTTTTCCTTCCATGATCTTATATTGGTTTAAATTTGGTGCTTGCTCATACTATTTTAGGATTTTGATTTATAAAATAACTTAATTATTTATTTGAATATTTAGTGAGATGCATAAAATATAATTTCCGTACCAAAAATTTATAATATTATTCTTATATACTGGAAAACCTGTTATTTTTAATGTGTATCATAAAACATAAAATATATTTAATTCATTCTTTACTACGATCATTTTGATACTTTATTTAAAATTCTAAAAAAAAGAAATAAATCACTCTTTAAATGCAACTTCTTATGAAAGCATGTTTTATTTAGTCTTACCTGAGAGTTCAACTTTTGAACGGTTCGAGTTTCGATTTAATACAATAGTTATTGTCCCCCCCTCCCCCCCCATGCCCCATCACACTATGTGCATTATACGCAAGAGGAATGCTGGTGCTTAACTTCTAAGTAACGTTACTCAGATTTATAACTATAGATTAAGTAATTAATGAACAGTTTGTGTCAATCTTTATCGAGTGTTTGGTGAGTATTCCTTCTATTAGGTTTAAATCTCTAAAAAAATTGTTAATTATGTTCATCTTGATTACCTTCCTTATCAATAACGCTAAACATTAAGTATCTAGTAACACATGTGTGAAATTATTAAAAGTAGGGAACTATGTATTTAAAGTTTTAAAATATTTGAAATTAAAAACATTAAACGTTTTCAACAACATTCCCCCACTCTCAACTGCTCAGCTCAGAAGAATCTTCTTGGTCTACCATTTTAATCTGTTCTACAACAACGAATAGCCGGCTCAGAATTTCCGACTGACAAAAGCCTTTAACAACGTTCCGCGAACATTCTCATCTTCCTAAAATACCTTTACTCCGCTAAATTCATTCCGTAGTTTTGTGGTTATTCGGTCGGAACAAAGCCCCACTTACATGGTCAAGAGAATTTAAACTAGTCTCGTACTCTTCGTTGAAACTTGGTTGGTTTTGATGGTCTTTGCGTTTAGTGGGCTGTACTCTATTTCGAACTGGTAGGTTTATTTAGACATGTATTATAAAAAAATTAGTTAAGAGTAAAATGTTTTATTTTGCATATCGTTAAAGAGTTTTGTAAGCTTTACCGAATTAAATTTAATAAATGTTTAGTAAGATATATTTTATCATTCAATTATTAAGTAGTACTTGCATTTTTAAGTACAGACCCAGATGGTTATCGTATGATCTAATGAACCACTCTCGAAATAGACTGGAATATCGATGATAGGGAGATCAGGGTTTTAATACTCGTTGGTATTATTGAGCATGCGTTTTTTTTCCCCCTTAGTGATTTCCCACTCTCCCTCTATGCAGATTTGGTGCACATGAATTATGGAAAAACTATTCTGAGTTCGGCAATACCCTTACATGAACTGCAGGGTAAAAATTATTTGTATAGTGACGTTGTTAAAAATTGAACATGGAGGTTTGGTTGGACTAGGTTAGGTTAGGTTAGGTTAAGTTAGGCTAGTTTAGGTTAGAAGTTAGGAGTTGAATGGGAAAACAGGTTATTCATAAATTCGTGTGGACCGGCTGACAGGTATACTTTATTCCACAATTCGAGTACGCCCTCGAAGATTTGAGTACACTTCGTCTACCCTGAAAGATAGGATGCTTACTTGGCATTATTCCACTATGGCACAGTTTATAAGAAAGTAATCTGTAATATAAGGCTATTACATTCCAGGTTAAATGAAGTCAACATTTTGTAGTAAGATAAGGCGGAAACAATAATAGGTATAACTCATATAAACTTTCTTTATATAACATTTACATTGCTTAATGTAAAATTTATTTTTTATGTCTATGATTGTAGGTGACCTAGTGGTCTAGGGGTAAGGTGTCAGAATTCTGTGCAGGTGTCCGGGGTTCAATCCTCGGTCCCGGCACAGATTTATCTGATAACCCCTTCCTTCACCTCTGACAAGACGTGTATTAATCACAGCTTGTGAATGTGTGGAATGCCAGGCCTCCACCGTGGTTCGGATTCCAACGTTAAACTGTAGGTCCTTCATTTCATCTCACAATCACCCTACCATTACACATTAGCGTGAATGCGTATAACCAAGACGGGTAGTAATATGTGGTGCTAATAATAAATTTGTTTATGATTCTTAATGTATCATTATTCATAAATAAATTAACAACAATTTTAAAGTGCAACATAGAAGGTCGGTCACTAGTGCGTCGGCTTTCTGAACAAGGAGTGTTTGTTTGATTCCCGGCATGTTCAAAAACGTAATTTCGGTAAAATGTAGTTGGTGAGACCGAGGGTTGTATAGTAATAATATTAATAATATTTAGCACCGCGTCTTACTACCCGTTCGAGTTATACGCTTTAAGTACTAATTACTCTAATGGATTGGGATTTGTAAAGGTTGAATTAGAGGTAGTGAACCCGCATTTGCGTGGAGGGAGAGTGGAAAACCATTTAGGGAAAACCACCCTCAGTTCAGCCGACAGAGAATAGAACTTCGATCTCCCCGTCCTCGGCGTTCGAGGCTGTAATATAGTATTTGGTAACTTTCGGTTGTATACAATAAACTTTGGTAAGGTCGAACTGGGAAAATTTAAGCTGGGTGAACCTATTTAAAATTGTTCTAGCGCGCACTTATGTTCGGCTAAGTTCGATGAGTATCATAAATGTTGGGTGCTTGAATTCTGGCCAAGTTTGGTCCGTAAGAGCTTATATGGGTTTATTTTTAATAATTGTGGGTACTTGTGAGATTATTTAGAGGATTATTAATTTATGTCATTTACATTTATTAATTTTTTTAATAGTATGCTTGAAGGAGCGCTAACGCCATGAAGCTAAATATATATATATAAATATTTATTATAACTTTATCTTTGTAAATTTATCCTATATATACATACATACATAGGATAAGCTTACATAGGTAAAGCTCAAATAAATATATATATCAAGAGAGAATGGTTAAATAATTAATAACTTGAGTAAGTTTCACTTTTTATAAAAAGAAGTGTTTAACTTTCCTTATCTTCATTATATTATATTCTATCCCCGTCTGCTTCCCACTGTTTTGATGAATCGAATGAAAGGGTTCCCTTTAGAGTATAATAGAAAGGGTTCAATTATTCCTTATACAAACCCTTTGGTATAGCCCTAAGAACCCATCCTAAAGCCGACAGAATACTCTATTACCTTGTAGACCTTTACTCGTGAGGTCCGAGGGATTTGGGGAAGGATTTACTGGAGGGAGAAGCGCCTTTTATGGATTAGGTTTCACGTGGAGCTTAGGAACGTTTGATTACGTGTGTGTTTAGGGTTGAAAATTCATTGCTAAGCGAATTAATTAAGTTAATCCTTACCAAACAAACGTATCGTTACTGCTGATTTAATTATGTATTACAACTCTATATTAAATGTATTTAATCAATACTAAACATAACATTTTTTTAATATTCTATTAAATATCCATTTCTTTAAAGGATTTTAGAATATAATAATTTTTGACACCCGAGTATTTAATTGAAATTAGAACAAATTTGTTTTTATGATTTTTCTTTTTTACTGTATAAATTTTACACAAGATAAACCTTGTAATTTTTTTTAAAGTGTGTGCGCCTATATGTTCCCCCTCGTACTTAATTAACACCCAACCGCTTTGGTGCCCGCATGGTATAAGGCAATACTCTTGAGTTAGAATGGACTGCCGTCGAATGAGATATCTTGGTTAGAATCCCGGTCGGGTATACTGAGGTTTTTATTTCCAAAATTTTTCCACACATCCTCTACGCCAATGCAGATACACATTCAATAAATATAACCTTCCTCATCACTAAAACTATTAGTGTAACTATTACATTAGCATATCAATTGAACGGGTGGTAAAACGTGATGCTAAAAAAATGTTGAAAACTTTTGATCAATGTATGTGCACACGTTTGAATAACATCAATAATTCTTTTAAATATTCTTTGGAGCTACAATACACCGTATAAATTTAAAAACAATTATTTCTTTCAAGTTTTATTAAATTTTTTAAAATAAAAGGCTATGCTAAGCTTATCAAGATAAAGTCCTACAGCCAAACCTCCACTCTATAAGACCAATTGGTTGTTACGGGAATTGATCCTTTTAAAACTTATAATTACTTGCAAAATTTGAAATTTTAAAAATATAGTTGTCCTATAGAATTTGAGAAAATTACCTAATATATTAAATTATTATAATTAGCGCTGCGTCTTACTACCCGTTTGGGTTATACGTAATTACGCTAATGCGTAATGGTATGGTGATTTTGAGATGAGATGGATGACCTACAGTTTAACGTGGGATCCGAACCATGGTGGAGGCCTGGCATTCCACACATTCACAAGTTGTGATTAATACACGTCTTGTTAGAGATGAAGGAAGGTTTTGACAATCAGGTAAATCTGTGCCGGGACCGAGGATTGAACCCCAGACCCTCAGCACGGAGGTCTGACACCTTACTCCATAGACCACCAGGTAAACCTTAAATATTAAGGATTTATTTATATTTTACATACTATATGGACATATGTATTTTTAGAAACGACCTTATAGATTGAACTTGTACAATATATACGAGAATTAACAAAATTAATATATTTAAATCATGTGTTTCACAAAATGATGCTTGATCGTTAACTACAGTATCTGTCTTGATAGCTGAATAATATTCAATCAAGTGAAAAATGACAACCTGAACACAGGAATCAAATTTGCTACTTTTGTCTCAGTGCTGAGATGAACCAGGTAGCCTCAATGGTACAGCATTGTAGCGCAAAGTAAAAGAACCCAATTTTTCAATTTTCGTGTCCAGGCTGTTATTTTTCACTTAATTGAAAACTAATGTTGCTTGCGATGTGTCATTAAATTATTTTAAAAAAATATTTTATATTTGTTGACTTTTTTTAGTTGCAAATAACCATTTTTGTCTACTTGTATTGAAAAATTGGGTGTTTTTAACCAAGTGAAGAATACTTTAAATTTCCAAACTAATTATTTCTTTTTAAACCTCCCTCTTCCTTCCTTTGCTTTTAATAACAAAGTTTTATTGCTAGCAACAAAAAATACACTAAAAATGAAAAGCCAGATCTCATGTAATCTTTACATTTGCTTAGCTTAACTTAAACTGTAAAAATTATGATTACACAAGACAAGTTTTTTATTTTTTATTTCATCTCCCTTCGCCTTATTTCCCAAATTCCCCTATTCGTTATGCATCCCAGCTACGCAGGACACACGTGCATTTAATAGCATAGTCCTGCGCGGAATACGGAAGGGGAGTTATAAGAAATGATCAAACAATAGCCACTAACGAATCGAATGAAACGTTTAAGGTATATTTAAAATTTATATTTTCATATACCAGCATATCTTGAATGAGAGATTTTGTTAATTCGTTCTGATTTAATGGTACAAAACCTATATTTAGCATTTTAATATACTTTAACTTAAAGGTTAAAAAATTATGATTTAAATAATTCTTTTGTTGTAATATCCGTTTACCCTATAGCGTATTAATTTTAGTATTTCTTTGATCTACTTTGGTTTAAACTATATGATAAGACCTAGCGTACTAAATCATAATATACGGACTGTACGCTTCGTGTAACCTCAAAGAGAGCACTCTCTCCTTGACAAATTACACTATGGCCCTATCATATAAGCCACGTCATAGTGGAAACGATTTTTTCAAGCTTTTTACCTTTCAAGGTAGCCGGGGCTTACAAAAAGTTTAATAATGCTGAAAACTGCCTCGGTGGCGTAGTTAGCTAACGCGCTAGTTTTGGGTTGATATTGACTCTCAGGGATCGCGAGATTTAGGATCGAATCTCGGTCGGATGAACTGGGGGACATTTTCCCTAAATGGTTTTCCACTCTTTCTCTCCACGCAAGTGTTGGTTCACTTTATCTAAATTAAACCTTCCCAATTCTTAACCCATTAGCGTAACTAGTATTTAAGCGTATAATAATAATATTTAGCACCACGTATTACTACCCGTTCGGTTTTACACGCTTTAAGTACTAATTACTCTAATGGATTAGGAATTGGGAAGGTTGAATTAGAGGAAATGAACCCGAATTTACGTGGAGGTAGAGTGGAAAACAATTTAGGACCCCCCCCC
>CABEEJ010000570.1:98070-146738 GCA_901482245.1 Timema douglasi
TTTTTTTTTTTTTTGTTGATCTCAAAACTAAATAATGATGATAGAAAAGAAATTCTGGTCATGGAAAAGAAGAACTTTTAATTTTGTACGTAACACAGAATGAGTCCCTTACTTGGAAAATTATATTTTACCCCCTTAGGGATCCTACCAAGTACACGAGACTTAATACAATATTGCGACGGCACCGTTGTACACATAACACATATCTCATGGCCATCCCCTTTTTACAACACACCCTCCAATCTAATACCAAACCAATAACCCCTTCTCCCTCTATTTTCCGACCCTTCTTCTACCAACCTTTCAAATGTGTTAAATCACGTCTCTTCATCAGTACCCTTGTGCTACACTACACTCCCAACACCCGAATTGACCCCTTCAAATTATCACCGAAATAACCCGTTCCGTGGTGGCGTGGTATTGGTAATAAATGTTGGACGTGTGTTTAGGACACACGACCCTTTTTACAACTCGAGGTACGATAAATCTAGACGGAATTGACTTTTTGCGATGCACTTCTTCAAGCTTTCATGAACGAGTGAGAAGAATATATATTCATACTCCTCTTTATCCTATTTGGGGTGTGAATCATCAGGTTAACTGCTTTTGGACCTGATCAATTTTTTCTAACACCATGGAAGGTAGTATTCTTAGTGAATTACATTATTATTCCATATTAGCCTAATTTTGTGGTCGAATGGTCTAAAGCATTACTCTCATGTGTTAGACTGTCCTGATGATGATGGGGAGATTGGAATTAGAATCCCGGTTGGGTCTACTGAGGATGGTTTTTCATAAATTAATATTTTCCATTCTCTTTCCATTAAATTTTCGGTAGCCTACCTCTAAAATGCTTCCTTCATCATCCTCTTTCTATTAAAGTAGGGTTTTTTTTAATCACCGCGTCTTATTAGTGTATTGAACATATATGCTAATGACCTGAACAGGTCTTAAACCACGGTGATATGAAACACACTATAGTACAAATAAGCTATACCATAGTGAAATAATGTAAGGTAGCCTGGCTTCCCTTCATGATATACAAAGGAAACTGGTAAATGCATAGTTTACGTTTTTAAACGTTCAATGTTATTGACTGTAGAACATAAACTCTCTTTGCTCGTTGGAGGCTCTGTCCTCAAACCCCCAGTGCATTTTCTTTGCAAGTGGGTGTAAACTGATATAATTCCAGAGCCGTTTTTAAATAGGTCTTACCGTTTAGCCACAAGAGATCTCCAAATAAAGGTCCGCACCAGCTTTAAAGTTGCTCCACTATTTTGAATTTTTTTCGGGGGTTGAAAATTAAAAGGTTTAACTTTTTAGAATTTTCCCGTCGGTTGCAGGCTAGAAGCTATAAATTTGCCAAATTTCAAGTTTTTAGCCCATCTGTAAGTGATTAAACATTAATGTTAGGGAGTGAGTCAGCCATGTGGCTTTATAGTAATATAATAATAATAATAATAATAATAGCCTAGCTGATTGAGTAATCACGTGATATAACCGTGAAGCTTTTTGTTTTACGGATGCGTCCTGCTACCTGATCAGGTTATACGTATAATGATAGTTACTCTAATGAGATGGATAGTAGGAGGGAAGCATTTTAATGGTACATTTCCTGCATTTACATGAAAGGAGAGTAGGAAAAATTTAAGTAAACACCACACTTAAAGAGACCCGACTGATATTCAAGCCTTGAGTTACTCCTCTTAAGTATGTGAAGAATTTTATAATTTATGTATCTTTAGTTTGTAAATCGGTACTTTTACAGTGCTGGAATATACCTTTAGTTAACTTGAATGCCTTTTAATAGTCAAGTGTTTATGTTGTTGTTGACAACTTTGTCTTATTGACTTCACAAGCTCTGACCATCGGAAGACATGAAAGGAAGAGAAAATAAATTAGAAGGAGGGTTCAATATTTATGGAGAAGAGAGTGTAATTTAGTTAAGTATGACATACCTTCAGTGTACACCCGTCTTAAAGATTCGGACCGCAATATTCTTGTCACAAACAAACCATACCGGGCGAGTCTGACGTATTTTCCTACGAGCTCACCGATACATGTTAAAATAATAATTTTTTTAGCACCGAGTCTTACTACCCATCCGGTTTTTATGCTGAAAGAATATTGATATCATGTTTAGTCACTAATTTTATATAGCAATACACTTGATTATTTACTAATTAATTATTTTTTATTGTTCATGATACATTAACAAATTTTATCGTATTGACCGAACAGGTCTAAAAATTTACAAATTTTATAATCAACCATATTATGAATGAGTTTATATTTTTAATGCTAGTTTTTAATGATTCAAGAAATATTTTGTGAGTTTTAAGACCACTTGGAAACGCACTTTTTAATAAATAAAAATACCGAAACCTTTTTAAAATAAATATCCATTCATTTCAGAATCAGACTTTGAATATTTATTGAGAAAATCCTTTTCACCACTGTTAAAGACCATTTCTATGAATTAAATCTGGTTTGTAATTAATTATTATAGGTGCACTGTACGCTAAGTGTACCTCATTAAATCACATCCATTGAGTCATCTCTAATTACCTCAATGATTATGACAAAACATTCTACACCTATGTGTCTATTGTTTCCTTGCTTGCCCTACAACACAAATGATGGGAGGTGTAGTAATACTCTGAGTTATGGTTGTGGTCTACCTGTACAATAATATTTAGTCATAAATATGAGCATCATGTGTTCCATCATGGTACATGCCGAAATAATTGCTGTATGAAGAATGTCACATTATACACAGAATGATAACTTCTATCATTTATAGGCCAAGTATTTGATCAAAGGTTAAGTTTTTTTTTAAATTTCAATCCATTTTATAGAGATTAGAAACGTATCGCCACCTAGCTAAATATGTATTCCATTGCTTGATTCATCTATTACATAGCAGATATATTTTAATATTAAAGCAGCCACACATACATATTTTTATTTTCTCTCGACACCTTTGAGAGAAATTATTGTGATCTTTAAAAAAATTGAAATTGAAATTTTGAAAATTGTTGACGTTTCAAGACACCTTGAAACAAAAAATCTGTTTTTCACAATGTCTGTCCGTCCGTCTGTCAGTCTGTCTGTCTGTCTGT
This sequence comes from Timema douglasi, assembly GCA_901482245.1. Taxonomy (NCBI): domain Eukaryota; kingdom Metazoa; phylum Arthropoda; class Insecta; order Phasmatodea; family Timematidae; genus Timema; species Timema douglasi. Next base: position 101,193 of record CABEEJ010000570.1, read on the forward strand.
CCGTCCGTCTGTCCGTTTGTACCTCGTGCTGGAGCTGAAACTATTTTACTGATTAGGCTCAAACTTAGTATCTAGTGTTTACATAAGGTCCCTCTCAAGGGGTGTGTGGAATTAGACATATAACTCAAAAAATTAAGTGTAGTTTATTTAAGGGCAAAAAGAGAAAAATCGGGCTTCTCAAAATTCGCTCCAATGATTTTGATTACATTCTGTATCTAGACATTGTTTATCATTATAAATAAGAGGAAAATTCTAATTTTTTTATAAAAATGACTTTGAGGGTACCTTACAAAGGGTAAATTTTCCAATTTTCACTATATATCCGCAACTATTTGAGATGTCTTGTAATTTATCATTGTTAAGTTGTTAACTATTAAAGATAAAAATGCTTTATTTAAAAATAATTTTTATATAACCAATAATATCCAAGCTATAATAAAATATCCAAATATTTTAAGTCAGGTCTTTGAAAATTAATTTGATTCTTATGCTCTTTGGTAGACAAAGATATTTCTCTTTTCTTAATTTTTTATGTAATAGTATTCCTAGTTCCTAATAACAGAGAGTATGTAACAGTGTATATTATTTAATTTATCATCTTTGGTGCAGTGTTTATAAAACAATGTTTATAACGATTATTTGTTTTCACAAAACTTGTTAGTTTTTAGTAAATGCCAATTTACGATAAAAGTGAAAGAAAGTTTGTGCGTTGCGCCCTACGATTTATTTTAAATATTTAAAGATAAGTGGACATAGGTGTAGATATTTAATATTTATTTATTATTTAAATTACAAAATTTGACCTGATTTGTAACAAATGAGTTTTTTTTATAGCTTAGTGTGCGTTGGCTTGTGTATTGAGTGACGTCACACGCTTAACCAGCCATACGCCTTTAAATATTTGGCGTTATCTTTATATTATCTTTAAATTATTATAAAACACACAATAAAAAGAAGTTTAGGCTACTAATTGATAGATGGTTCCATAAACAACATTTATTTGGAAAAAAAAAATCAACTTTTAAAGGCAATAGTTTATTATCATATATATTTAATTACAGAGATTAATGGATTGTACAGTGCAATTTGTAATAGAAAGGGCCTTTCATAAAATAAGAACAATTTTTTGATCACCAATTTGATAACAATTTTAAAATTTTATAAGTCTCATTTTGACATAGATGTCCAAGATGACAGCTGAAGGTAATTATAATTTGATGTATAAATACCAAAAAAGTAAATATGTTATTTTATCTTTTTAGATGTCTAGATGTTAGATACAAAGGGACCCTTACCATGAGAATTGCATAAGTATCACAGCTCTACTTTGTTATTGAAATTATACTAAACGGTTTAATTCTAACTTGGAAAGAATGTGATTTCCTTATTTTCGCCGGCTAGCGAATAGACTTTAAAAAACAAGTTTATTATATGTATAGACATTGTTAGAAATAAATTAAGGCGTGCGTATTGGATATTCACAGCTTTTTTTTTATAGAGTGAAATAAACTCGTCAGAGGTAGAAGTTATGAGTAATATTTTAAAATGTATTAATAATTAAAAAGATAGCAACAGATTCAAAGAAAAACTAAAAATTGAGAAATAAATTACTCATATGTAGGTATTCATAGTTTTAAGGTTTAAAATAATCTTTAAGTTCAATTTAAAGGTAGTTGATTGAATTTAGATGTTACATTATCACTTCATTTACCAAAGCCATTAACAAGAATAGTGCCGCAAATATTTTAAAAATATAGTTTTAAAATAATTGTGTGTTCATTTTCATTAAAATAAAATTTGTTGTTTGAAAAGTTAAAATTGTTGTGAAGATTGTTTTTAGAAATATGTATGCTTCGAGATTTAAACATTCAAAATCATTTTAATATAAATCATTTTCTAAATTTGTTTTATTTTTTGTGAATTCATTTAAAACACAGCGTCATTTAACTTTTATTATCAAAATCAAAGAAATTTGGACATATTATTTATAAATACATTTATTTTCATTTATTATTAAATATCAATGTAGTTATTACATATATATAAATATAATTAATTATATATTAATAAACGATAATTTTTGACCAATAATATCATACCAATATTTTTAATTTTAGCAAGTAAGCTTATAGTTGACCTGGTTAATTAAATACTAATCAATTAAAAAACCTTTAAAATTTGAGTTATTGATTATATTTTTACAGAAAATAAGTTGTACATTAATTTGTTGGCATTAAATAAAATTTTATCCCAATCGTAAAAAAATACTTATTTACTAATGTTGTTGATTTGTATCACCTTTGTATTTTGTATTTGTATAACCTTCAGACACATAGCAGTGTCTTAGGCTATTACCTATAGTTCTTGGAATTAGAAATAAATATTATATGATTATTTTTTTAAAATTTTATAAATATTTAGAAATAAAGTATGATATGTATTAAGAAAGAAAAGTCTGTTTGTTTTATAGAGTTTCTTAGAAACATATTGTTTTTTTTAATATATCAAATACAAATTAGAACAAAGATTACGACTGAAAATGGTTGTTATAAAAATTGAACGTTTTAAAATATCAAAAAGAAAAAAATTTAAATATTACCAAAATTTAAACAACATTGTATTAAGTAAATGTATAAATTATCTCTCTAGCTATAGCTTCATAAAGTCATTTTGTTTAAACTTCAACATTTTAAAAACAATATCAAATAAATCTTAAAATCTTACCAAAAATTAAACAACATTGTATTAAGTAAATGTATAAATATCTCTCTAGCTATAGCTTCATAAAGTCCCTTTGTTTAAAATTCAACATTTCAAAAAAAATTAATCTTTTTATCTTCTAAACTTTTAAAATTATTTCATCTTAAGGAAATTTCCAGTGGTAATTATTATATAATTTTTATTTGGTATATGATGACAAAGAATATGTTTTGAAGAAATTACTGTTACAATATTTAATTCGCTTTCTTACTACATATCTTTATTACTTAAAAAATATGAACTTGTTATACATTTTTAATAATTCTTTTGTACAATCATCAATACTTCAAACGATATCTCAGTGAAAGAAACACATGTTTCCTAAAATAAAAACTTTTACATCGAATATTTTCTATTCACAAAATTCAATTCAAAAAGAACATGATAACTTTGACGCCTAGGGTTCGATCCTCTCCTCCAATCACTCCTGTCTTTTGCCTGCCATCCGACTACCCCTACCACTTCCCCTCCCACTACTCCATCCCCCATGTGTCATTGTGTGACTTCCTCTCCGCATTCAATGGGTATAATGGCAGTTCCGCCGCAAATTACTGGTGGTACAGAATCTGTCACTGATTGAAGTCTTCTGCGTTACACAGAGAATTGTCTGTCTCTTTTGCTCCTTTAATTTTCCCCCGTCGTGTCTTTGTCTGTTTGTCCCTTTCCATGCCTCTCTATCTCTTTCTTTTCTCTCTTCTTCACACACAGGATCAATATCATGCTCACTGAGTCGTAATGTGAATTCACACTGACCTATTTTCTTTTGTACTTGTGGTTCTATTTTCACCATATATATATATATATACACACATGTCTATGGATGTAGTTCCTGTTACATTTTTAATTAAATTTCCAATAAACTTGGAGTTATTTTCAAAAAATTGATTACAATTCTGATTTGTTGATTTCTTCAAATAGAGATTAAAAATTATCAATAAATTAATTCTATAAATATGTTGCATTGTATTAATCAAAAATTAATCATGGATTCACTAGTATTATGGTTTGTATTAATTTAAATTGTCTTTGTACATTTTAGTCTCTCTCTCAACAATAAATACCCAACCCAATTTTTAAATTATATACATTTAAAGTGAAGCTATAATTTGATATCTTTTTCCTTGTTAACTAGGTTCAATAAAGTTAATTAGACACTTATATCCGTTTTTTAATTGAATTATCAATATACGGTAGATATTGTACAAATATATTTTACTAGAAATTAAAAATGTAAATGAGAATATCTCCTCAGATGAACATATTAGTTACCGATCGCAAAGATAAATAAGAATTAAAAAAAATTAAACCAAACATGAATTAAATAATTACAAATTTCTCAAAAAAGTAATTAAATCTTGTGGTATAATTTAGAAAAGAGCTTAAATTCCAAGTTTTGGTTTTTTACACTCTCTAGAAATGTATAAAACTGAATATACTAAATAAAACAATAACATTATGGAATAGTTGAGTTTATAATGCCATACTTATACCTACCATAAGAGGATTAGGTTTGATATAACAGCAGATTCACAATTATTGAACCTAATCGAGACTAACAGCTGGTCGAATAACCAAAATGTTGTATGATATTGAAACTAGAAGAAGGTAAAGAACAAAAAAATATACAAATTAAAGTGTAAAATAAATATGGAACAAAGGATTAGTAACTACTACATAGAATATATAATGCAATAGATTAAAAACTATTACGTCCTTCATCCAAGCATAACATTGTATTTTAAATAAAATAATTGCAAATATTATTATATACTCATTGTGCAAAATACATTGTAATTGTATAAAAATACTCGCTTTTCTCTTTGGGGGTTTCGCCCCCAAACAGCCGGTGGGCTATCTTTGCAAGTGGATGTAAACTAATGTAATTCCATAGCCGTTTTTTAATAGGTCTTACCATTTAGCCACAAGAGACCTCCAAAGAAAGGTCCGCATCGACTTTAAAGTTGCTCCACCATTTTACATTTTTTGACGGTGGTTAAAGATTAAAAATTTTAACTTTTTGGAATTTTCCCGTCGGTTACAGGCTAAAAGCTTTGTTTGCCAAATTTCAAGTTTCTAGCTCATCTGGAAGTGAGTCAGCCATGTGGCTTAATAGTAAATATATCTCAGAGAAGTCTGTTTATGAGCTCTACTTGCGGTGGTATCAGCCAGCAGCACATATTTATGTCAGATAGAGGGTAATATCGGATAATCGATGGTTGGATAGTTGGGACTCTACAGTAATTGATTTTTTTTTATCACAAAGTGTCCTCTGATTTTCATTTTATGTAAATACCGTTTCATTTCCTTCAAATTGTCATAAAATGATTTATTTATAAACATAAATTGCCATGTTAAAATGTTTCCTTGAAGATGTGTTTACCTTATTATGATAAATAAAAGGAGTTCTACCTACCCCTTTAAGAATTCGTATTTGTAGAAATGTTCCCGGGCTTAGGTTTGGATTTTAGTCAATCAACACTAGAATGCGAGTTTAATGAATAAGACTGCTTGGCAAACACTTAACGTAACTCATTAATATATATATTATTCATAATAATCCCATAACCTACACAAATTGTAGAATATATTATTAAATTCCTGATAATAATTACTATTAAGTTCACATTTACAGTGTTTGGTCTATGATAAGTTCTAACTGCAATATTGCCCCTATCAAGAAAATAAGAATATCCTGAACGCCATATAACTATTTTGAACAGATTTAACTTTAAATATTTTTTAACTAATATTAAATAGTAGCGTATAATAAAAACTATAGAAATGAATGTTTAAAAATAGCATAATTTTGTTTAATAATTTTATGAGCTATACTTATCTTTCAAATTTATTATGAATAGGGTATGCATTTTTAAAAGAACCACTCAAAAATACAATTGAAAAGCTAAAACTGGTAATACACAAAAGGCATTCACTTATTAATGACAATAAAATCTTCTTTAATATTGAATTTTAAAAAATAATTTGAGTTAACTAGTTGGGCCGATTATTTTGGATAACGAAAACAAATGTAAGGTAGTAATAATAATGTTTGCTTTCTTTCTTAAATACCATACAAAATTAAGGAATGTGATAAATTATCTATAGATAACTAGATAATTAGCACATTTTAACTAAGATATGAAGGAAAATACTACACAATCGTAATCCTTTTCTCTACTTGGTATAAAACTTACATTTCAGAATTTAAATTTAGTAAGAGTTTAACATTTATATTTTTGTTCTTTTTCTAAAATGATCAATAATTGCCTCTTTGGAAGTACTAACTATACTTCTTATTTATCGTCTACATATGTTTCTATACATGAAATATCCAGCGGATAAAATTTACAGTCATTAATATATTCAATATAGATTATATAAGTCAATGATTTTATAAAATTAAAGTAATTTTTCTCTTGTATACAAAATCAACTATAATTATTGTAAGTAGATATGGAAGCTGTTTGATCTTTCCTTAGTCGTAGATAAGCTCTATAAATACAGCAAATATCTAAATATTGTCTGTCTCATTTACTGTAGAAACGGTTAGAAAGCAATCTTCTTATTTATCTTTTATATCATTTTACCAAAAATATATTCAAGTAATGTTTTATACAATATAAACGGATGCTTTTTGTGCATTAACGTTATGGTGAAAAATTTAGTCACAGCAGAGGCCGCAAAAATATTTGTCACACACTGTCATATTCAAGCAAAGAGCATATATAAATGAAGAAAGCAAAATATATAAATATTAATGGGAGTAAAAAATTATTCACAATTTATAACGATTAGGATGAAGAAAAAAATATGGAGAAGAATACAAAGATTTCATATTTCATCGACATGTTTGAATGGTTTGGTGTTGAATGAGCTTTATTTTTTGGGTAATGAACTAACCTTCAGTGATGATACTTTCAATATCATGGTAGATAAAAGAGAAATGTGAGAAAATAAACAACTAACAGCTTCAACGTGGGTAGGAATCCGTTTTATCCGGAAGAATTATTCAATGACAAAGGACATAGTTGAGGAGAGAACGTGTTTGCGAAGTAAGAGAATTAAACTTTATTAACTCTTGAGTTATAAATGTTTGGAATTACACATTATGTAAGCTTATTTAGATTCAATTCATATTGTTCAGAGCCCAAATATCGATCGTATTAATAAAATTTGTGCCGACCAAAATTATTAATATCAAGAAACATATTGTTCATTTTTATATTCAAAAGAATATAATACTAAAATGCGGCCATCATTGAACTTAACAGCTATAATAACCAATTTCTAATGCGCTATTCTCACAATAGACTAGACTGTTTATGAAGGAGAGATCATGGTTCGATACCAGTTGGGTGTATTGAGGGTATTTTATTAAATGTTTTCACACTCTCCCTCCAAAGAAATGCGAGTACTTTAACTCTAAATTCAACCTTCTTCATCCCTTAAGCTTTAGCGTAATTATTATTACATAAGCGTATAATCCAAATGGGCTGTAAGACGTGATGTTAAAAAAACTATAATATCTTGGATATTTAACTCATCTGTTTATGAAATTATGGTTATATTCATAGTTATATAGAACATTATTTACAATATTCACACGATTATATATTTAAAATCCTCCTCTTCAACATTAATTTTAATGTGCCTGGATCACGCCTCTTTCACCGTTCATTCGATATAGTTTCGTAATCCAGTACTTGGTAGCTGTTAACCTCGTCACGCGTTGTGGTATATTAACTCCTATAGCTTAACTTTCGTGGAGTATAGGTTTACCGGTAGCATTACTCTACCGGCTGTTACATGACACTGGAAGTCATTAGTCCTCTCTCACTCCAAAACTGACTCGTTCTGTGTTAGAAGTAGGAGGTAGGTTAAGGGCGGCGCTTTAAATACAATGTCTGTAACATATGTCCCATTATCTGATAGCGATAGTGTCATTTAGGAAGGGGGGGGGAGGGTTTGTGCGATAATTAATACTCAATAACAACAGAGTTGGTGGATAGCCCTCGTATAATACAGAAACACTAAACCTAGAACACGAAGTCAAACCAGGCCAATCGAGTACAATGGGGCAAGCCATTTGGATTGCAGTTCAGTTAATTAGGATGGTATTAGGTTGATTGATCACATCGATGCTCACCGGCGCTTATGAAATCATTAACTATATGGATTTATGTGATAGCTTTCACACATTTAAAAAAAAAATTATCATTTGGATTTTTATTTCTAAGTGGTGAAAGCTTATAAATTTGTCTTCTTGGAATTATAAACACGTTGAAGGTAGTGTAAGATAAAATATTTTATGGTATTGGTCTTTGTCGTAAAATCTGTACTTATTTATACTGAAACGATAGATGAGCACTTTTATAAATAATGTAATTTTTATACTCTTATCGGTGGTCACTCGGTATGAAACGTCACAATCAACGTACACATAGTATAGATAAATTTTGAATCTTGCTCGTATATTTTATGGCAAATTTTCCGTATAAGATTAATACAAGTGTTACTTCTCTTTTATTTATATATACGCTGATGTGTGTGCATTTCCTCTAAACTGACTGCCTATTAATTACCCTCTAATGTTAATACCCTTGATAATAAGGATCATTATTTTTCAAACATCTATTTTAGGACGACACCTAAGATAATATGTTTTACTGAAGAGGCTATAAAACAAATAAAATATTTATTTAAAAATAAATATTATCTATATGCTTCTACGTATAATAATTTTATAAAACTATATATATATATATATATATATATATTTTAATAATTTATATATATTCCTGATTTCCTGTTTTCTTTTTAAATGACTGGTGTTTGGTTTTGGTTGGATTGTATCTAATATATAAGATGAGAATACACTGGAGGAAATAAACAAAAGTTTTTCTCTATTTTATTTTTAATGTAATGTTTTTTTAGCCTCTCGTCTTGATATTTTTTTCACACAGATGGATTAAAAAGTACTAACACCATTGTTAAGTGGGGGATGGGGGTAAACAATAACCAATGTGATATATATATATATATATATATATATATACATATGCATCAAGCTCTTAACACTCATCCTTCTAGAATAAAAGCTACTTGAGATTTATCAGCTCTTTTTCTTCTCCTCATCCCCATCTTTGTTTTCTCTGAAACTTCAAGTGAAACACATTTGAATAAATACTTAAATAGAAATGAGAAAAAAAGCTATGTACATTACCACATCAGTCACTTATTGAAAAAATATGTCTCGTGGAAATAAATGACGGTGGTTAGATAGAAATGTTGCTCACACTCGGTTTAATTTAAGGCAACATGTACCATGAAGCACAGTTATTAATAGTAGTGCTATTACTATATAATTATCTTTCTCTATTATTTAATGAGTTAATGTTCTCGAGTTTTTACTCCTATTTTACCAATAAAATATTTATTTGTAGAAGAGGTATTTCCTTACACAGAGATTAAGTGATTTTTGGAGGTTTGGGTGATGGGTCTATTATAATATTATTTTAATATTCAAGTAATGTGTGTTATAAATTGCTTGATCATAAAATGAACGTACAGTTTCCATAACATATAGTGGTAGTTACATTTTAAAAATAGATAGAATAAAAACTTTCATCATAGTTTTTTTTAGTAATAAACTGAAACTTTTATAAGATAAAATTATCTAAAATATTCAATTTCGCTTATGACAATTTATATATTAATTTAATTGATAGTTATATAATTTACACAAAATAAAAGAAACATTAATTTAAATTAGTTGGTCTAGTATACTATATAATTAGCTTGATGAGACCCAAATAATTAACTATAGAGAGCTTTTAGAATATTAATGTAGCCTATTAATCATATTATGTATATCTGGAAGCGTAAAACTACCACAAATTTACTGAAAAACATATTATGGTTATTGATACTATACTTAATTACATTTTTATAAAGAAAATGTGCAATGCATACAGGTATAAATGAGAAGGGAAATTAAAATTCACATTCGTCTTGGAAAAATGAAGAAAAACACAATAATAGGATGAAATAAATATTTTGGTAAATCACACTAAGTGAACCAGACAACGATTCAAACTCCGGTGGATCCAATCATGATAAATACAAGATATACAAAAGGGCATGGGATTTATTTAGAAAGTATTTATTTTTCCATGCGGTTAAATGAAATAAGTTTTTCCCATATGAACACAATCCACATGAATACATTTCATAGTCTAAATAAACATTTTGACTCGTTGGCTGAGCCAAAACCAAATGACTATTAGCTGTTTAAACTTTAACATTATCTGTAAATCGTAAATGTACATAATATGTAGATTTTAAAGTATAGAATTCTATAAAAAGTCTTCAATGATCTTTGATTAATCTTAAAATAGCTCACAAATATCATGTGACATAATTAAATCTATGGATTTAAGGTAATAGAAAGATAAAGTCTACATAACGTAAGCCATTCGTCCTCTAACCTTAGAAATTTCCAACCAAATCTTAACCTGATAACAAAAACTTTCAATTACACTTCTTCATTTACTCTCATCGACATTTGTGACATAATTTAATCAATTAAATAGTATAAATTACCCCAGTTTAATTTTACTATAATATTTTTTTCCACTTTAAAAGCTGTTTAAGTGAGTTATATATTTTATTATAGAATGTTATAATATTTATAAATTTTCCTATATATATTCCAAAATATATCCAACATATATGTACTAGTATATTCCAATATATATATATATATATATATATTTGATCCAAGATATAAGGATCCAATATATATATCTTTAAAGTTACAATTAATTAAAATGTTTTTCTTTAATTTCAGTGTCCACCTTTAAAAAGTTGAGTATGTTAAGTTAACATCCATAGTAATGTGAATTCTTTATTATACAAAAAATATACAATTTGTTCCTGGGAGTGGCTTAACAAGGTGGGTTTTTTTCTGTTTGATTTTAGGTGTCGTGGATTCGCAAACGAGATATCCACATTCTCACCTCTAACATTTTCACGTATACGGGAGACGGTAGATTTGGAGTCATCCACCCAGAAGGTTCGGATGAATGGAATTTGAAAATAGAGTACGTTCAGAAAAGGGACGCAGGCATCTACGAGTGTCAAGTCAACACTGAGCCCAAGATTAATATGGCCATTCTTCTCAATGTTGAAGGTAAATTAAAAATTTGAGAAATGAAATTTTAGGCACTTCCAATTTTATATTTAAAAAAATATTTTTAATAGTTCCGACATAATTCCAAAATGTTACTGATTTAAAATAGTTTATATATAAATATACATGATATATACTAAAATTATAGTGATACTAATGTCAATACTTATCTTACTTAATGTGTAGGAGACACTAGCTGTATACATAGATCAAGTGTTTTACAAGCAAAAATATAATATCTCTCTATCTACTCAAATAATTGCTAAAACAATCAAAATGTAACTTTCTAGTAAAAGTTGTGTTGAAAGTTTTTAATTTTATTTAAAAAATATTTGTCTCAATAAAAACTACGTTGTATATAAAAATATTTGGGAAGTAAAATGTTCCATTTTTGATTAAAGATGCATGCCAATTTGCTGACACATTTTCCCTGAGAGCATAAGTATTTGAAATTAGGGGAATCATTTTAAAGTTTAGAGCACATTTTACAAGAAACGAGAAAAAAAAATTCATTGAGTGGTATTCTGTATAGACTGATGCAAGTTTCCCAAGACATACAACAGATCCAGTATTTTGTAAATTATTATTATTATTATTATTATTATTAGCACCACGTCTTACTAACCGTTCAGGCTATACGCACTTACGCTAATGTGTAATGGTAGGGTGATTGTGAGATGAAATGGAGGACCTACAGTTTAACGTGGGATCCAAACCACGGTGGGGGCCTGGCATTCCACACAATCACAAGTTGTGATTAATAGACGTCTTGTCGGAGGTGAATTAAGGGTTTGGTAATCGGATAAATCCGTGCCGGGACCGAGGATTGAACTCCGGACTCCAGCTGAGAAGTCTGACACCTTAACCCTAAACCACCAGGTCACCCAGTAGTTTGTAAAAAAGATAATATGCTTTGGTAAGTACTGTTTTCTTTATAGAGGAGATACTATGTTAGTTAGAGATCTTTAACCAGCGATAGATATGCGATATGTATTCAGACATTAAATAACTAGTTTGTTTAATATTACATGCAATGCAAATTTGTTTCTTATTCGTAAAAGGAATGAAGACACGCACATGAATACATTCATCAACGAATAACAAAAACATACTAAATATTTGAGCCTAATCAAGGAAACAATCAATGGAACTTTTGAAAAGGCTACACCTGGCTTGTTTTTTTTTTTTTTTTAATCCATTTGACACCAAAGCTAATACAAACATAATATAAAGGATGGTATAGTCAGGTTCAAGATTGTAGAAAGTTAATTTTTCTAGGGGCGGGGGGGGGGGTCACTCAACCATTCTAGAAGTTCGGACCCTACGACCCTGCCCTTTCTTTCAAACTTTTCATAGTTAGCAAACAATGTTTTGAGTAAGTTGGTATGTTGAGTCAATGGGCGGAGGAAAGTAGTAAACCTACCTACAGTAGCCCCATGACTTCTTTGGTGCTGACTGACAGCTCACAGCTGACAACTGACAGATTTAAAAAGTTGCCAGACCAAATTATGTATCCCTACGCCGAACCATATGATCTGCAAAAAACATGTGTTTAGCAGCTATTACTTCTGACAGTCAAAGTTTAGTTATATACCTAAATGTTGTTAGTAAGAAGTCAGCTTTGAGCCATCAGTCAGCACCAAAGAAGCCACGGGGCTACTGTATATAAGCTACAAGAGCCACTTCTGACATTTGCTCTATTATTTAAGCTGCTCTATTCTTAAGCTTATTCCTCAAGTAGGATCTTACATGTGCTAGCAAAATTGTTTGCCTCGTATTCTCGGACCCCACTTACTCGGCTCATTCCAAGAAACGTCCTTTGTTTTCCAATAACATATGAATGTATGTGAAAAGAAATAAAATATTTGAAATGTTGACGGAGCTAGTTTTAAAATCGGAAGTTTTACCAGATGTTAATTGAGGGTGAATATTAAATTATTTATTAACTGATGTTTGTTTAATTATCTACAATTAAATGTGGCCTAGTGGTAAGGTGTCGGACTTCTGTGATGGGGGTCGGGGTTCAATCCTCGGTCCCGGCACAGGTTTATATGATTACCAAACCCTTCCTTCACCTCTGACTTGTATTAATCACATCTTGTGAATGTGGGGAATACCAGGCCACCACCGTGGTTCGGATTCCACGTTAAACTGTAGGTCCTCCATTTCGTCTCACAATCACCCTACCATTACACATTATCAAAGGTGCGTATAAACCGAATGGGTAGTAAGACGCAGTGATGATAATAATAATAATAATCTACTATTAAAATAGTAGCAAGAATAAAAAATTTGAACATAAGGTTTTTAAATGTATTTGTATGGCAGCCAACCAATTCCACGGGGTCCAGTTATTCCCAGGGGGTTCCCCTACTACCTTTCTATGCCTTTGAATAGGATAAATGAGTGTAAAATAACTCACACTTATAGTGTGATTATTATAAAATTAAAGCTTTAAATAATATGAATAAAATCACATTCAATAGATAAGAGTTAAGATCTGAGCCCCAAAATCCTAATCAATGATGAAACTGTGTGATGCAAGTCTAATGTATTAGACCATGGTACCACTAGAGATAGTCTTAGTTTATCCAAAACTAACCTGTGAAATATGTATTACCCTCAATATACCTTTGCTTAAAATAATGTACTTCCATGTGTAGTTGTATATAAAAACACAAGAATTCACAGCGATATTCACCTGGTATAAAGCGTAAAATTTAAACTTTCACTAGCGATAAGGTCTTTGTTAGAATCTCGGCCTTTTGTGGTTTTTACCTATATAGTTTATGATATTAGTTTGCCCATGTCTTTCAACACTTATATGGGCTCGTTCTATATCAGCCTCTAAGCCTCCCCCTTAAATTAAGCCAATAATAGCCAGTATACTAAGTCGTGTTGGAAAAAATATAATATAAACAATATATTAAAATACTAACAAAATAGTGCTAATTTACATTTGTAATGTACGCTTTAACAATTACAAACTTTTTTTTTTTTTTTAAGAAACGACCTGCCTTGGTGGCGTAGTTGGCTAACGCGCGAGTCGTGTTGAGCTCGACCGCCGAGGACGGGGAGATCGAGGTTCGAATCTCGGTCGGGTGAACTGGAGGGGGTTTTTCCTAAATGCTTTTCAACTCTCCCTCCACGCAAATGCGGGTTAACTTCCTCTAATTCAACCTTCCCAAGTCCCAATCCATTAGAGTAATTAGTACTTAAAGCGTATAACCCGAACGGGTAGTAAGACGCGTTGCTAAATATTAATATTACTATTTTTAGAAACGTATCACAATGTGTCTAGATTCAAAACCCTTTATCTTAACTGAGATGCATACTTCATCAAGATTTAAATGTTCTAAGCATCATATTGAACTTTTGGACCTTTGGAAGATTCTATTAAATAAAGAACAAATGCTGTGGAGAGAGATTGAAGAAGGAAGAGATTTCAAAAAATTGCTTATTGAATTACAATATACTATATAATAAGTTTTTTTTTTCTTATATCCCACTAGAGATGAGACGCTCGCATAATAGATTCCTCAAATCCCAAGGTATTCGAAAGATTTGGGATTCGTGAAATTCTAAGAAAAAAGTATTTCATATACAATTTATGTAGACTTTGACTTGATAAACCAATTTTAAGTAATTTGTTAAAAGAATTTTGTATAATTGTGTATTTGAGAGAGTAACTATATTACAAAAAAGGACAAAATGTTATTAATATTATGAATTTACTAACAAGGTATTCTCAATATTTTTATCACGTAATAAACTGACACATGACATAGCACTTATCAATAGTAAAAGAATTTAAACAACTATTTTACTTTCTCGCTATCCTACAGGTAGAGAAAGTGTAGTGATCGTCAAAAAAAATTGAACATAAGATTTTGATGAATCTTAACATTTTATGACCCCCCTCGTCCCCCTTCCCTGATATAGAACGTGGTTTTTGACTTTCCGTTTGTATGTCTGTCTCTCTCTCCAACAAGAGCCTAAACTATTTTACCGATCAGGCTAAAACTTGGTATCTAGGGTTTTCATAAGGAGGCCCCGAGGGGTTTTTGGAATTGGATAATTAAACCTAAAATTGAGGGTAGTTTACTGAAGGGCAAAAAGAAAAAAAGTCTATTTTCTCAAAATTAGCTCTAACTATTTTGATTAAATTTCATTTTTAAACATTTATAAATATTCCAAACAAAATTGCTTCTCCCAAAATTTCGGCAAAATAAATTTAAGGGCTCCGGTCTGATGCTTAAGTTATCTTTTTTATAATATCTCCTGAACTGTTTGAGATATTAAATTACTTATCGTTACAAATATTTAGTTCTATTTATAATACAAATATTTTATAAGATGCATATTTTTATAAAACAAATAACTTTCAAGCTATACGTAAAAATATTTATTTTTTAACTTCTCTAACACAAAACGTAAAAGTATTGAGATCGCAAAGGCAAATCTAATCTGAAATGTTGATGGATGTCGACGTCTTAAGATCCCCTAAACCCTAAAAAGTGGTTTTTGCAATAACGTTTGTCTGTGTGTGTGTGTTTAAACTTGAAATTAAGAGCAGTTTAAGAAAGGGTGAAAAGAGAGAAAATCTATTTTTTCAAAATTGACTTTAACAATTTTGATTCAAATTCGTATCTAGGCGTTTATTAAGATTATAAATAAACTGGATATTTTAATTTTACCATGAAAATTAATTTTAGGTTACTTTACAGAGCAGAGACTTCCGTATCTCCGCAACTATTTGAGAGACTAAATACCTTATCATTGCAAAATTGTTGTACTATTAAAAATAAAAAACTTTTATATGATATATATTTTTATAAATCCAACCATTTCGAAGATGTTGGCAAATATATTAATACACTTTTGTGAGCTTTAGTTGTAAAGAGATACTACTTAATTTTTAACGCTATAATTCTCCAATGCCATTAAATATAAGTAAGTCTCTAAAAGTTAATGTTTTTTTTCCCCCTTAAACATATTAAGATAAATGTTTGTACAACAATGACTTATATCGATTTTAGACTCAATAGTCAATATTTACATTCTTTATTGGTCAAAGTTTATAAATGAGGGATATAATAGAAATTCGATGGCATGAAGATTTGCAACACTTAATAAAATGTCGAAAATCTTAACAGGAAGTTGAAATATTAATACGAAGTGTTGACCCTTGTGGACCCAACATTGATATATATTTTATCGGTCCAAACATACAAATTAGGACATTAATTCTTTAAAAACTAAATTATAAAATTTAGAACTAAGACTAAAAAAAAGTATTACATAAGTATAGTGCAATTAATGCTTCGGTTTGCTAGTGTCTATTTTTTCGTCTCACGTATATTACGAGTTTTTAGTAAATATCTCCATTTTCAATCAATAGAGCGAGAAAGCCCCCGCGCAGTTTTGTACCATTTATTTTAGAAAGGCTATCTCTTAGCACAATTTTATTTAAAAAATATATCTATTTTAAAAATTACAGGATTTGAATTGAGATAGTAAATTCAAAAGAAAATTTAAGATTTGCAGTCTATAAATATAAGATTAAATCCATCTCTAAATGCATAGCTAATTGAATTTGCCGAGATATTTTCTAAATCTTTCTTTTTAAATACTTCCTAAATAGTATAATTCTTATTCCTCACTATTTAAAATGTTTTTTCAAAACTTTGTTGGAAGATATCTAAAAAATTATTGAATGGCCAGGAGACATGTTGAAAAACTTTTTTTGTAATTCGGTTATCATAATGTGCCTCAATATATTGGTTAAGTGACGAGTATAATAGTTCAAAAATAACTCTCCGCGTCATTTAAATCTATTAATAAACAAAGGAAAGATTGTGGTTGAGTTATTTTCTCTAATAATTTAATTTAATTTATTGGAAACATTAAGCCTTACATAAGTTTGCAATAACTTATGGTGATAGCTATATTTTTTTCTCACAGTAGACCTTCCATCATCTATCTGATAAAATATGTATTTAAGTTACGTAAAAATAAATGTTTCAAAACTAAAATCTATATAAATTGGTAGCAGATAAGATATAATACTATTTTGAAAACGCACACCTTAATAAATTTGAGAAATAACATGCCTTAAAATTAACTTGACATTTTGTTACCGAAGTAATTATGGTTCGAGAAGTCATATTTTTATGATGACTAGCTTTACATGTGATTGAAAATAATGTTACTTTATACTTATTTTTGCTGGAAATTAAAACTACTTTGGTTTTGATTTAAAATAAATACTACCATGCTGCTAGATAGAAGAGGAAAGTATAAACTAGTTTAAGAAGTTCAAACTTTGGATTATTTCTAATAATCAAATGTTTTCAATATAATCAAAATAATTTAATAATCTATTTTACATGTATAGCCACAAATATGAAACAAGATCCCTATTTTTGAAATGATTAACATTCTCAGATTATAAACTATTGAACACATGAAAAATATTAAGTTCATAGAAATCCTAAATTAAAATTGGTTATCACACACAATACTTATGTGTGTACATTTTATAATCTATATATACAAATGGCATTTTTTAGATAGCAATTTTATTCTTTAAGATGTAAAGCCCTTGTCAAGTAAATAAATTATAAGTGTAGTTAGACTTTTTATTTATCTTCATTTTTTGATCAGAAAATGGGCAGGGCGATTAACTAACCGATATATTTTTTTATGGTAATTTAGATAGTTAATTTGGTGGACGAACGAGATATCCATAAAAAGATTTTTATACATAATTCAAATTTATTTCGAAATATCTTACAATATATGTACCAGCTCAGTCCTAAAGATGAATAAATTTAGTAAACCTTAACCAAACTAAAGATTTTAAGATAAAGCCATATGAGTTTTACTAGCTATACTTCTTTCAAATAATTAACTCGTGCATTATAAGGTAAAACCAGAATTATTTGTATTTTTTTTAAATGAATTTGCAAAAAAAATAAATCCGCGCGGTTTTAAATATTTAGCTCTTCTTTGTACAAAGAGCTCATAAATAAATCATAAATTTCAGAGGAAAAAGTCTCCTCTACTTTACCATCACTGATCCTTAAACTGTATTTTATAAAACCTTTTAGTATTTATTAAATAATCATTTAAGTTTGTCAATGTTTAGAAGAGAAAATACTACCTATATTATTTTAAAGTGTACATCGTCCATCAAATGTTTCATCTAGTGGACCGTCGTCTAAATTATACATGAAACTTCGACCCAATTTTTATAGAAAGGGTCTTTAATAAACACAAGTCGAACCATTTCAAACAAATCTGTTTATATTTTATATTAGTTAAGGCTCTGTCTATGAAAATTGAACTATAGAGCTATACCCCAATTTCTTTTCTAAAGGACATAATTGATAGAAGAAAACACAATATATATTCTCCCATATTCATATGCCAATTAATGTGATCTGAAACGATCCCTTTAGTGGATGTTGTTTTAAGCAGCGCGTCTTAATTTCCCGTTAAGGTCATGTACCTATGTACTAATTATATAAATTCATTAGGGATTAGGATGGATTTATTTAGGGGATGTGCACCCTCATTCACATGGAGGGAGAGGGAGAAACCATTTAGGAAAACCACCCTTAGTGGACCCGATCGGTATTGAACCCCGATATTTCCATCTTTGGCGGTCTAGTCTAAAATGAGCGTAACATGATAAACCATTCGGCCACCGAAGCAGATTTTGGTAGCTATTATTAATACCGATATATAATAAATAGTAATTTGATATAAATTCTTGCCACTAAAATATATATACATTTTTGAAAAAGTGATCCAAATGTATATTGTAATAAAGTCAAGGTATAGTTACTTTTAAAAAATCTGATATAGATCAATACTTTAAAGATATCCTACTTATTTATGTTCAGTTGTTATAATAACTAAAAAAAGTAGCTAGATGAAGAAATTCGGCTACTTAATACTCTTGCCATGGATAAATAACTTTATAGGGTGACACCATATCTATTAAATCTTGACTAATTCCATAGCCTAGATCAAGGGTTTTTAATTGAAGGCCCACTGGCCGCATTTGCTTTCCGACGCCATCTATTGCGCTCTGTATAGTTTCTTGTAAAAGTAATCTACTGTGTTAAAAATTGATGTTTCTAGGTGAGAAACAGAAAGTTCTGACTTGCGTAGGGAAAATTCCATGAAATAGCCAACATAATTTCGTGTTTAATTTCTTCCTCACATCTGCTGTATTATATTTATGTATCAAAGATAGGTAGATAATTTAAAATGAAAATAAGTTTAGCATGTAGTTAAACATGTTTAAATACCAGAGCTTATTTCAATCAAAATTCTCGTTTCCACATAACCTGCCCAAAAATAGATGATTATGATCTACAACCCAACACTAAGCTCGTGTATTATATACCAGCTCTTAGGTACTTTTATTTTGGTAGCCCCTTGAGACAATATATATAAATATATAAAATGAACCTAGTTAATGAACATGACAACAAATTTACAAACTTCTTATTTATAATCTATTATTTCCTGATACTAAACTCCCAGAAAAATCAAAGATAATAGTATAATAGTGACCTTCAAGAGAGTTCAATGCTGTTTATTTATTCGTGGAAGCATTGCAATCTATTATTACAAATAAACACTGTCAAACTAAAAAACTTTCAATTCTAAAAGGCCCTGAACCCTGGAGAGAAGGCCTTTTATAAATGAATGAAAATTTACTTTCGCAGTTGTATTCAAGCTTGGGGCCAGAAGAAGGTCCTCTTAGCATGAAATGGTGCTTCTTCGTACAAGGAATTGCCAGTTAGCAAAAATTCACTTAGCCAAAAATGGATTTAGGGCCTATTAGAAATGACTGGTTCAGTTATAAGTTGAATGCACATGATAATTATTTATTGAAATATGATTAACAATTATAACATTGCATAAGAAAATCTCAGAGCCTTGGTTAATTGAAGAACCATTCCAGAATACAGTTCAAACTACTAATCTTAGTTAAGTGAGCGAACACTCAGGTCCTAAAAGCTAAGGTTTATTTTGAGATTGTGATTAAATATGTGTCACTATAGATTCATTAAATAGGTAGTACTATAAATAATTTGATCTATAGCCACAGACAAATTTCCTCTAACAGTCAGGGCAAACACGGGAAAAACAAAATATATTTCGTACCAAATTTAAGTGAAAATAATAGTTTACAGGGGAAAGATAACACCAAAGGAGTTGAAGGCTGGAAACAGTCTATCATTTTATTGCACACGTGTTATGTTTATTGAATTATAGATAAATGAATGGTGTTTACATATTTACCGTAATACAAATCATGAAATGTTGTGCTATTCGTTTTGCATATCGAATAAAGCTACCAAGTTCTACACCCCAACTGTTTTCTCCCACCAATCTGCACCCATCTATTTAAACTCCGTACTCGTCATGTTCCTTCTGGTAACTGATATAAAAAAACACGAATTTTAGGAAATACTTGATTTGAATAAAAAACAAACCATCATCTTCACCTTCCAGGCTCTCACCCTTACAACATCTACAAAAAGTCACTTCCAGACGTTATTCCATGCTTCAGCCCGAAGCATGCAACAAATCTATCCACTCTGAACTGAATGTTTTTATATTACCACACACTTAACTAACTGAAAACTATAAAAAAAATAACTTTCAGATCACAGCCGTTAATTAAACACTGTGAAAGTGTAAACATACATTTCACCTATGACCAATTTTTTGGCAAGGCCGGAATCGATCATGGGACACTTAATTCAGTAGACAGATATGCTACTAACTGAGCTAAGATGTTGGGCTATACATCTTTTATTTTTAGACTTTACTTTGAAAAAAGGTTTTCTATTTATAAAAAAATATTACTATTAAAATTCAATTTTATTTTACTTACTATAGTAAGTAAAATAAAGTTGAAATTTAATAGTAGTTTAAAATTGTATCTTTGGCTGAAGAGAGTGGGTAGATTTTTAATGGCCGACTGACCTAGGTTTTTCAAGTCAGAATGATTTTTTTTTTCTGAAATTATAAAAATAAAGGAAAATTAAATCTAGCTATTACCAGTTTCTTACATCTAGGCTTTATGATTTATAATCAGGTATGTTTTATTTTAGCACCGCGTCTCACTACCCTTTCGAGTTACACGCTTGTTTACTAATTACACTAATTGCTTTAGAGAGGAGGGAGGTTATATTAAATGAAATGTACACACATCTTTGTGTAATGAGAATGGAACATCATTTTAGAAAAACAACCTTCATTACGTACACCCGACCGAATTAGAACTTCAATATCCTCACTATCGTCAGTCTAATCTAGAGCGAGATTAGTGCCGTAAACCATTCGGCCACCGAAGCGGGTAATAGCTCTGCCAACATGTTTAGTTCTTTAATTATAATATATATTTTCACATTTCATTTTACATTTTTGATGTCAGGCATATCCTGTTTAGTTTTTTTGTTTGCTTTACAATATGTCTAGAAATTCTTTGGGGCTGTAATATTAACTATGTTTGATTATTTTCTCTGAAAGTTTTGTAGTAAAAATATATTAAAATATCATTGGCTAGATATTATATTTCATATTACAAATGTTTTATATTATGGTTTACAAATTGGTCAAGTTTGATAAAAATTTAGTTGAAATGCCAAGCTAGATAGTGATATTAACTATAACATAGAGAAAGATATGATAGACCTATTTTGTTTCTATTTCATTCAGATAATTTTTAATTTAATTTTTAATTATTTTTTATTTGATAATTCAGTTGTGGATAGTTTCCCTTCAATTTATTTTTAGAACTTTTAGATTATTATTTAAGAAAATATAGACAATTATAATTAGTTACAACTATATTATGCACGTTCACATGATTTGTTAAAGCCATTCATGATATAAATAGTCTGATAAGTTGTTAGTCTATTAAAATTGGACAGTTACTCATAAATAAGAATAATAGTATGGTATCCAAAGCTACCATAGTTAAATATAGAGAATAATTTATTATGTGAACTTTTTAAATATATTATTATTTTATGATTTTTTCATAAACTGACATAACTTTAGCAATAGTTATTCATTAAATCAAAGAGAAGTCAAATACTATAATATGTTTCTGTAATTGGTAAATAGGGGCTAATTAAACATGACTTCAACATAGTTTCTAAAACGCTAAAGAACGTATTGTAACAAATATGGCTTTCAAACCTAATCAAATCTGCTACAGGAATTTCGATGTCTATTTGGCTATTTGATTCATTAATACGCAATACCATACATTTATAATAATTGTACAAATGGCTGCAATAAGCCAATTACAGAGTCTAAGGTGACTGCATTTTCTGATAGCTCATGATCTTAATAAAAATCACACATCTGTAGCCGATGATTTACGCACGTCCATCATAGACTCTGCCTTAAAATAAGAGTGAAAAGTGAAGAATGACAATGGGCATGGGACGAATCCTGGATAGCTCAGTGGTAAACGCATTGGTGTACTAAGACAAAGGTCCCGGGTTCTATTTCCGTGTCCAGGTGTCAATTTTCAGAATATATATTTTAAATGTTTCAGTTCTGTTTTTTACTAACGTGGCTCTCTGGTCCGAGCGTATTTTCTAGAAGCTTTGGAAAATATCTCTATGGTCTTGTCATTCATTTCCATTGCATTCATAGAACTGTTATAAATTAATGAACTTCGGCTACATAAAAACCTCAAGTTTGGTTAGTTTTAATATTAGTAGTTTCTGTGATCTCTCTCGTTCTATAAACGTATATTATTGTATTATATTTTGTTATATTTAGCATGTTTAAAGAACCTTTTGGCATTTAAAGCTGTAAATCTATAGGGAGGTTAATTATTATTGTTATAAGAGATTTGTTATTTTTGAAATGTTTAAAGAACCATTTGCCATTCATATAATGAATTAAAGGTTAGTATATATTATGTCTATGACCAACTGGGTTGGAGAAAGACAATCCCAGAAGAATGTTCGAATACTCCAAAAAAAAAATCATTTAAGAATAACGTATTAATTGTTTGTGTAAGTGAAAATTTAATTTATTTTAATTGAGTAATTTTCTTAGTTCGTTGATATCAGCATCAATTTTGATGAAGAATATGTCTTACCAATTACTGAAGGTATTACATTAGTGAACCCACTTGGTAATCAACAACAAACTAACAATTTAGGTAAGCGGTTGCTGATTTATCATAACTCCACCATTAATGAAGAGCATATCGATGGTTTTATTCTTTTCAACCTGGCAGTTTTTGTTGAGGGAGTGTCGCCCCAAAATTCAGCAAGACGAGGATAATTTACCCCGTCTACGGTTATTTCCTAATTAAAAGAGTTTAAATCAAAAAGACTATTCATTCCATAATTAACAAACATTTAGGAAGATAACAAAGGGAGTCTATGCTGATTTCTTACAAGCATCACATTCTCATCCATCTTTGAGACTATAAATGATTGTGTTTGAAATAGCAACAATCGTGGTTTTGCAAGACTTTTAATATATCATATTTTTTGATCTTTTAACTATGTATTATACTTCAACCAGAAACTAAACTGTCTTCAATTCACGTATTTATATATATTTATTATTACCTATACATCACTATTCGTCTTCTGGGTGACGACTTGTAAATGTTATGTATATTGTTTAGTTTTAAGAAGGTACGTATCATTATATCATACTTGGTTTCTCATTATTATATTATGTCATCTATCTCAATTAACACTGGGCCAGTTCACTTAAAAAAACCAGTTCTCTGAAAGTATGACCATTCATTTATTCAACAATCTCTGGTTGTGTTACTGTACAACCCCCCCCCCCCCCCCCCCCCCCCCCCCAATCCNNNNCCCCCCCCCCCCACCACCACCACCACAACTCCCCCTTTTAATCTTTAGATCCTATGACACGTGGTGGTCCCCTGATCAGTGATCATGTCTAGCGGCAGTCACTGAGTAGGGTGAACACTTTGAGGACGTCACACAAAAAATTAATATATTATTACTGTATGCCCTGGTATAGGTCCTCTTTAGGAAAGGATGGTGTAGGTAAGGGTGTTTACGGTGTTTGATATTGATACTTATTTTATCCATATATTTTAGCTTTCTTATTCATTTTTAGCACCGTATCTTATTACTCGTTCTGGTTATACGCTTATGTACTAATTGCTATAGAGTTTTTAGGAGTGGGGAGGGTAATTAATATTTAGGGAAAGTGTGCACGCATTTGCGTTGGAGGTGGAGTAGAAAATCGACCCTCACTACACCCAAACGAGATTTGAACCTTTATCTACCAGTCATCGACACTCTAGCTTACTGCGATATTAGCACCCTAAGCTATGCTGCTATTGAAATGGGTAGCCTCTATTTTTAATTAAGGTCCTTGGACCTGTCGAGTGCATGTATAAATATTATTTTGTGGGATGATGGGTGGGAGGGTGAAAGGCGTGGTTTGCCTTCATGGCCGAACAAAGTATCCTTCCACGCCAACAATAACAGTTGGAACACGGAAACCATAGATGGCGTTAGCTACCGAACTGGTCTTGCGGAAAAATAATACGATTGGAAATATCAGTTTTCTCGAGAGCAAGTGAAATTTTTATGTTAATTTTCTCAACACCCCTTCTAAGATAATGTATCAATGTTTATAAATTGTTATATTTTCTTATGTTTTGTTATGAAGCTAGCAGTTTTCTATCGGAAAATGTCAATTTTATTGATATTTGATCACTGTTAAAATCAAAGGGGAGGTGTGTATATAAAGAGTTCAACTTAATCAACATGATTTTATGTTTGAAAAACCCGTTACAGAAAAAAAATTGCAAAGCAATCAAAATTCTTGAAGATAACAGTTTTTTTCCCAGGGCTTTGCATTTACACGCTAAATGAAAAGAGCCAATTGCCTTAATATAAAATATTTACTATACAAATAAAGATATTACTAAAAAAAATACATCGCCACATACTGTAAATTTTAATTTTATAAATCAATTTCCTTTTTGATGTGCTACATTTGAGAAAAGTCATAAAATATAATTTGATTTATCAAAAAAAAATTGTCATTTAAGTTCACTGCTATGTACATTAACTAGTTATAATAACAAGTGTTTCTTCAGTCCAGATAACAGTAAAAAACTATAACACAGATGAATTTACAAAACATGTACAATATAATATCATTTATTAAATTGTAAGTTTATTGTTTTGAGTCTTGGTCGGGTGTACACTTTCCCTCCAATTAGTTGTTAGTCCTATAAATAACCAACATTCCTAAAACCAGTGGTGTAATTAGCACATAAGAGTATAGCCCTAACATGTAGTAAGACACGGTGCTAATATATATATATATATATATATATATAGCTCATAAGAACTATAGTTTATAGGTCTTTCAAAACAATGACGAATAATTTAAATTGAACTCTTAATAGTATTTACACAATACTCTTTCAGATGCTGTTTTAAATCAATTAATTATTAGACAATATCACACACGTGGCTTATTATCTATGATGTTCTAGTAGGTTTTAATGATTTTATGACTAGTTTTACAGTAATTTTTTAGACCAATTTGTATGGGAATTAAAATATTATACTCCTAACTGAGAAATTCACCAAGATAAAATTTATCTTTATCAACGTATTTATGAATGTGATTTACTCTACAAATATTCAGGACATTAAAATGTTATTCATATAATTTTTTAATTAATATATCTTATACAATATATGTTAGGACAAGGCAGAAATATGTGAGGGAAAGAAACACACCAAGATTCGATTTCCAATAAAAGATGTTTTTAATTTTTGTATTTCAAAAACATATTTTTCTTCCTTTCTCCAGATGAAAGACAGAGTATTGATAAAAGATTAAAATTCCTAGTTTATCCTTTCCTCTTACATTATAATCATAACATATTCAGTGATAGTTTTTACTATCCCTGGACTCTAGATTCAAGACTGTATGTAATAATATTTAATGGTTGCATTATTTAGGTAACATTCTTAGACTAAATTATGCTCTCCCATTTCAACAAATCAACACAAATTTTAGAAAACCTTTACCTTAAATATTCATATTTCAATATGTTTGTTAAGTTGATAAAACCCAGATGATAACATTTACTCTCAATAAACATGTAGAAAGATGCATTGGTATGTACTATTAGTTTGATGATGAGAAAATGTAGATTTAGAATGAAATTAAGACCAATAAAAATAAACTGAACTAGAATTAAAATGTATTTTAGCATATTTTGTTTGGACATGGATTTGCAAAGGTCATCTCTATACTTTATCCAAATGGATACAACTCATCAATTTGTAATGAAATAGTGAGTCTATAACGTGCATGTGCGCATGTTAATTGGAGCTCAGAGAACCAAAATGACATTAATATTAATCAATAGTTGCGTGGTTGTTTGAACACAGACAATGTCAAACTAGCTCACTGATTATTTTCCCTTATCACAAAAATATTTTACAATTAACATGAAAACATTCGTAACGGAAAAAAAAATTGAATAACAAAAAATTAAACCATGATGTAATTGCAAACAAGTCTATAAAAAACAAACACAGGAAAAGTAGTGAGCTATTTTGCTTACTAGTTCACTTTGTAGTTCTATCTTTTCTTCTATTTCTATCTTTTTTCTATCTCTATCTTTCTCTTCATGATTATTATCCTTAGTTTTGTCTCTGTTTTTTTCCCTTTTTTTTTCCAGAAAAGCCCTCTGATATCCTTGACACTACACTTGGAACACGGGCTTCGTCCGGCATCTCCAAACAAGGTTGAATAAAACAAAACAAAAAATCCTCTTTCTCTGTCGTTTCTATTTTATTTTTGGCTTTATTTCTTCTTTTCATATTTTTTCAATGCACTGGATTTAAAAAAAGCGAATAAATTGTACAGAATTTTTTTCATACAGTTTATTTATATTTAAAAAAAAATATGTTTAAATATAGTTATAAAGGATTACTCGTTTTGAAATTCAATGTTTTACCCATGTATTTTAGAACTTAGGTCTGTGAACAGAAAATAATTATTCTATGCGACATTTATGTGAGTGGATTATTTATATCTTAACGTTTTACTTAAATATTTTAGTTACAAAATAATCATACCAATGGCACTACCGGTATATAATAAAAATTCAAGAAAATTAATCTGCTACAAATAATTATGAATTAAAGTCTTAAAATTTATATTTAATTTATTAAACATTCTAGATTAATTTTGATCCATCTTAAAATCTATTTTAAAAATCATCTATACAGTACAATCCATTAAATAATAATATTAAATTAAACACAATCTAAACTTAATTTTAATCTACATAGATAACTACCGATTTAAATTTCCCAATAACCTTATAGAACAAAAATATTATTTTACTATAGAAATTTTTGCCTGTATTCAATAAATTAATTTAAAAAAATACAGTTTTTAAACTGCACAAAACACTTATTCTTTTATTTAACAAAAATAATTAATACTTTAAAAATACTCCTCTAAATTTTATTTTTCCTTATACTTTGAATTATTTCTCTTATTCCTAGTGAATATTTATAGAGATTATATGTTATCATTTCATTGTTACATTTTATGTTGCATGCATGTAACATGTCTGTATCATATTTAAATTATCTTTTATCCATCCAGATTGCTCTCTGGCATGCATGAAACCTAAGTAGATTATTGCATGTGTTATGGAAGCTTTTATTTTTAAAGTAGCAATAATAAAGAAACTGGTAAGAAAAATGGTTTTAAATCATATCGCAGACTAATATTTTCAGCAAAATTATTTAGTGTTGACATTTAAATATACAAATCCCTTTCTATATTACATATTTGATACAATACGTTATGTTAAATGTTCTGTAAATACTTCGTGTATAGGCCTAATTACTATTTATTGAACCCAATTAGCGTGTTTAAATGAGTATTAAATAATTTTAAGACGAAAGTTTGATTTTCGAAATCTTTATTTAACACCGCGTTTTACTACCTGGTTGGGTTACACGTGTATGTAATAATTACCTAATATATCAGGGATGAGGAAGTTTGAGTATAGAGGAGGTAAACCCGTATTTGCATTGAAGGATATTTGAAACCTATTTAAGGAAAACCACCCACAGTACATCCGACCATAATTATAACAACGATTTTAACGTCAATCACCGGTCTAGCTTAATTGCAAGAGTGCCCCTTTAGTTAGACCATGAGGCTACCTAAACTAAAACGTAGATAACGTAATTTATCACATGTTTGGCAAATAAAATGTATTAGCTAATGTTAAGATAGAATGTTAATCGGCTGATTCCCGAAATATTTAGTTAACACATACAATATTTAGTGTCCAGTTCAATATAGTACTATTTATTGAGTAACAAATGAGATATTTCTAGGCCCATACATAATATTTAACGTTAAAAGAAACACTTATCTAAGGCAAACTAATTTGGTGATAGAGTTGATATTATATCTTTTGTGTCACTAAGATTTTGTCAAAATCTTGATACAAATTATTAATAATACTACGTCTATCTCTAAGAGACATGAGGGATGTAGTTTAAAGGCCTTTGACTAGATTTGAATGAAAATGCGTTGGGGAAAAACCAAGGCTGTTAGTCATAATATAAAGTCACTCCTAGGCCACCCAAACAATATTCAAACCACAACCTATCAACGGTATTAAAATTCTAAGCAAATAACAATACTTGTTTTAAGTTCTAAGGATGAGGAAGGTTATATTTATATGAAGTGTTCTCACATTGGTGTGGAGGGAGAGTGGAAAATAATCTACGATAAACCAACCTCAGTACATCAGACTGATATTCTAACCCGGATCTCCCCATCAGCGGCAGCGGTAGTGTACTGTGAGATATAGCGCCGTAGACCATGTAATCATCGAAGTAGGTTTACGAGACCTTAGTTGACTCGTATCTCAACATGAGTTTAACATTATTATATAATAATAAAAATACATAACAATAGTAAGCAAATGTCAGATGTATTTTAAACACAAATCATTAAAAAAAATCCCAAATTAATTTAGCTAATATTTCTCAAGTAAATAAATAATAAACCACATAGTAGTGTTACACAAAGAGATTGCCCATCCGAATTTTATTGAATAAGATCAAATCCGCACCTTTGAAATTAAGGATAATGCGTAATTTTATTATTTCACTGTTAGGTATGAACAAAAATCGATTAACGTAATATATTGTGGATATGATACATTTTCAGTATGAAAAATATCAATCCTCGGTCCCGACACAGATTTATCTGAATACCAAACCCTTCCTTCACCTCTGACAAGACATCTTGTGAATGTGGGGAATGCCAGGCCTCCACCGACACTACACATTAGCGTAAGTGCGTATAACCCGAACGGGTAGTAAGACGCGTTGCTAATAATAATAATAATAATAATAATAATAATAGTATAACAAATTAGTTTTTTTTAGAAAAATAAGACTTAGCCTACAACTTGTTAGAAAATTTTAAAAATAGGTCTCTGTTTTGATATTTGAATATTATGATTGTAACTATAAACATTTGATTTTATATATTTTTTTATTAATATTATTATTAAGGGTTTCTTAGATCAGCTAGAATTTTGGATGATCGCATTTATGATGAGTTTCTTGTGTATAATTTCAGGTATATTACCATAAAACCAAGACAACTGAATTTTAAATAATTATTTGTGTATATTAGGAGAGGAAGATGTAGTTGTTTGTATCAAATGTTAAATAAACCTATCAATTCTATCCTACCTAGGGCACCGCCCTTCTATGGCTATAAAATAATGAATAGTCAATTAGTCACGCAATGATTAATTATCTATACGGTGTTTGGCATCAACAGAGGAATTAATCTGTAGTAATACACTATTGATAGTGTAGATTAACCATAATTAAGAACATATATTATAAGACCCATGGATGGCGTGAATTTGTCTGGGATATTTAAAATCGTGAATAAATCGACAGATTACTAATATACATGGTGGCATACATTAATAAAATTTGTGAGATAATCAAGGTTTAACATAGACACAATTTATTTGGCCGCTTTTGGCGACATGATTTAAACCAGTTTTTCATTAAAATTACTCCCACACCTTATATATTGACAAACACCGTTAGCATTGTCTAGTGGCACATCACTTTAAGTGTTAATTATATGTTTTTTATGCTATAGTACTGTACATGCAAAAATTAATTAATCTCATTTAATTATATTGTATATACTATGTATATGTTTGACACACAAAATATGTATTCTCACTAACCATTGGATAGTTTTATTATATTATAAATTGTATAGGGATTAGTGAACAAGTATTTAAATATTTAAATTAGGTACATATCTATGATTTTAGTGATTCCAATGAATCAGTGGTCTTAGAAAATAAAAATTAAATTAAATTGTATGTAACTTCTGATGCATCACTTGTAAATATTTTATAATTAATTATCTTTAGCACCGCGTCTTATTACTTGTTCGAGATATATGCAAATGTAATAATTACGCTAATATTTTAAGGATGAGGAAGGTTATATTCAGAGAAAGTGTAACATAATTTGTGTAGAAAAAGTTTTAAAACATTCAGTAAAGATCACCCCCAATATACCTAGACAGAATTCAAACCCTTATCTCCCCTTCATCGGTGATCTATTACGAGAATGATGACCTTGACCAAGCTACCCCAAAAGTGAATTAAGCCTGTTATAAACAATTTAAAACTTTTACCTATTAACATTTCTGACATTTAGTCTTCTGACAGTGAATTAATATACAATAATCATTTCTTTTGTACAATGATTTATGATAACTTTTATTTTACAAAAAAATATTCAGTAAACTTTCTACAAATAGCACAATACTAATAATTACATTTTTGTATGAGTGTGTTCGGTGCAACGATTGAATTAAACTACAAATTTTAATCAATCTTTTTTCTTTTACGAACATGCTTTCATCAGAAAGGTTTAAGGTTTATTGAAATGTTTTCTCTAAAGACTAAGATTGTTTTAAAATATATTTAAATGGTATTTACCAAATATGTATGGACTACATTTTAAGTCTTCTATTGTAATATTTTATAAATCTTGTGGAAAATAATACAATAACCAATATTTACCACTTCTAATTTTTATTTTAGAACAGTACTGATTCAAATTTATTTCATTCATACAGTCTAAAATACTAAAATTAATCAACATAATTCAATAATTGGCATTTTAAAAGCTATATATAAGTAAACTGTATATTTATTTATATAATTTGTATAATAATATAACTTTCCTCTAACTTGATTTGATACAATTTAAAAACAGTAGTGATATTTGAAAAAATAATTTACAAAAATTATAACTAGTAGTGTATAATATAATAAACTTTAATGTAGCTTTTTATTAAACTTGATACACACACACACCACAGTCCCTAGAATATACCTGTCGAAACAATTTTGAATTATGTTAAAGAGCAACTAATTAATCTATGATAGTTATTTCATTATGAACCAATGTAGACCAAACTTCCTCAACTTTACATATTATGTCACACCATTTAACATATCGAAACTAAGCTTAACTTTTATAGATTATTTTACATCCAATAACTAAACCAAATAAATAAATTTTTATTTTAAGAGTTTATTTTCAATGGGTTTATCAGAGGTATATAAGCCACTTTATTGGACATTAGTGCTCCTTATCATAAAAGCAGTAACCAAAATGTTTAAAATTGTTGTTAATTTTTCTTCTCAATATAATACTCTCTTCAAATATTTGATGACAAAGTTATGTCAAAACAATTATTCTTAACACACAAATTACACCATTTTTTATTGTCTTCTTGTTTTGTATTTTTTATAAATACTAATCTTTATTTATGATAGCTTGGATGGTTGAAAATTCTATAACCTCTTTTAAATTAATTTGATTTTTTTACTAGGGATACATAAATAGCATCTAAATTTATATTATTACAACTTTTATAAATCAAATTCAAGTTAATGTGTAACATGATGAGTTTCCAAGCTAATATAATTAATTACGGTTATAACTGAATTTAAATAGTATATTCCTGAAATTGAAAAATGACGCCTAGACGTGGTAACCAAACGCAGTAAAAAGCTAAAGGGTCTAAGTTATATTCCTGTGTCCAAGTGTCATTTTTCAATTTAAAGTATATAATCAATAACACTTCACCTATTTATATTTTCAAGTCTGAAAATTAGTAATTCATATTTACGTTTTAATTTCATAAACTGCTCTTATTAAATCAAGATAAGATTGAATTGTTTTAGTTACTAAAAATAGTATTGTTTATATTTAACTTACTATAAAAAAAGACATTTTCAACAATTTTTTGCTAAAAAAA
The DNA here is from genome assembly GCA_901482245.1 of Timema douglasi. Taxonomy (NCBI): domain Eukaryota; kingdom Metazoa; phylum Arthropoda; class Insecta; order Phasmatodea; family Timematidae; genus Timema; species Timema douglasi. Next base: position 133,585 of record CABEEJ010000570.1, read on the forward strand.
CTGTTTTATTTGAAGAACAAAGTTATTTAAACTATCATAGCTTAATACATTTTTTAAAAAATAAATGATTTAAAAGTGTCAAATCACAGACCAAATCACATCTTTCTATTTTCCAATTTTATAACAATTTGAGCATTTTTCACGTCAAGAATGAGCAGAATTAAATTCAAAATTTTAGAATACTATTTTAGGGGACATATCGTTCAGCTTATCGTTAACTGACTTCACTTATGAACCTATTATGACTCAACCATTTATCGATACAAACATGTGATTGGAAAACAATGGGACTCAGACTAAACTTTCTTCTACACGTTAGGTATAGGCTCAAATCCTGGTAGGTGCACTTTTCCCTAGATGGTTTCTCATTCTCCAGTTTTACACCAAAACCGTTACATTTCCTCTCTTTTCCGTATATTCCGTTAATTAACCGTTAATTTGGTTAAAATGTGCTTAGTATGGACAGACAGAAAGACGTGATTAACACAACAAAAAAATAGTATTCAATTAGGCTCTAATTCTGAGAGGAAATGAGGGGTAAAAACTAAAGTCTTCAAAGGGTTTGACAACAGTGAGTCAAAGATCCATAGTCTCAGAATTACTAATAAGTTATACCTATTAAATCAGATGAAAACACAAATAATAGCTTAAGACCTCAGTAATTAATATAATAAGATCTGGATTTACTTATCCAGATAATGCGTATTTACTCATTTAATAGGTAATTAGTTTCTGCTAGCTTATCTTTGGAAACTAGACCTTTTTTTTAAGTTTATTTACAAATCTCATTAAAATATATATTGAGATAAAAAAAAACCTAGGCAAATTGCAAATTTAGACATTTCAGGTCATCGCTAAGGGTTGAAAGCCAATGTTAAAGGCTACCTTATACTGACCTGGCTTATGTACCGGGTTACTTATAAGACTTTTTGGTCCATAAAGCTCCCCCCCCCCTTAGAAAAAAAAACGGGTGTTGGGAGTGTAATGTGTGACGACGAGTGTTCCTCCGCTTGTCCACAGCCGCCCAGGCGAGCATCTGGGGACCAGAGGACGTGTACGTGAAGAAGGGGAGCACCATCAGTCTCACGTGTTCCGTTAACGTGCACTCGTCACCTCCCAGCTCGGTGCTGTGGTACCACGGCAGCAGCGTCCTCGACTTCGACAGTCCTCGGGGAGGCATCAGCCTCGAGACGGAGAAGACCGAGGCCGGTACCACCAGCAAACTGCTCGTCACCAAGGCCTCCCTCACAGACTCGGGCAACTACACGTGTGTCCCGTCCAACGCTAATCCTGCTAGCGTGTGGGTGCACGTGCTCAACGGTAGGCTGTGCTAGTCCAGTCTCAGGGGGGTAGCTCAGTCTCATGGGGGTTGGGGTAGCTCAGTCTCAGGGGGGTAGCTTTGGAAGCGCAGTCTCAGGGTGCCTGGGGGTAGGGAGGTTAGGGTAGCTCAGTCTCAGTGGGGTAGCTTGGGAAGTGCAGTCTCAGGGTGCCTGGGGGTAGGGGGGTTGGGGTAGCTCAGTCTCAGTGGGGTAGCTTGGGAAGTGCAGTCTCCAGGTGCCTGGGAGTAGGGGGGTTAGGGTAGCTCAGTCTCAGTGGAGTAGCTTGGGAAGTGCGGTCTACGGGTGCTTGGGGGGGAAGAGGGGTTGAGGTATCTCATTATCAGTGGGGTAGCTTGGGAAGTGCAGTCTCCAGGTGCCTGGGAGTAGGGGGGTTAGGGTAGCTCAGTATCAGTGGGGTAGCTTGGGAAGTGCAGTCTCCAGGTGCCTGGGAGTAGGGGGGTTAGGGTAGCTCAGTCTCAGTGGGGTAGCTTGGGAAGTGCGGTCTACGTGTGCTTGGGGGGGAAGAGGGGTTGAGGTATCTCATTATCAGTGGGGTAGCTTGGGAAGTGCAGTCTCCAGGTGCCTGGGAGTAGGGGGGTTAGGGTAGCTCAGTATCAGTGGGGTAGCTCGGGAAATGCAGTCTCCAGGTGCCTGGGGATAGGGAGGTTGGGGTAGCTTAGTCTCAGTGGGCTTTGGGGTAGCCCAGTTTAGGAGGGGGGTCAGGAGTAGCCCATTATAGGAGGAGGCTAAATTGTGATGTGAGCCAGCTGGGGGAAGGGGGTAGGCCCTAGATTATGATGGGTTCGTCTAGGCTAGGCTAGAATAGGACTGGAATGAAACTAATCATATACTTATTATTTGGATACTAATATTAACTATTTTTTATTGTTTAAATTCAATCCTCGTTCTTACTTTGAAAATGATTGGGCATATGATATTAGTTTAAATGTTTATAATTTTATTTGGCTTCACCTTTCACTAACCATCCAGTTTATCTGAATTAAACATTAATAGCGCAGGGAAGAATCAGGAAGAAATCTAAAGAAAACACGCCCTTTTATGTGTGGAGGAAGAATGTAAAACCATATAGGAGAAAAAACTTTGTACACCCTACCCTTTCCATCACTTAGGAATTGTTGCAAACTTATTTAATAGTTAGCGTTAATTAATTTGACTCTACTGGCATACAAACCTGTACACGTATATGGACACTCATAATTAATATACTTATTATGTTGACAATAATTTCTATAATTATTTAAATCCAAATGCGATGCGCAATGGTCCAACATTACACTCGAATCAATCTTGTATGCCGTTGAGTGTAAGGTCATGGTATAAACCTTTGACTGTTCACCGAGGAGTAATGATTTACCTGTACGATATCTCCTTTTGAGTTATTACATACGCTTTACAAACTATTTTTTGTGCATCTACTCTGAGCTACCTTTCTTAGTACTATCTCTGAACCTTTACTAATTAGATAAAAGCTATTTTGCACTTATTAAAAATAATGAGAATATAATATTCAAATAATATAATTGTGATTGAGCATTGATTTCAAATTTCCTCTCCCTTATTAAAATCTATTTCCAATATTTTACTTCTAATTAAATTAAGATCACACTTTATTTTGGACAAGGCCTTGACTTTGTTGTGCTCTTAGTATAATATTTTGGGTAAGAATTTGTTACGGACTTAATATATTTAGCGTTTGTTGTCAATTGTCCGTTGCTCATATCTGATAAATTATTCTAAACACATAATTATAAAACGATTTATTATTTCTGACAAGGGAAATGAAACATATTACCGGCACTATACCGAGTCTTCATTGAAATATAACCGTTCTTAATTATTAGACTAACTAACCACATTAGGAAAAATTACCTCAAGTTTTCCAATAATGGATATGGTCCTGGCCATCTCGGTACGGTTTAATGTACAATAACAATATTTATCTGCCCAGAATCTAATATAAAATGGAAAACATATATTTGACAAGTGTATGAATGTTTGTTCAGGTGAACACCCTGCGGCTATGCAGCACGGTGAACACAGCTCAGGGCCCCAGCTTGAAGTCACGGCCTTCTGGGTTAGTCTAGCTGCCAGTATCTTATCTTTATTCTTCTCTCTGAACTGCACGCGCGTTCAGCAGGTGAGTATCAGCGTGGCCGTGACTAGATGATGTGAGGATCAGAGACATCTATGGGCAAACGCACCGAACTAAATAAATGTTTGTTTGGAAAACGCTCATGCTTATTAAGGAGAAAGTGACAATGATTCTTAAAATAAACTAAACAACGCTGGAAACCAAAATAAAACTGTTTCATAAGTAGACTTTTTTAAAAGTAAACGAAAAGAAATGATATGTTAAATGTATTCGTCTTAAGTAGAGTTTTGTAAGAAAATTGCTGATAACACTTAATCAGTACGATTCAATATATATTTCGGAATATCTGAACACATGGCCCCATTACAAGGGAACAAATTATATCACACGCGTATGAATATTATAGGCAATCAAACAATTATCAAAATTCAGTTTAGATATGTCAGTGTTTATTCAAATGATTAATTCAAAATAGCCAAATATTAATTCAATCATCATTGAAGATATGTATTCCAGTGTGTATAAATTCCATTAACTTAAATATGAAACACATGCATTCTTGTAAAATGATCTCAGAATTAAATACGGTTTATAATTATTTATAAAGTGACGAGAAGATTCGTAAAGTTATTGAATGAATGGGACTGAAGTAACTTATATAAAAACTGTATTGTTACATAAAGGAATCTATCTAGTGAAGATAAAAACAAGTGCTAGTGAGATGAAGTAAAGAGTAAAACAGAACCTGTGATAACAATTGTAACGAATAGAAAGTGAAGAACATTAACTTTTTTTTTCTGTAGGTAACATAATGTTATTAAAATGAAATGTATGAAATAGAGTGAAAAACAGAAATTAATTATGTTTCTGAATTCCATGAATACTCTGACATTGTAAGATCAATTGATTTTCTGGGTGACTTAATAATTTTATGAATATCACAACTGTCAGTTTAAAAATGCTAGGAAATAAATTTTTGTTGATCGAATACGTTTATATTAATGTTTAAAACCATTCGTGAAACCTCGGTACAATAAAAACACTTTCCAAGTCATTTTCAACAAAATTGTAAGGATATGAAGATTAGAACTTCTCTTAGAAATATCTTTACCTATGACACTGAACTTACATGATCAAATAAATTATGAACCTTTGATGTGAAATCACGTGTGAAATTAAATTCACTTGAAGAATGTCGAATGTGTTTGTTTTGTACACTGGTTTGAAAAAATGCTGTTACATTGTTGAATTTAATAACAGAGCGAACTTATTTTGTTAACAATGAGTCTGTGTTACACTCATTTCTAAACATAAAAATTCAACTATGTGGAATCTTCAAATTAAGTTTTCATTGAAAGCTTAGATGTTACTACTTTCATTAATAAAATATAATTTTAAATATATTTTTATGTAAAATTTAATGGTATTAAAAATCCTGCCTCAGGTAATTTTACTTGAAAAGTATATGTTAAGGAATATAAATTTACCTTAAACCAATAATGTATCACTGGGATACATTTGTTATATTTTGTTTCAACCCCTGTTGTTCCAATTATATTAATTTATTTTTAGTACACGTTTTTATATCTTGAATATATGAATATTTGGGTACACAAAGAATTGGTATGAATATTAATTAACATAAAATTATAATTAAAAATATTTGAAAAACTAGGCTATATTATAAAACCTATCATAGTGATGGAAAATTATTTAAAATACTAGCACATCTTATTTAGTAACTAACATCTTTGATTAATTTTCATTTTTAAAATCGGTGTAACATATACATTTAACAAGAATATTTAATGATGGGAGTTATTTTTCACCATGGTTTCCATATATTAAGAATTTTACGCCTCGATAAAGACACTACATCTAAGTGTAAAATAGAGTGAGAATAATGCTAATAATATTATTTTCCTTTATTGACAAGGACGCACTATTTTTATTCAGTTGAAGCTTGTGAATAGTGTTGGGTGTGATTATTGTAAACATACTTTAGTGTAATTAATCTGTGATAGCTGTTTCATCATTTGTGTTAATGTTATTATTCAGGTCTCTTAACCGGAAATAATATATAGAGTTTTAATCAAAAAGATAAAAAGGGCTAACTATTTGTATTTTATTGATATAAATTAATTTGTATGAGACAATCTTCAGCGTAGATTATTAATTTATCGTTTTCAGAAAGTATGTATAGACTTTGGGTCTTACAGTGGGTGAAACAATATAGATTCATTTTTATACACTGACATTTTATTTATTGACCTGTAGATAATTTATAGTATAAAATATTGATTTTAATAATAGAAAATACCTACACAATTTTACATTATTAAGTACTTTAATTTTAAATGATCTTCAACTCAATCATTGGCAAGATATATATGTGTATGAAAGCCATATTGACATAATGTAGATAAAGGGAAATATTTAAAAATACAAAATATTCACATGGGACAGATACATTTATTGGAAGGAGTGGGTATATGGTTTTTCTTCCCTTATGTGGGAGACTGGGCATCCCTGGCTTGAAATTTGGTACTTATTTGAAAGGATCTTTTAAAAATTTTCTTAAGTATTTTAGAATATCCACGAATAATTTTATAGCTACATTATAGATTATATTTTAATATATATTAAACAGTTTAACGTAATCAATGATAACTAAATAACTGGAATGTTATTATTAGTGACTGAAAATAATTTGGAATTATATATCAACTTGTTTCTTACGAATTTTTATCTTTGCTTTTAAAAGAATATTTTTTAAATTATTAAATGTGGTATTTATAAATTAATTGTAAAAACAATCATTTTCTCAGTTTAGAAGAAGCTCATATAGTAAATATAATTCTACTTACAGAGCCTGAATAATAATGTTGAATTACAATTCTTACTTGTTTTACTTTTTATAAACATATTTAATTTTCTTTTAGTATTTTGTGTTCAGACTTTAGGGTGGTAAGAGAAAAAAACTCCGATACTGTTAAAAAATGGGCAGTGTAGAATCAAATAATCATCTGAATAAAAAGTGATGACTTATTTTTACGTGCTCAAAAGTTGTGTAAAAGATTATATCACACTCTGATAAGCATTTAAATTATGTACAAAGCAAATACTGAGAAATAAAATAAGATTGTTCTTCAAAAATTGTCTTGTATCTATTATACACCACTGATAGCAAATAAGCAAAACTTTATTAAGAATTATACCTATGTATGTATATAGACTTTTTTCTGCACAGTATCAAAATTCGTCCTTGCTAACCAAGGTATGAGAATATTAGACCTTTGAGAGAGAAAATCTGATTGGGGATGAAAAAATATTATATAATATCAGAATTATCCAGTGTTTCCAAAGGTAAAGCTTTTATTTGATTCAAACAGACATAAAAATATCTCTATTTCAAACCTTACTAACCATATTTTGATAAATTATAAAAAAAATCTACTCAAATATTTAAAATTACAACTTTGACGTGCACAGTTTTAGGCTACATATTTATAATATACTATATAATATAATATATATTATATATATTTATTTATATGTAAATATATAACTACAAATATATATTTATATGTATATATGTAAATATATATTTATATGTATATATATATATATGTAACACCGCCCTTACTCTTCCTCGAAGAATAAGGCTGGCGCACAATAAACAATAAAATAAAATAATAAATGTAGTAATTTTGCAGAGGGCGGTGAGAAATACAAACAACAGTAAACAAGGCCAGTTTACTTATTTTCTCTTTGAACTCATACTCTAATTATATGATGTCTTTAACAAAAAAAAAGGATGACATAAGCAGGAAAACTGGATTAAGAAGAAATATGTCAATAATAACAATTTGTAGTTTTATTGATAGTAAATACAAACTTGAACAGAGTATATAAAAAGAAGGTGTTTTAGTTGTACAATTTGGGATAGCTTATTATTCGTGAAGCTATTAGCTTACGACATAATATAGAAAAACAAAAGAACAATGGACTCTATAGGCCCGCAAGGCCAATGAGTTAATTAACGAAAACATTACAATATTTTATCTGGCTATGCAAAAAAACCTCATTCCTTACGAGTGATAACACAAAACTATTGCCGTATGGGCCATTTAGTAAAAAGGGGTCCATAATACAACTACTTATTACTTTATGTTGACAACATAAAAAACTTCCATTGCCTGATGGGCATTTTGGATATACAAAATAAACATTGTATGTTAACTGCGACTCCAGATAAAGTTAAAATATTCCAAGGCTAGAATCAATCACAACCTCCACAAATGACGTTAGAAAACTTAAGTCCAGAAAAAAATAAGACATATTCGCAAGTTAAATGTAACGAAAAAGTTCAAACTTCAATATTCTTACTAAGTCATAATGACCTGAAATATTTATAATTTAGACAAGACAAAAAGATTTTAAGTTCAGTACTCTTGGAATATTTACTAAGTCTTAAACGATTATACATATTTACAATTTAAATAAGACGCAAAACTTCTAAGGTTGATATTCTCAGAATATTTCCTAAGTCCTAAATAGTCTAACATGTTTACAATGCAAAGATCCTAAGTTTTATATTCTCAGAATATTTTCTAAATCCTAAATGGTCTGACATGTTTATAATTTAAACATTACGCAAAGATTCTAAGTATGATATTCTCATAATATTTCCTAAGTCCTAAATAGTCTGCATGTTTACAATTTAAATATTACGCAAAGATTCTAAGTTTGATACTCTCATAACATTTCCTAAGTCCTAAATGACCTGAGATATTTATAAGTCGAATACGACGCCACTAGAATTTCCAAATTACAACTGCCGAAAGGGGGTTTCCGTACCTTGAGACTATTTCCTAGACACCCAAGGTGTGTCCTAGGGGATTGTCCTGCCGAGAAGTACTCTCCATATTCAACAACATGAGTATTTATACAATTACACAAACTCAGAGAGGGGGATGAGGGGTGAATACAAGACATAGGTAAACAAGACACAGCGACGGGAGGGAGGGGGTTAAAAAGTATGTACGTGGAGCTGAACGAACATTCTCCATGAATAACACTCTTTTTGCGCAGGCGCGCCACACACCATTCCACACCCCGCCTTGAGAGATAGACCATTTTACTAGCTCAATGTTTTTCCTCGGTCAGACGATCAATATTTTTGTGGAGGCAAGTTGTCTTTATTCTTGTGTGTGGAAAACAGTACGTTGGCGCATCACAGTGGGGGACTTTTGGTGAGTTTTCTTGAGCTTAAAGTTTTGTTCTTTATTTTTGGAGCATATATTCACAATAAATGCTACATATATATATATAAATATATATATATTTATATATATATATGTAAATATATATGTTTATATATATGTAAATATATATATTTATATATATGTGTAAATATATATTTATTTATATATATATATATGTAAATATATATATGTAAATATATATATGTAAATATATATATGTAAATATATATATGTAAATATATATATGTAAATATATATTTATGTAAATATATATTTGCTTAAGTTTTTCAAGCCACTGAGTGGATGCACAACAAATACTATAGGCCTATATTTCAAAACTTCTTATGGTGAGATATAAGCCATGTAATCTAGATATAAGGTTGTCCTACTTCCAAACTCAGTTGGTAGTATATCACCCTACTAAAATACTGAAATAAAAGTCCCATATTTTTTTCCTGCCATGGTTGGGAAAATTATCGTTGTTAAAATCAAGTTTATCTTTCGTATTGGTAAATTAACTACTGAAGAACTAGTTGTTGTATTCATCTTAAATTAAGCTAGTTTGTAATTCATTTCATGGTACATTATGTTTGACCACAGTGGTATTGGGTTAGTGATCAGGATTCAAATCCAGCCGGAGTCAATGGATTTTTCTTGAATGATAAAACTCCGTAACACAACTTTTTTTTTCCAGGGAAAGTAAAGTTATTGGTGCCTTGTCGATTGTGGCATGTTTAATAACCCTGTAAAATATGTGAATATACACTTATCGGTAAAAATGGTAGGTCTTTCACCCTTGCTCAATGAATTCTCGTGCTCGGTTATAATCATTCAGTTAAGAAAGTGAATGTAAATACCTCAAATAAATAAATAAATTATACATTTAAAAGGGTCAGAAATGTACAGTAAAGCCCCCAAATATATATATATATATTTATATATATATTTATATATATATATTTATATATATATATATTTATATATATATATATTTATATATATATTTATATATATATTTATATATTTATTTATATATATATATATTTATCGTACATAATAAAGTACTAACCAGATATAATGACCTTCTTACTAGTATAATCTTCACTAAAAAATTTATTTTTACATATCTAATGGTTTTTATACGATAAAATGATGCAAGAAAGATCATTATTCTTGCATCTAATGAATGCTTTTTAAAATAATGATTGGTTGTTGGTTTCACCATGTCTTCTAAGCTAGTGGCAAACCTGGTTCTCTAATGATAGTAGATTTCGTCGCAAAAGGGGGACAGAATTGTAAAGTCGTGACATCACACTTTCCCAGAAGTGGATCACTCTCAGCTGGCGTAGAGTCGACGGATGAAACTGTTACGAACAGAGTAGAAGCGTCAAGTAGGCTGTAAGAGTGGGAGGAAATGGATTTAAGATTTCCTTCTGGAGCGTCACGTAGCGGATTCAAATCAAACTAGAAATGCGGAGGATTCTATCAGGCGACACTTGGTGAGAATGTGCACAGGTCTTTTTTTTAATCATCTCTGCGACGTAATTACCTAATGGTTTTTGGATCAATGGCTTTGTATAAGTTTAGTTTAGTAAATTAACTGGAGTTTTTAATAATCTCATTTTTAATAAGTAATTAAATAGTTTACTATGAAATAACTTCTAAATATTCTGAGATCTTGCTCATACCTCCCATTTTTATTTTTAAATTAGAGCAAGAAAAAAGTTCAAAATAGGTTTCCCAGAAACCAATGTTGATTATTACTTAAGCTAAGGTATGGTTCTTGCTAGGGTGAACTAAACATATTTTCACCACGTTATATGTGGGACGGAAATAGTAGACTCATGTGTGACATTTTTAAAACATATATATTACATCTGTTAGTTAGTTGAGGATTTAATAAAAAAATTACAAATTTTTATTATAAATTTTTATTATAAATTATTTTGATAGCATTTATTCAATTCAATATTAATTTTAAATATGTAATGTCTCAACGTTGAGGCTAAGTAACCTTAGTGTTAAGAACAATATGTACATAATTCTGTAACCTCCTTTTATCTCAAACGATAAGATGAAGCATTCAAAGTAGAGAAAAATGGAAAAAAATAATGAATTGGCAAGATTTCAGAGAACAATAACATGTGGGTTATGTATTGTTCTCAGAAAAGAGTGTGGACAATTTATCGTTCTCAGAAATGACCAACACAAATCATAGCTCACAAGTCACTAAAGGTAGACATTAATCCTCCTCATGAACCTCTACGCTAAATGGTAAGTGTTCATTATGACCAAAAGTTTCGTACAGTTTATTTTACTCACAGTACCCTGATACAATTTATACTACAAAAAGGGTGTATTCTAATATAAGTAAGGCAGGAAAGCATAACACTATTAATAGAAAAAAAAATTGTAATGTTCATGATTAAAAATAATAAATTAACAGGGGACCATAAACCAAAGTTAGCGTAAGAGACAAGGCAATCATGCGGTATAAACTATTTTAGCACGTATACAATACCAAGTGACCACTTGAGAAGAAATCTAACAAACATAACACGAAATTTAGTACCACCTAAATACACATAAATGTAATTTACCATTATCGACAACAATCACAACGTAACTATTTTGCAATTATACCATTATTGTTATTATTAGTGAGCCTAGTGAAAGATAATCTTGCGTGATACAAATCTTATACGTTAACCCATAACCTCAATTTTAATATCTCCCACTCAAATGAAAAATCACTATATTAAACAGATAACTTAAGAAATTTAAATTTAATAAAAATACCGACACTATTAATACAAATCTGATGAGATAAGATTTTTCCTAAGTCTCCAAATAAATATTAAAAATAATTTGTAACTTTTAATTACAAGTATTTGGACCATAATACACAACATATCCATTAAACATAAATTAAATATTTCCCAACACTAGTTTCTAGTAATGTTCAATTTGTTTAAAAACCGTCCCTTTTATCTTGTTTGAAATCATGATCCTTGTCCGATAAATATTTCAAGTCCCAAAAATGAACTACGTACAATAAGCCTAACATTTAACAAATATTTATAAAGTCTTTCATAGTTCTTATATACTATAATTTCTCCCAAATAAATTTTATAACTAAACTAGACTTAAAAAATACAATAAACTTAACACTTAGCAAAGATTAATAGGATATAAAATAGTAGAAGCCAAAAAGTAATTTTGTATAAAAAGGCTAAATTTTATGAAAGTTTGTAATGTTGTGCTTACATCGTATAACAACGTAACTCTTGAGCTAGACCCTTCCAAATGTAGTTTCCCCTTGGCATTATGGGCAGGCCCAGACCCACTGGGGCCTGGGCTGGGTGGGGCGCAGCTTGTGTTGTTACACTTAGGTTTCCACCACTTCCCACCCTGGCCTGGCCTGACTCGGGCACACACTATGGTTGCCTCCTCCGGTAGCCTCTTGGCATTGCCGGCCTTTCACCTTCGATGGGGGGCTTGTGGTCTGAAAAACTTCAGACTCTTAAGACCTCTCGCTCGATTGAGCTAAGCTACTCCACATTCACGAACTTAAAAATTGTCTACGAGCAGGTGGCGCTTTATCTGCTATTCAGAATCCAACTATACATGGTTTGGGCACTTACTTCCACAAGGCACCTCCTGGTGAGAAGTGCTTGCGGACCTTTGCGGTAACGCACGCGTCATTGCAACATACTGTGGTCTGGCTAATCTCCCTCTGGTCATAGTTTCCGTTGACACAGTTAAGCTTACACCCAACGTAAAGGCAGGAGCTTTCACCTACCTTGCTAGTTTCTGGGTGGGGAACCTTTGAGGGAGTTTCCAGTACTTTTGGCAATCATAGGCATGCACAGCCCCTGGAGGTAAAGGGGCTCCACTGTATCGACCTGCATCGGTATCGCTACTGACGCTTTTTACGGGGATGGCTGACACCTATCCCTGAGCCAATGCCCGAGGAAGCCATACCAGATGCCCTGGAGGCCATGGATAGGGCCTCATCATCAACCACCATGAGATCAGTAAGCGAAAGTGGTGTCAGCCACCAGCGGAACGCGCCATCGGATCTTTATAGAAGCTTTTTGAGAGGTGGGTGCACAGACTAATGACTCCTGTTGAAACTGCACTCTCCTTAAGTCTAGAAGGTCAATCCGTTTGTAATTCTAGAGCAGGTCAGTCATGAGCAGACGTGGCAGCAGACAGAGGACCTGAGTTGGGCCGGATAGGACAATTGGTGGTTTTAAGAGAGTTAAATTAGCTGAGATCATAGTCCCTCCTAAATATTAATATTTGTAGCTCCAAATGACACAATACTTTTACAATCCTTACTTATTTATTTATTTATTTTTGTACTAATATAAACAATCAGGTAAATGTGATAAGACATTTATATGTTGGTAAAATAGCCAAACAAATACACAGATACAATGGGTTTTTGTA